>JAFEUB010001563.1:35000-71363 GCA_024529925.1 Ophthalmolycus amberensis | reverse complement strand
AACCACGCCCCCTCTCCGGCGCTACGCGATTTTGCGGCGTTTGGTGTGAACACGACCGGCGGCGCGTTGGACGCGATTTTGCAGTGCGTCAAAAAATCAACGCGACCGGTGTGAACGCAGCATTAGAGCCACATTTTTTACTGTGTTATCGCAAAGAGCCACATCATACACATGGGCACACATGAACATCACCCGATCCCTTCCTCACACACACACACACACACACACACACACACACAGACTTTGGCTCAGCCAGATTTATTGTAAATGTCACACACCAACATGATAATGACAGAAATTGACTCCTACAGTACTAAGACCACAGGCCAGTCATTTTCAACAATGAACATTGTGTGCACTGTCTCACACACACAAACTCTCAGTTCAACCAAGTCCACAAGCAAAAATATAATAATTTACAATCGCGTTTTTCTTTTACTATGCATGTTGCTGAGTGGGACTTCTGGCATTCCTTGCCTTGAACAATCCTCTTCAAATCTGGCTTGTATTCCGTTGTTGCCACTCGAAGCAATTATTTCACATGGGTGTCAGTCAGAACAGATCGATGCTTTGATTTCACGTGTTTCAGGGTAGAAAACACACTCGCAGACGTATGTTGACCCAAACATTGACAGTATCTTAAGCGCAGCCCGTTTGACATTGGGGTATTTTTCCATTGGCACACTTTTCCAGAACTCAATGGTCCCTTCCCTTAAAGCAGGTTTCAGCTGGTCCTCCTCACAAAGATCGATCATCTCCAACTCAGCCGCGACCTCATCTGTGACTAGCGGGGCTTTCAAACAGTCCGTCTCTGCATTAAATGGGTCGACGAGGAACGTAATCTGTGGCCTTTTCAGTTGTAGATCACGGAACCGGGTCACAAAGCTTTCGTGCAGGTTTTCAATCAGTGTTGCATATCTGGCTCTTTGCTTATTCAGGGCAAGTTTGCGTTGCGCTGTCAACAACAAATTTGTAATTATTTGTTTAAATTCGGCAAACATAAGGACACAAACTGGTTCTGTCATTTGCAGGTCATTTCTTTCTTTGGGAAAAACTATTGAGTCAAAAGTTTGTTCGGCCACATCCTCACTTCCTTAAAGACTTTATTTTAAATAATTTTATAAATCACTGAATTTCCCTACAATTTCTAATAGGCCCTCTGAGACAGCTAGCATAGTTTACGCTACATGACATGTATTTTGAATATTTTCTCATTAAAAATACAATGCAATGTACCGTATAATAAATATGGCATGACATTTGTCAAGTTACCAGCTAGTTTGAGGGAGCTTTGTTTTATTTTACCAAAACATTAGATTTGTCACAGCCACATTGGCAGCTACTGAACAAGCTAACAGAGAACTAAAAACATGATTGTAATAACGTTACCTCACTTTAACCAACAAACAGCTCATATACTTTATCATACAGAGGTGGCTTTAGCTTTAGCCCATAGCTAACAACACCAAACACACTACTAATACATAGTATTGTGGAGCTATATCGTTGCTAACATCGCCCTGGTAATTGTGATAAGCGTCTCATCTTTGACAAAGTACATCAGTTTGGTGATGTTACAGTATTAAACACACACACGTATTCTCAACCAGGTGGTTTTACTTACTGTGAACCGAAGTTATGGACGCATTTGCGTTGATTGTCTGCTGACATCGACTGTTTCCACATCGCTAAGCTAGCTGTCTGCTTTAGGTCTACATTATGAATCCCACTTTTCTTCTTGTCAAGACCCGCCCTCTGGAGCAATCAAGCGCTATGATTGGCCAGGCGTCCATGCTCTGACTAATAGGCCATCCCAACCCTAACTACTCAAGGTTAATGGCTGATCTTAACCAATCGTCTCTGCCTCAACCAGCCACTCGGGGCCATGACGAGCAGTGGGATTCATAATTAGAAGTCACCGTGCTGCTAGCAAAACCAGTTCAAACTGGTTCTGTCATTTGCAGGGCCGAGAATGTTTGATTTGTTCGTGTTGTGTCAACTTTTATCTCGACCAATCTTTAACATTTTAAAACCACAGACTGTATATAACAAGAGGACGTAGCCATCGTGACGTCACCCGTTGGTTTGTAGACTGATGTTTTGAAGCTTTGAGTTCGGAAATTTCACCGTCACTATCTTAGATAACGGCGTTCGCCATGTTGTTTTTTCTGCAACCAATAAACAGAGGAGTGATGTAGAGACGCCGTATACGTCTCTGGTCAATCATCGTGTAGCCCCGCCCTAAAGCATCCCCTGCTTTATGGTCTGTTTGACTCAGGAGAGGGAAGCGGGCCGGCGTGCTTGTACGTCTCCGCTCACGTGGATTCCGCACACCGCTGCCGGCCATATTTCTCTCAAACGTCCGCTCACTGTGTAACAAACTGGACGAACTTCAGCTACTAGTGGGGAAAGACAGAGACTTTTCTTCATCTTCCGTTTTGTGCTTCACTGAGACTTGGCTGTGTGGATCGATTCCGGACTCTGCGCTCCAGCTGGCGGGCTTCCAGCTGTTCAGAGCGGACCGCGACACGGAGCTCTCAGGCAAGTCGAAAGGTGGAGGAATCTGTTTTTACACCAACAGTGGCTGGTGCAACGATGTGTCAGTGATTCTTCAACACTGTTCTCCTGACCTGGAATATTTTATCATTAACTGCAAACCCTTTTACTCTCCACGTGAGTTCACTTCATTCATCCTAGTCGGTGTTTACATTCCGCCGCAGAGCAACGTGCAGGCAGCACAGCGCGCGCTCGCCGACCAGATACTATGTGTGGAGCGGACCTACCCGGACTCCCCAGTTATTGTCCTTGGTGACTTTAACAAAGGAAATCTCAGCCATGAACTCCCTAAATACAGACAGTTTATTAAATGCCCAACCAGAGAGGAGAGCATTCTGGACCACTGCTACACAACAATCAGCAGGGCATATCACGCCGTCCCTCGTGCTGCACTGGGACTCTTTGACCACGTCATGGTCCATCTGATTCCTTCATACAGGCAGAAACTCAAGCTATGTAAACCTGTGGTGAGGAAATTCAAGAAGTGGACCAGTGAGGCTCTAGAGGATCTTCGGGCGTGCTTGGACTGTACAGATTGGGATGTTTTCAGGACTGCTACCAACAGCCTGGATGAGTACACAGAGGCTGTAACTTCATATATCAGCTTCTGTGAGGACAGCTGTGTTCCAACAAGCACCAGGGTGAGTTACAACAACGACAAACCCTGGTTCACAGCAGAACTCAGACAGCTAAGGCTGCAGAAAGATCAGGCCTTTAAGAGTGGGAACAAGGTCTTGTACAAAGAGTCGAAATACAGGTTTAGCAAGGCAGTGAGAGACGCTAAACGTCTGTACTCTGAGAAACTCCAACATCAGCTCTCAGCCAATGACTGCTTCTGTCTGGAGAGGTCTCAGACAGATCACCAACTACAAGCCCAAAACCCCCCACTCCATGAACGACCTCCGCCTGGCAGATGAGCTGAATGAGTACTGCTGCAGCTTTGAAAGACAATGGGACAGTCCTGACTCCAGCCCCCACAGCTCCATCAACCATCACCAGTCTACCAGCCCCCCCTCCACCAGCTCAGCAGGGGCCCATGCCTCTGTACCACCCATTCCAGCGCCTCCCCCACCCCCAGTGACGACTCTCTCTATTCAGGAGAGAGATGTAAACAGGCTCTTTAAAAAACAGAACCCCCGCAAAGCAGCCGGCCCAGACTTGATCTCCCCCTCCACCCTGAAGTATGGTGCTGACCAGCTGTCTCCGGTGTTTACAGACATTTTCAACACCTCCCTGGAGACATGCCACGTACCAGCCTGCTTCAAGGTCTCCACCATCATCCCTGTCCCTAAAAAACCGAGGATCACGGGACTTAATAACTACAGGCCCGTCGCCCTGAACTCTGTGGTCATGAAGTCTTTTCAGCGCCTTGTCCTGTCCCACCTAAAAACCCTCAGCGACCCACTCCTGGACCCCCTGCAGTTCGCCTACAGAGCCAACAGATCTGTAGATGACGCAGTCAACATGGCCCATCACTTCATCCTCCAGCATCTGGACTCCCCAGGAACCTACGCCAGGATCCTGTTTGTGGACTTCAGCTCTGCCTTCAACACCATCATCCCGTCTCTGCTGCATGATAAGCTCTCCCAGCTGCAGGTGCCCGACTCCACCTGCAAGTGGATCACAGACTTCCTGTCTGACAGGAAGCAGCACGTGAAGCTGGGAAAGCACGTCTCATCCTCCAGGACCATCAGCACCGGTTCCCCCCAAGGCTGCGTTCTTTCCCCTCTTCTCTTCTCCCTGTACACCAACAGCTGCACCTCCAGTCACCAGTCCGTCGAGCTCCTGAAGTTCGCGGATGACACCACCCTCATTGGACTCATCTCTGGTGGGGATGAGTCCGCCTACAGGTGGGAGACTGACCATCTGGTGACCTGGTGCGGTCTGAACAACCTAGAGCTCAACGCTCTAAAGACAGTGGAGATGGTTGTGGATTTTAGGAAGAACGTAGCCCCACCAGCCTCTATCACTGTGTGTGACTCCCCCGTCGAAGTGGTGGAGTCCTTCCGCTTCCTGGGCTCCATCATATCCCAGGACCTCAAGTGGGAGCTCAACATCAGCTCCATCACGAAGAAGGCTCAGCAGAGGATGTACTTCCTGAGGCAGCTGAAGAAGTTCAACCTGCCAAAGACAATGCTGGTGCATTTCTACAGAGCCATCATCGAGTCCATCCTCTGCTCCTGCATCACGGTCTGGTACGCTGCATCCACAGCCAAGGACAGACTGCAGCGCATCATTCGCTCTGCTGAGAGGGTGATTGGCTGCAATCTGCCGTCCCTCCAGGACTTGTTCACTTTAAGAACCCTGAGGCGAGCAAGAAGGATTGTAGCTGACCCCTCTCACCCTGGACATAAACTGTTTGTGCCCCTTCCATCTGGTAGGAGGCTGAGGTCCATCAGGACCAAGACCTCACGACACATGAACAGTTTCTTCCCGTCGGCAGTCGGGCTCATTAACAGAGCCCGGGACCCCCACTGACTCTGTCATCCCCAGGACAAATTCCCACTGGTCACTCCCCCGCACATCCCTTCTATTACGCTCGACACTTTCACACTACACTTACATCTCACTGGTTTATAGTCCTGTTACCTGTCCGCTTGTGCACTCGACTTCACTTTATTTTATATTTCACTTTATCTTATATTCCACTTTATTGTATATTTTACTTTATCTTATATTTTCTGTAAATTTTCTGTAAATTTCTGTAAAAGTGTTTGTACTTTGCATTGCCGATTGTTGTTGATTGTTGTTATATGTTGCGCATCTCACGTCATGTCAAATTCCTTGTATGTTCAACATACAATGGCAATAAACGGTTTCTAATTCTGATTCTGATTCTCTGACTCTAAATGGACCATAATGTACTAAATGAACATCATGCTGTATTGAAGAAGACTTGAAACTAGAGATTGAGACCATAAACTCATGTTTACAATGTTTACTGAGGTAATACATCAAGAGAGAAGTAGAGTCATTTTCTCATAGACTTCTATACAACCAGAGGAGTCGCCCCCTGGTGGACACTAGAGAGAATGCAGCTTTAACACATTTCAGTATCGACTTTACCCGCCAGAACTGGATGTTGCCGCCTGTTTAAAACACACAATTTAATTCAAGGAAAAACACAAATAAAATGATTTTTTATTGTATTTCAGAAAAACTGTATTTTAGATATATATATATAAACCGTAACAAGGGCTGTTGGTGTGACGTAATAGTGAAAAAAAGATTGTTTGTGAGTCTTCACTTCATAACAAAATTTCCCCTGAGAATCAAACTGACTATATTAAACTGCAATCGAGGAGGAGAATTGTGTTGGGTGTTAACTACCAACAGAGACACAAGACAGAAAAGCCTAAATTTGGATGAATCAGAAGACTTCCAGCAGGTATTACTGAACAATAGTCAGTCTTTCTTTAACATGAACAATTATCAAAATTCTATGCAATCATCTTTACCTTTATTATTTATTTTTGTCGTTTTAATCGTTTGTTTATATTTCTTGGGGCTAGTTTTCTTGGGCTAGTTGTAAAGTGTAACTGTCATTTCAATGACCCACGAACTTTGTTATTGCAGGTTGATGGAAAACTACACATTCAACAGCTTCACGCTCCAGCTGGAGGGTTTAAATGCCTCAAAGAACTCCGTCTACCCTGTCTTTCTCTTCCTCTTTTTCGCCTACATTGTTATAATGCTTATGAACGTTGGCATTGCATGTCTGGTTTTCATTGACAAGAACCTTCACCAGCCCATGTATCTCCTTTTCTGCAACCTGCCCTTCAATGATATACTTGGGAATTGTATCCTGTTACCCCGTTTGCTTATAGACATGTTGAGGCCTCCCTCTGAGCTCTTCATCAGTTATTACGAATGTGTGGTCCAAGCTTTCACCACACACATGTTTGGTGCCACTGCTCACACTGTGCTCATGATTATGGCCTTTGACAGATATGTGGCCATCAGTAATCCCTTGCGATATAATACGATAATGACCAACAGAATGGTGATGAAGCTGACAGTTTGGGCCTGGGGAGTGGCACTTGCTTTGGTCGGGATTCTACTCGGTCTGACCATACGACTGAACCGATGCAGGACTCTGATAAGAAATCCTTATTGTGACAACGCCTCACTGTTTCAACTCTCCTGTGAGTGTGTTGATCAATAATGTCTATGGCCTCACTTTCACTGTAGTCCTGTTCACAGGTTCTATAGGCAGCATGGTGATCACTTACACAAAGATTACAGTAGTCTGTCTCACCAGTAATAGCAAGTCTCTGAACAGTAAAGCCTTGAAGACCTGCAGCACTCACTTGGTTGTGTATCTGATTATGTTGATCAGTGGGTTTATTGTCATTATTCTGCATCGCTTCCCTCAGTACTCGGCCTACAGGAAGCTTTCTGCCATTCTGTTTCATATCATCCCCGGCAGCCTTAACCCCGTTATTTATGGCGTGCAGTCTGCAGAAATCTGCAAATCCTTGTCAAAATTACTCCGATCCAAACCAGTGATGCCATTATTCTGAGTGTTTAAAGTTGATGACGAAACATTTACAGGTTGAGAAAAAAACACATCAAATTTAACCTAAACTTCCTAAATGTATTTGAAATATATGTTAAATATGTTTTGTGTTTTAAGTTCTATGTATATGTTTCGAAAAAATGATGAAATTAAATAGTCTTTGGCATAATGCAGCCAGCAATTATCTACACCTGCTTGTCTTCCAGGTTCACGGGCCTGGAGCTCACTCCAGGCCACTTTATGTATAAAATATGTTATGAACACAAGTATAAGGTGTGTGTGTGTGTGTGTGTGTACATATATACCATATATATATACCAGTGACCAACAATAAAAGCAGAAATAAAATGTCCATGTACGAGTCACGTATCTGTAAGTTGGAAAAAAAAGAATAGATATACATGGACTGGATGATACAGTATAAAGATGTCTCTGTACTGTATATACAATGTTTACATAGCGAGAGGCATCCTTTAATGTAGTGTAGCACTTGTCCAGCATCTGTGCTGTGTTAGCAGACAGCATGGTTCCTAGAGTCTCTCACTGGCAACACTTGTGCAGGTGGCACAGGGAGAAACTTGGTTGCATTAGCACCTTTTATATCAGGGGTCTTCAACGTTTTTCAGGCCAAGGACCCCCAAACTGATAGAGAGATGGAGCAGGGACCCCCGACTATATATATTGTATAAAATTGTGTTTTATATTAACTGGGCCTAGTACCGTGTATAAACATACCTCTTTATTGTGCATTCAATATTAAGCTATTCAAATAATACACAGGTTCATATATTCATGTTTTTATTTTAAACATGTGCAAGGTACAGTGAGTAGGGAGGCCGTGCCGCTGCCATGTATAAACATACCTTGTCAGCTGATACCAATGCCAATATCAACATTGTCTGTCATTGCATGATAATTATGCACACAAGATATTCAAATAGACGTTTTTATTTTAAACATAAATGTGGAAACTAAAATGAGTGATGGCCTATTAGTGCCACTGCCATGCATAAAGATACCTGTTCTTTCATACAATACTGAACTATTAAAATAATGGACACATTCATGTTTAGAGAAAAAAACAAATTATTATTATTATTCATTTTTTTAAATTGTCTAATCAACCAACAATTTCGCGGACCCCCTGCAGTACCTCCACGGACCCCCTAGGGACAGCGCACCCCCTGTTGAAGACCTCTGTTTTAAAGGAAATGCCCTCCAGTGCTGTAGTCTGTCTTAACCTGCCTGAAGCGTCTATTCACTGCCCAGGAGACCTTTCATCGTCTTGATTGGAGCAAAGGCCACTTCACCAGTGTTTGTTGTGGTCACGCTTGTACTTTTATCCATGCTAGTGGCCTGGCTCTTGGTTGGGATGACTTGGGTCGGTCCAACACTTTGGTCCAGACTGAAATATCCCAACAACTCTGGCATGGATTGAGATGGAAATTGTATACATATTCATGGTCCCCAGAGATTTAAGCCTATTCACTTTGGTGATTCCCTGACGTTTCATCTAGCGTCACCGTGAGGTTTGAATCTGTAGTTCAGAGTGTGACCTACATGGCCTTAAAACTAGATAACTAAAAGTTGGGATCCAATTTCTATCCAGCCATCCATTTTCTTCTGCTCATTGGTTTACGGCTCTGCTCCCAGCTCCCTCCAAATCTCTAAAGCTGAACTAACTCCCAACCAGGAGGGAACAATACACCTTTCTCTGGCAGAGAACCATGGCTTCAGACTTGGAGGTACTGACTCTGATCCCGAAGTTCAGGGTCTGAAGGAGCCAACAGAGCCACATCGTCTGCAAAGAACAATTCTGAGATCCCCAACCGCACGTTGAAACCCTGTCCATGAAAATAACAAAAATAATCCCTGACAAGGGACAACTTTGGCGAAGGCCAACATCCACAGAATGAAAGAGTTCTCACTTTTCTTCACATGGGGACCAGGTGGCTTGTAGCAATGACCCTGGTACCCAGGATTTCTGCAGTACCCCCCACAGGGTAGGGGTGGGAATCACCAGAGGTCCCGCGATACGATATTATCACGATACTTAGGTCTCGATACGATATTATCATGATACTGCGATATTATCACGATACTGCGATATTCTGAGTATTGCGATAACATAGGCCTATATTGCGATTTATTACTTTTTTGAACTTCAAATGATGTCCCCAAAGGAAAACTGTGTCAACATGTTTTATCTAATAAGATAAAGTTTTCAGTCTGTTCATCTCACTTCAATCATTTTTATTGCAGCAGAATATGATTGTGAAGCAGACAGACTGACCAACAATGTCATAAATGTTGCATGAACCTGACAAACTGAACTGTTTGTATCACTACATAGTCCAACTGAACTAAATGCAAACGTGTGGACTCAGCATATGAACTATAACTGATATAAGTAGGATATTAGAGTTATATAACTCAGTATATGAACTATAACTTATATAAGTAGGATATTAGAGTTATATAACTCAGTATATGAACTATAACTTGTATAAGTAGGATATTAGAGTTATATAACTCAGTGTATGAACTATAACTTGTATAAGTAGGATATTAGAGTTATATAACTCAGTATATGAACTATAACTTATATAAGTAGGATATTAGAGTTATATAACTCAGCATATGAACTATAACTTGTATAAGTAGGATATTAGAGTTATATAACTCAGCATATGAACTATAACGTGTATAAGTAGGATATTAGAGTTATATAACTCAGCATATGAACTATAACTTGTATAAGTAGGATATTAGAGTTGTATAACTCAGCATATGAACTATAACGTGTATAAGTAGGATATTAGAGTTATATAACTCAGTATATGAACTATAACTTGTATAAGTAGGATATTAGAGTTATATAACTCAGTATATGAACTATAACTTATATAAGTAGGATATTAGAGTTATATAACTCAGTATATGAACTATAACTTGTATAAGTAGGATATTAGAGTTATATAACTCAGTATATGAACTATAACTTATATAAGTAGGATATTAGAGTTATATAACTCAGTATATGAACTATAACTTATATAAGTAGGATATTAGAGTTATATAACTCAGTATATGAACTATAACTTGTATAAGTAGGATATTAGAGTTATATAACTCAGTATATGAACTATAACTTATATAAGTAGGATATTAGAGTTATATAACTCAGTATATGAACTATAACTTGTATAAGTAGGATATTAGAGTTATATAACTCAGTATATGAACTATAACTTATATAAGTAGGATATTAGAGTTATATAACTCAGTATATGAACTATAACTTATATAAGTAGGATATTAGAGTTATATAACTCAGCATATGAACTATAACGTGTATAAGTAGGATATTAGAGTTATATAACTCAGCATATGAACTATAACTTGTATAAGTAGGATATTAGAGTTATATAACTCAGCATATGAACTATAACTTGTATAAGTAGGATATTAGAGTTATATAACTCAGCATATGAACTATAACTTGTATAAGTAGGATATTAGAGTTATATAACTCAGTATATGAACTATAACTTATATAAGTAGGATATTAGAGTTATATAACTCAGTATATGAACTATAACTTATATAAGTAGGATATTAGAGTTATATAACTCAGTATATGAACTATAACTTGTATAAGTAGGATATTAGAGTTATATAACTCAGTATATGAACTATAACTTGTATAAGTAGGATATTAGAGTTATATAACTCAGCATATGAACTATAACGTGTATAAGTAGGATATTAGAGTTATATAACTCAGTATATGAACTATAACTTATATAAGTAGGATATTAGAGTTATATAACTCAGCATATGAACTATAACTTATATAAGTAGGATATTAGAGTTATATAACTCAGTATATGAACTATAACTTATATAAGTAGGATATTAGAGTTATATAACTCAGCATATGAACTATAACTTGTATAAGTAGGATATTAGAGTTATATAACTCAGCATATGAACTATAACGTGTATAAGTAGGATATTAGAGTTATATAACTCAGTATATGAACTATAACTTGTATAAGTAGGATATTAGAGTTATATAACTCAGTATATGAACTATAACTTATATAAGTAGGATATTAGAGTTATATAACTCAGTATATGAACTATAACTTATATAAGTAGGATATTAGAGTTATATAACTCAGTATATGAACTATAACTTGTATAAGTAGGATATTAGAGTTATATAACTCAGTATATGAACTATAACTTATATAAGTAGGATATTAGAGTTATATAACTCAGTATATGAACTATAACTTGTATAAGTAGGATATTAGAGTTATATAACTCAGTATATGAACTATAACTTATATAAGTAGGATATTAGAGTTATATAACTCAGCATATGAACTATAACGTGTATAAGTAGGATATTAGAGTTATATAACTCAGCATATGAACTATAACTTGTATAAGTAGGATATTAGAGTTATATAACTCAGCATATGAACTATAACTTGTATAAGTAGGATATTAGAGTTATATAACTCAGCATATGAACTATAACTTGTATAAGTAGGATATTAGAGTTATATAACTCAGTATATGAACTATAACTTATATAAGTAGGATATTAGAGTTATATAACTCAGTATATGAACTATAACTTATATAAGTAGGATATTAGAGTTATATAACTCAGCATATGAACTATAACGTGTATAAGTAGGATATTAGAGTTATATAACTCAGTATATGAACTATAACTTATATAAGTAGGATATTAGAGTTATATAACTCAGTATATGAACTATAACTTATATAAGTAGGATATTAGTTATATAACTCAGCATATGAACTATAACGTGTATAAGTAGGATATTAGAGTTATATAACTCAGCATATGAACTATAACTTGTATAAGTAGGATATTAGAGTTATATAACTCAGTATATGAACTATAACTTATATAAGTAGGATATTAGAGTTATATAACTCAGTATATGAACTATAACTTATATAAGTAGGATATTAGAGTTATATAACTCAGCATATGAACTATAACGTGTATAAGTAGGATATTAGAGTTATATAACTCAGCATATGAACTATAACGTGTATAAGTAGGATATTAGAGTTATATAACTCAGTATATGAACTATAACTTATATAAGTAGGATATTAGAGTTATATAACTCAGTATATGAACTATAACTTATATAAGTAGGATATTAGAGTTATATAACTCAGCATATGAACTATAACGTGTATAAGTAGGATATTAGAGTTATATAACTCAGTATATGAACTATAACTTATATAAGTAGGATATTAGAGTTATATAACTCAGTATATGAACTATAACTTATATAAGTAGGATATTAGTTATATAACTCAGCATATGAACTATAACGTGTATAAGTAGGATATTAGAGTTATATAACTCAGCATATGAACTATAACTTGTATAAGTAGGATATTAGCAGTTATATAACTCAGTATATGAACTATAACTTATATAAGTAGGATATTAGAGTTATATAACTCAGTATATGAACAATAACTTATATAAGTAGGATATTAGAGTTATATAACTCAGCATATGAACTATAACGTGTATAAGTAGGATATTAGAGTTATATAACTCAGTATATGAACTATAACTTATATAAGTAGGATATTAGAGTTATATAACTCAGCATATGAACTATAACTTATATAAGTAGGATATTAGAGTTATATAACTCAGTATATGAACTATAACTTATATAAGTAGGATATTAGAGTTATATAACTCAGTATATGAACTATAACTTATATAAGTAGGATATTAGAGTTATATAACTCAGCATATGAACTATAACGTGTATAAGTAGGATATTAGAGTTATATAACTCAGTATATGAACTATAACTTATATAAGTAGGATATTAGAGTTATATAACTCAGCATATAAACTATAACTTGTATAAGTAGGATATTAGAGTTATATAACTCAGCATATGAACTATAACGTGTATAAGTAGGATATTAGAGTTGTATAACTCAGCATATGAACTATAACGTGTATAAGTAGGATATTAGAGTTATATAACTCAGTATATGAACTATAACTTATATAAGTAGGATATTAGAGTTATATAACTCAGCATATGAACTATAACTTGTATAAGTAGGATATTAGAGTTATATAACTCAGTATATGAACTATAACTTGTATAAGTAGGATATTAGAGTTATATAACTCAGCATATGAACTATAACTTGTATAAGTAGGATATTAGAGTTATATAACTCAGTATATGAACTATAACTTGTATAAGTAGGATATTAGAGTTATATAACTCAGTATATGAACTATAACTTGTATAAGTAGGATATTAGAGTTATATAACTCAGTATATGAACTATAACTTATATAAGTAGGATATTAGAGTTATATAACTCAGTATATGAACTATAACTTGTATAAGTAGGATATTAGAGTTATATAACTCAGTATAACTTGTGATGCGTGGACGTGGAGGCAGAGAGACAGTTGTGCGCTGCACTCTCCCCATGAGCCGGCTACTGTTGGCAGGTTTAACCCCGTTGTGAGGCCAGATGTCTCTCTTTGTTTTGACCAACTTCCAACCAATCACGCTGACCCGGGACCTTTGCTGACCTCACCAGAAAACAACTCAGCACCATCTAGTGGACTGAAAAAGCAATTGATTTGATTTTTTTTTTTTATAGTTTATATAATAAAAGATCGATACTTTGTGTCCGTGTATCGATACGCAAAATATCGCGATACTATGCTGTATCGATTTTTCTCCCCACCCCTAATGTTTAGTTTGTTTGGACTCAAAAGAAAAAAGTCAAACAGAACTTCAGTTCTATCTGGAAAAAAGTTAAAATTTCTTCCAATGCAGTTGTTTTACAATAAATCAAAGGTCCATCCATCATCTTTAACTGCTTCTCCTGTTCAGGGTCACAGGAGGGCTGCAGCCGATCCCAGCTGACATTGCGCTGAAGGCAGGGTTCACCTGGACAGGTAGCTAGACCATCACAGGTCTCATGGACACAGACAACCATTCACGCTCACATTCACACCGACGGGCCATTTAGAGTCATCACTGTCTTTGGACTGTTGGGAGGAAACCTGAGTCCCCGGAGAGAACCACGCTGACCACGGGGAGAGCATTGCAGACTACACAGATAGGTTTGTACATTTAACATATTATATATCATTGGAGAGGTTTTGCATTAACCACAATAACATTCACATGAACAGTGTATCACTCTCTCTTTCCTTGTATTAGATTTACTGCTTTTCAAATCATTTCTATTAGACAGTCTCCGTTCAGATAATCACCTCTGCTTCAATGTCTATTTAGTTTGCACGTTGCACAGAAATCATTTCAGATTTTTATTTAAAAGCAGCTGTTCATAAAGATCACAATGACTTTCTTAAACGGTAAAAGAAATGTAGTTATCAGGACTGTCAGAAAGATATTGTATATAGAATTGGATATGTTGTTTTTAAATGTAAACTGAAAGAAAACGAACACTTCCTATCCATGAAACCAGCTTCAAATATACAAATCTGTACGTCAAACTTCAATACTTCACCTAATCAAGTTCCGTCGACTGTGGAAGCTGAATTTATTCAACATTTCCAGGAATGAAGAGAGAGTCCCAACATGTCGAACAGGAAACTCCAAAACTGAAGTCACAAGTTTCTACGAACGAGAAGGAAAATATTCCTGCAGACAGAGTATTTCAATAAAGTACTGATCAGTTCAATGAAAACAAAGATGAAATCCTAAAGAAACACTTGATACAAATGTTCAGTCTGAGGATTTCAATGATTTCCAGAAATGTCAGATTAATCTTTCACTTTTCCTCAATATTGATATTTGGCTGTTCTTTATGTTTTCAGCCACACAGAACATGTTCATAAAGCTTGAATAGAACAAATGGACATTTAATAAAAAGCAGCTCAAATGAATTTAACATACTTCATTTGAATAAGTCTTGAAAACATTTGATTGTTTTTGGTTTGCTCTTTTCATTCAATTTCATCTTTTTTTAAATTTGCCAGATTACATGTCAGTGTTGTTCCACATTGTAAGCCTGTATGAGTGTGAGTCAGGTTTACCTCCTCCAGCCAGACCAGAGGTGGACTGGAAGAGACGTTTTATAAGATGCCTGAGCGCTTCAAACCACATCTCCAGCGGCCCTGAGGGCTTTGATCTGCTCACATCAAAACAATTTAATGATGTTTTTAAGTTTCATTCACCTTTACTTACAGAAGTTAACTTTCTTCAACTACAGTGTTCTGTACTATTATGTACTTGAACACGGCCAATAGTACCTTTGATATCAGTAATCCTGATTTTGATCACATAGCATGATGGTTACATAGTTTTCACATCACTGTCGAAGTGATTCTCAATGTTTCTGATTGCCTGGTTTGTTCCAACATATTACAGTTTACGGTGCACACTGGGCCTACGTTAACGTTAGTGAAGCTGAATTAGAGCTGGGCTATTTGCTGCTGTTTTTATTTGACTTTGTCAGCGTCTCCAGCTACGTCACCCTGCATCCTCATTCTACATCCGTCCACTTGATGTCCTCAGACTCTCCCAACTGTCCTCAGACTCTCCCAACTGTCCCAGTCAGCGCCCCTCTGCTTACCTGTTTCCACTTTCTCTCATCAGCCTGCAGTACTCAACCAGCCTTTTTTCCACTTGTTCCCTGCCAGATGTCAATGTTGCTTCTTGCTGATGCTTTCCAGCCACCTAGACCTGGACCTAGAGCTGGACCTAGACCTGGACCCAAACCTGACTCTGCACCTGGACCCAAATCTGGACCTGGACTTGCACCTGCAACTGAGCCTGGGCTTGGACCTGCAGCTACACCTGAACCTGGACATGGACATAAACTTGCACCTAGCCTGAGCCTGAACTTGGGCCTGGACCATAACTAGGACCTGGACATGAACCTGCACCTACTGTACATGTAAGCTAATCTATCTTGACTATAAATCACTCAACTCTTTCCCTGCTGCCCCACTTGACAACTTAATAGGACGTGATTATTTTCAACAAGTGTCAACACAGTTTGTTAAATAATCTCAACATCTATTTATTCATATACATGGACACGGATTTTAAATTTGGCGACAGCTGAAAAACAAACGAAAACGATCAGAAACCAAGATGACAACGGTCAAAAACCAAGATGGCGATGTTCAAAAACCAAATTGGCGACGTTCAAAAACCAAGATGGCGACGTTGAAAAACTAAGATGACGACGGTCAAAAACCAAGATGGCTCCGTTCAAAAATCAAGATTGCTATGTTCGAAAACCAAGATCACAACGGTCAAAAACCAAGATCACGACGGTCAGAAACCAAGATCACGATGGTCAAAAACCAAGATCACGACGGTCAAAAACCAAGATGGCGACGTTCAAAAACCAAATTGGCGACGTTCAAAAACCAAGATGGCGACGGTCAGAAACCAAGATGACGATGGTCAAAAACCAAGATGGCTACTGTCACGAATTCCCCTTCATATTAGTTTATTTCCATCCTGTCTGCTTATTTGACTAACTCTCCTGTCATTTCAGAGCCTACCATGCACACCCAATCATCTCTCATTCCCCTCACCTGGTCCTCCTCACCCATCTCACCTGCAGCCCATTCCCTCATTAGCCCTCACTATTTAGGTCCCTTCACTTGCACTTGTTCTCTGCCAGATTGTCTTGTGTGTCTCTGCCAAACTCTCCAGTGTTATATATCGTACTATTCTGATCTGCCTGTTCCGACCCTGTGCCTGTTTTCTCGACCTTGGATTTTTGCCTGCCCCTTGTTGGATTTGTTTGCCTGTTTGGACTGACCTCCCGGTGTTGACCCTGCCTTTACCAAGTAAAGAAACCTATACCTGAATCTTGTCTCCGAGTTGTGCTTTTGGGTTCTAGTATCTGTAATCCTTACAGTACAATCTGGCCAACATGAACCCAGCCGACTCTGCACCTCCCGAGACGGAACCTCTGACTCAGAACATGTGGCTAGGCCACGAGCAGCAGCTTACCTTCTTAGCAGAAGCTATGCAGGCTATGAGCATCCGTCACGGAGCGCAGCATGGAGTCTCTCTGTGATCATCTGATGAGTTTGTCCGCTGCGGCTCAGGGTCCAGCTGCCGCCAGTGCTTCCAGCCCTCCTCTTCGCACTGCTCCTGTGTCGGCTGCACGCATGCCTCCTCCAGAGCGTTATTCTGGGGCTCCTGGTTCCTGCCGGCCATTTCTGATTCAGTGCTCCCTCGCCTTTGAGTTTCAGCCCTCCGCCTTCCCCTCCGAGAGGTCCAGAGTAGCGTACATCGTATCTCTCGTCACGAGCAGAGCCAAGGACTGGGGAACCGCAGAGTGGGAGCGACAGTCGTCGATCTGCGCTTCAGTCCAGCTGTTTTCGGAGGAACTGCTGAAAGTCTTCAACCATGCCACGCCTGGAAGAGAGGTCGCTCGAGGTTTGTTTGACCTGAAGCAGGGAGGGAGATCCGTAGCTGACTACTCCATCGAGTTCCGCACCATAGCAGCCGAGAGCAACTGGAACGCCTCCTCGCTCCTCTATGCCTTCTACCACGGTCTCTCGGACCGCCTGAAGGACGAGTTGGCGGCTCGAGATCTTCCTGCTGGCTTGGACGAGTTGGTCGCTCTCTCCATCCGTATCGACGGTCGTCTGCGGGAACGGAGAAGAGAGAGGGGCTTTTCCGCTGCTCCACCAAGGCCATCTCGCCGATCCGACGATCCTCGGGGGCTTCCGTCGGAACGGGTCGGTCCAGCCGACTCTCCTGAGCCTATGCAGCTGGGGCGGACCCGGCTCTCCACAGCAGAACGCCAGCGCCGCCTGCAGGAGGATCGATGCTTTTACTGCGGCCAGAGCGGCCATTTTGCAACCTCTTGTCCAGTAAAAGAGATGGCTCACCAGTCATCAGGAGGGCGCTGGTGAGTCGAAATGTGAACTTAAAAATGCCCTCTCGCCCTTTGATTTACCTCTGCTCCCGTCCTCATATTCCCAGAGCCTGCCCGGCAGTTTATTGTGGAGGTGGACGCCTCGGACACTGGTGTAGGAGCGGTCCTCTCTCAGCGGTCGGCTGAGGACCAAAAGGTTCACCCATGTGCCTTCTTCTCCCGGAAGCTGTCCCCCGCGGAGAGGAATTATGACATTGGGAACCGGGAGCTGTTGGCAGTCAAACTGGCATTGGAGGAGTGGAGACACTGGTTAGAGGGGGCGGAACAGCCGTTTTATGGTATGGACAGACCACAAAAATCTAGAATACATCCGTTCGGCCAAGCGACTGAACTCTCGTCAAGCTAGGTGGGCTCTGTTTTTTAACCGTTTTGAGTTTGCACTATCCTACAGACCAGGTTCAAAGAATGTCAAGCCAGACGCCTTGTCTCGTCAGTTCCAGCAAGAGAGCTCTCCTTCCCATCCTGAAGGTATCCCCCACCCTGAGTGCGTTATTGGTGTGGTAACCTGGGAGGTGGAGGACAAGGTAAAGCGCTCCCATGCCGAACACCCTGCACCCAGTGCTTGTCCTGATAACCGGTTGTTTGTTCCTGTCGATCTCCGTACTGAGGTCCTCCAGTGGGGCCACTCTTCCCGCCTAGCTTGCCATCCTGGGATCAGATGCACACTAGCACTGCTCAGACAGCGTTTCTGGTGGTCTTCCATGGAGGAAGACACCAAGGGGTTCATTGGTGCTTGCCAGGTTTGTGCGCAGCATAAGAGCACTCGCCAACCTCCCTCTGGGCTTCTTCATCCTCTGCCAGTTCCTAGTCGTCCCTGGTCTCACATCGCTTTGGACTTTGTAACCGGCCTACCCCCTTCTGACGGTAACACAGTTATTCTCACGGTCATTGATCGATTTTCCAAGTCTGCTCTGCTCATTCCATTATCCAAGTTACCTACTGCCAAAGAGACTGCTAAACTATTACTGCAAAATGTTTTCCGGCTGCATGGTCTGCCCATTGATGTGGTCTCCGACCGGGGACCACAATTCACCTCTCGCTTCTGGTCAGAGTTTTGCAGGCTGCGGGGAGCCACGGTCAGTCTGTTGTCAGGGTTCCATCCAGTCTAATGGGCAGGCTGAGCGGATGAATCAAGAGATGGAGACAGCCTTACGCTGTCTCTCCTCCCGCAACCCCTCCTCCTGGTCTGAGCAGCTCTTGTGGGTCGAGTATGCCCACAACACCCTTCCCAGTTCAACTACCGGGTTCTCACCATTCCAGTGTGCCCGTGGATATCAGCCACCACTCTTCCCGGAGCAGGAACAAGAGGCCAGTGTCCCCTCAGTCCAGGCATTCATCCAGTGGTGCAGACGCACTTGGAGGCAGGCCCGCTCCATACTCTTGCGCTCATCCGACCGCTACCAAAGATCTGCCAACAGACGCTGTGTTCCTGCACCCCGTTATGCCCCGGGACAACGTGTCTGGCTGTCTACGCGGGACCTTCCCCTCGGAGTGGAATCCAAGAAATTGGCTCCTCGCTTCGTGGGCCCTTTCCCTGTTTCTCGAATCATCAATCCTGCTGCTGTCCGTCTTCGTCTGCCATCGTCCATGAAAATTCATCCCACCTTTCATGTCTCCAGGATTAAACCCGTCAAGGAGAGCCCCCTTCAGCCCCCCCCAGACCCCCTCCGCCCCCCGGCTCATCGATGGGGCACCTGCCTACACGGTCCATTGCCTTCTCAAGTCTCGGCGATGGGGTAGAGGCTTGCAATAACTAGTGGACTGGGAGGGTTATGGTCCTGAAGAGCGTGAATGGGTCCCCGCTCGCCGAATATTTGATCCCTCCCTGATCACGGACTTCCACCAGGCCCATCCGGACCAACCCAGTGGGACGTCAAGAGCCGTCCCTAGAGGGGGAGGTTCTGTCACGAATTCCCCTTCATATTAGTTTATTTTCATCCTGTCTGCTTATTTGACTAACTCTCCTGTCATTTCAGAGCCTACCATGCACACCCAATCATCTCTCATTCCCCTCACCTGGTCCTCCTCACCCATCTCACCTGCAGCCCATCCCCTCATTAGCCCTCACTATTTAGGTCCCTTCACTTGCACTTGTTCTCTGCCAGATTGTCTTGTGTGTCTCTGCCAAGCTCTCCAGTGTTATATATCGTACTATTCTGATCTGCCTGTTCCGACCCTGTCTGCCTGTTTTCTCGACCTTGGATTTTTGCCTGCCCCTTGTTGGATTTGTTTGCCTGTTTGGACTGACCTCCCGGTGTTGACCCTGCCTTTACCAAGTAAAGAAACCTATACCTGAATCTTGTCTCCGAGTTGTGCTTTTGGGTTCTAGTATCTGTAATCCTTACAGCTACGTTCAAAAACCAAGATCACGACGGTCAAAAACCAAGATGGCGACGGTCAAAAACCAAGATGCCGACGTTCAAAAACCAAGATGGAGACGGTCAGAAACCAAGATGGCGATGTTCAAAAACCAAGATGGCGACGGTCAAAAACCAAGATCACGACGGTCAACAACTTCTCCACTGGTTTCTCTTAGCCCCTCCCCTCATTTTAAGTACTGGAGAAGCGCTGTATGAATCTTATAATTATTGAAATCAGTTGAGAAACAAATCATACTCTAAATAATTATGTAAACATACTTTTTAGTTATCATCATCACTTCAGAATATTGTTACTGAATGGATGTTTAGAGAAGTGAAATATATTTGAAAATAAAGAAGAAGGTGATTTCTCAATGACAGAGGCAACAATTTTATTATCAGTTATTTACATTAAATTCACTATTGAGTCATTTCACCTCTTGTGTTCCTGGTAAACATGATGACAATCTTTTGTCTGACGGCTTTGATTTGCAGTCCGTAGATAACGGCGTTCATAGCGGGAGGAACCACGTGTAACAAGATGGAGGCCAGCTTCCTGTGGTCCGATAAGTGAGGGAACCGATGGAGGATGACGATGATGGAGCCCGACACAAACATGATGACGTACACGGTCAGGTGTGTGGCGCAGGTCTGCAGCCCTTTGCCGTTCAGAGACTTGTTCCTGCTGCTCAGACACACGACGGTGATCTTCAGGTAGGTGAGCGTCACGCTGCCGAGGGAGGAGCCCAGCAGCATCACCGTGTAGCCGAGGCCGTAGATGTGGTTGACGAGGACGCTCTCACAGGAGAGCTTGAACAAGGAGGCGTTGTCGCAGAACGGGTTGAGTACAGTCTGCCTGCAGCGAGACAGGCGGATGCTGAGCCCCACGAGGATCCCCACCATCAACAACGCCACTGTCCACGCCGACACCGACAGCTTCACCACCGTCCTGCTGGTCATGATGGCGGCGTATCGCAGAGGGCTGCAGATGGCCACGTAGCGGTCGAAGGCCATGATCATGAGCACCGTGTGGGAGGCACCCATGTAAAAGTGAACGCAAAAAGCCTGAGCGACGCAGTCGATGTAGGGGATGTACCGCTCTGTGATTGGAGTAAAAACGTTACTCAACAAGCGAGGGATGACGGTCGTCGCCCCGAGCGCATCGTTAACACTCATGTTGCAGAAGAGCAGGTACATGGGCTGGTGGAGGCTCCTCTCCATGGTGATCAGGACCACCAGGCCCACGTTGGACACCATGATGAAGATGTAGATGAGGAGGAGGAGGACGAAGGCGGGAACGGAGAACTCTGGGCTGACCTTTAACCCCTCCAGGATTAGAATATCTGTGTTTAAAGAATGGTTATTCATCGTGCAAGCGGTTAATGTAAACCTAGTGCGGATGGGAGAGAGACAAAATACAGAACTTTACTGTATTATCAGATAAGGGTGTCGATAATACTGCTATAATATATAATAAAAATAGATATCGTGATTGACACAATCAGAACAAATGGCTTTAGCAGCAGCCAAGAAATAAAAATAGGGGAGAACATTCATCCATATGCACAAATTTAGCATATTAAAATATGTTTCTGGAGAAATGAATACATGGCAACAACATGCATGTTTGCTTTTTACATCCAGAACTTGGTTAAATGTTGTCATTGAATAATTCAAACAGGAAAGAAATATATATGTGTCTTATACCAGAATAAAACGACCTTTTTAAAGTAACTTCCAATAATCATAAGTAATAAATTCATTACATGAAACAGAGTTAGGGGCATTTGTACACACGATCAACGACAAAACTAAATGTTCAAAAATACATTCAAACTGATTCTTCTAATTACTGCTAAAAGTAACATATTGCACCGTTTGACGTACAACCTTCATTGTGTCGTTTGGGCAGCTCATTAAAAATATGTTCATACATTTATAACACAAAGTCACTTTTTAAGTTCTTTAAATTTCTATCCAATCAAAACAAAATGGTTATTTGCCAATAAGCTGTCTGGTAGCACAACCCACAACCGCACAGCAGCAGTATTTCACTGTGAAATGATATTTGTTATTTTGATGTTAGATTACTGCCTGTCGTCCATGTACAGCAAAGCCCAGAGTATTTCAATAAAGTACTGATCAGTTCAATGAAAACAAAGATGAAATCCTAAAGAAACACTTGATACAAATGTTCAGTCTGAGGATTTCAATCATTTCCAGAAATGTCAGATAAATCTTTCACTTTTCCTCAATATTGATATTTGGCTGTTCTTTATGTTTTCAGCCACACAGAACATGTTCATAAAGCTTGAATAGAACAAATGGACATTTAATAAAAAGCAGCTCAAATGAATTTAACATACTTCATTTGAATAAGTCTTGAAAACATTTGATTGTTTTTGGTTTGCTCTTTTCATTCAATTTCATCTTTTTTTAAATTTGCCAGATTACATGTCAGTGTTGTTCCACATTGTAAGCCTGTATGAGTGTGAGTCAGGTTTACCTCCTCCAGCCAGACCAGAGGTGGACTGGAAGAGACGTTTTATAAGATGCCTGAGCGCTTCAAACCACATCTCCAGCGGCCCTGAGGGCTTTGATCTGCTCACATCAAAACAATTTAATGATGTTTTTAAGTTTCATTCACCTTTACTTACAGAAGTTAACTTTCTTCAACTACAGTGTTCTGTACTATTATGTACTTGAACACGGCCAATAGTACCTTTGATATCAGTAATCCTGATTTTGATCACATAGCATGATGGTTACATAGTTTTCACATCACTGTCGAAGTGATTCTCAATGTTTCTGATTGCCTGGTTTGTTCCAACATATTACAGTTTACGGTGCACACTGGGCCTACGTTAACGTTAGTGAAGCTGAATTAGAGCTGGGCTATTTGCTGCTGTTTTTATTTTACTTTGTCAGCGTCTCCAGCTACGTCACCCTGCATCCTCATTCTACATCCGTCCACTTGATGTCCTCAGACTCTCCCAACTGTCCTCAGACGCTCCCAACTGTCCCAGTCAGCGCCCCTCTGCTTACCTGTTTCCACTTTCTCTCATCAGCCTGCAGTACTCAACCAGCCTTTTTTCCACTTGTTCCCTGCCAGATGTCAATGTTGCTTCTTGCTGATGCTTTCCAGCCACCTAGACCTGGACCTAGAGCTGGACCTAGACCTGGACCCAAACCTGACTCTGCACCTGGACCCAAACCTGAACCTGGACTTGCACCTGCAACTGAGCCTGGGCTTGGACCTGCAGCTACACCTGAACCTGGACATGGACATAAACTTGCACCTAGCCTGAGCCTGAACTTGGGCCTGGACCATAACTAGGACCTGGACATGAACCTGCACCTACTGTACATGTAAGCTAATCTATCTTGACTATAAATCACTCAACTCTTTCCCTGCTGCCCCACTTGACAACTTAATAGGACGTGATTATTTTCAACAAGTGTCAACACAGTTTGTTAAATAGTCTCAACATCTATTTATTCATATACATGGACACGGATTTTAAATTTGGCGAGAGATAAAAAACATATGAAAACGATCAAAAACCAAGATGGTGACGATGATGATGGAGCCCGACACAAACATGAAGACGTACACGGTCAGGTGGGTGGCGCAGGTCTGCAGCGCTTTGCCGTTCAGAGACTTGTTCCTGCTGCTCAGACACACGACGGCGATCTTCAGGTAGGTGAGCGTCACGCTGCCGAGGGAGGAGCCCAGCAGCACCACCGTGTAGCCGAGGCCGTAGATGTGGTTGATGAGGACGCTCTCACAGAAGAGCTTGAACAAGGAGGCGTTGTCGCAGAACGGGTTGAGTACAGTCTGCCTGCAGCGAGACAGGCGGATGCTGAGCCCCACGAGGATCCCCACCATCAACAACGCCACCGTCCACGCCAGGGGTCACCAACCTTTTTGAAGCCGAGAGCTACTTTAAGGGTACTGAGCAGTACGAAGGGCTACTTGTTTGATACAAACTTCCTGAATAACAAAATTGCACAGATCACCTTTTAATAATAATAATATATGTGAAGAGACTGTCTGATCACATTTATGTTAATTATTCCTCACAATAATTAACAATTATTTCCACAACAATGATGGTAGGAAACATATATTTAAACATGCAACATGCAACATATATTTATGCAACACCTCTTTCAACATTTGAAAGTCAGAGCACTGTAACATTTTTGAACAATTCGTGAACTCTGTCCCATGTGCAGAAAACGCGAGCGAGCCGAGGCTTAGAGTGGGTAGGTAGTTATAGGAGTGTGGTCGGAAGTGGGCGAGTGGCTGAGGTGTGGTCCTGCTCCTGAAATTCAGCTAAGTTTTATCTCCAATTCACTAGCTTAGGCCCCCACCTCGGCCGGAGCGAGCCTTCGTCGGTTGTTTGGAGTGTTGAGGAATGGTTGATGGAGATTTAGCCTGATGCGGTTTGGGGGAGGCTTAGCTGAGGATCCACTGCGGCTCCCGGGCCTTGCAGATCCCCAAAATAAGTCCCCCTGGGGAGCAGGTTGGCTGCCCGTGCGCTGGTCGGCAAGATCGAGTGAGGATTTGTGGGTTTAAAGATGGCGTTGGATATGGCCGAACCGATGTTGGACGGGTGTCTGCAGGAGGGCTGAACTTCTGGAATGGGAAACGAGAAAGCCATGGCGTTGCGGTGGCCCAGACGTGATCTGCATCGAGGATGCGCCCTTGGCGGACGGGTGTCGCAGCATCATTTGATGATTGGGTAACCGACTGCTAGGTTGTCAGGAGTTTAAGGGATGGACTTGCTGGGCCATCCGCGGCCCCACGTGATGCTGTGGCTACTATTGGTCAGATTTCATAGCATGAGGGGAAACGACTTGGCATCTGCTTGCAAGATCCGAGGCTGGTCTACGGCAAACGTCGTCCGTCGTGGAAAACCCCCAAAAGATGGCAGAGGGAGCGGCATCGTTGTTGGCCAATTGTGTGGGTCCATCGCTGGAAGTGGGCGGGGTGGGGGCACCGGCAACCCGGTGTCGGGTGTCCCGGTTACGGCGCCTTGCTGTGGTTGCTAGAAGTGGTAGCACTGGCATCCCGGTGCCAGGTGTCCCGGCTACGGCAAGTTGCTGTGGTTGCTGGAAGTAGGAGGCGGTAGCACTGGCATCCCGGTGCCAGATGTCCCGGTTATGGTCACTTGCTGTGTTTTCTGAAAGTAGGCGGCGGGGGGCACTGGCATCTCGGTGCCGGGTGCCTCGGCTTTAAGGTGGCATGCTGTGGCTGCTGGAAGTAGGTGGCCGGGGGGGCGCTGGCGTCCTGCGTTCCGTTGTTGCTTTGCGTTCCGTGCTTGCTGCGTCCCGTTGCCTGCTGCGATACGTTGCGTTGCTGTGTCATTGCGTCGTTCCGTTGCTGCGTTCCGTTGTTGCTTGATGTGATCCGTTGCTGTGATCCGTTGTTGCTTGCTGCATTGCTGCGCCATTGCTTGCTGCGTCGTTACGTTGCTGCGGTCCGTTGCTGCGGTCCGTTGCTGCATTACGTTGCACTGCGTTGCTGCATCCCGTTGTTGCTTGCTGCGGTCTGTTGTTCCGTTGCTGTGTTCCGTGGCTGCGTTCCGTGGCTGCGTTTCTGCGTTCCGTGGCTGCGTTGCTGCGATTCGTTGTTGCGTTGCTACGTTCCGTTGCTGCGTTCCGTTCCTGTTGCTGCGTCCCGTTGCCTGCTGCGTTCAGTTGCTGCGTTGTTGCGTGGCTGCGTTCGGTGGCTGCGTTCAGTGGCTGCGATGCGTGGATGCGATGCGTGGCTGCTGTGTTCTGGCGTTGCTGCGTTCTGTTCCGGCGTTGCTGCGTTAGGTAGCATGGCTGAGTCGTTGCGTGGCTGCGTCGTTGCGTTCCGTGGCTGCGTTGCTGCATTCCGTTGTTGCTTGCTGTGATCCGTTGCTGCGTTGCGTTGCTGCGATTCATTGTTGCTTGCTGCGGTTCGTTGTTGCTTGCTGCGTTCAGTGGTTGCGTTGTTGCGTTCAGTGGCTGCGTGGCTGCGTTCCGTGGCTGCGTTGCTGCGATTCATTGTTGCGTTGCTGCGATTCGTTGTTGCGTTGCTGCGATTCGTTGTTGCGTTGCTGCGATTCGTTGTTGCGTTGCTGCGTTCCGTTGTTGCGTTGCTGCGTTCCGTTCCTGTTGCTGCATTCCGGATCCGTTGGCGCTTAGAGAGGGGGACAGCTTAGATGGGGGGACAGAGGAAAGAAGACCTGGCAACCCGGTGCCTGGGTACAGGCAGAAGAAGGGTGGTGTAAGGGAACAGTGAAGGGACAGCTTAGAGAGGGGGACAGAGGAAAGAAGTCCTGGCAACCCGGTGCCAGGAATCTGCATAGATGGAAGAGCATGCGTAGTAGGAAAAGCGGAATAGGGTGGGGGGGGACGGAGGGACGGAGGAGAGGGAACCTGGCTCTGGTTCCCAAGCTGGGTCTGGAGCGAGCGAAGGAGAGAGCTGGATTTACGTTTCCGTTGTCTACGTCTGGAGGTAGCGGGTCTCCCTCTGCCACCAAGATGTGAGTTAAAGTAGGACGGCCGTGAGTCCGACTCTTCGTATTGTCAGATTCTGGCGGGTGGATGCAGCTGGTCGGCGAGGTGGAGATCAGCGGGTTTGGCTGCCCGGACCTTCTCGATGGGGGTTGGCGGCGTCTCGTGGGCGGCAGGTCGAGTGCATTCCTGGGCTGTACGGGTGGCCTCTGGGGAGGCGAACTGGTGGTCGTCGTCGGATGGCCTGGTGGACAGCAGGTCCATGTTTTAGGCGAGGTAAGGTTTTTTGTTTCCTCTGCGTGGTGTTCCGGTTGCGAGTGCAGAAAACGCGAGCGAGCCGAGGCTTAGAGTGGGTAGGTATTTATAGGAGTGTGGCCGGAAGTGGGTGAGTGGCTGAGGTGTGGTCCTGCTCCTGAAATTCAGCTAAGTTTTATCTCCAATTAAGTCACGCACTTTTTCTTTCCGTAGTGCGCTGCCAGGTGGGTAGTTAGCATGGAAGCTATTGTGACACGTACTGAAGTGTCTCTCCACATTGTGCCGCTTTACCGTCGCAACAGTTGCCCCGCAAATGAGACACACACATTTGTCTTTCACTGTCGTAAAAAAGAACTCTTCCTCCCAATCATTGTGAAAGTAGTATGTTTTCTTTCGCTTTTCTGCCATGTTGTCTTTAGTTTGGGGGGTAAGAACCACATCTAGCTTCGCAGCTTCCCATCGTAGCTGCGCCCACTTCCTTGTCTCAGCGAAGAGTGAGATGGCCATTTGACATGCGTACAATATTGAACTTTGACTTCAGACAAGGTCAGAGTTCATATATACATAAAACATTTTAGTTTTTAAATTGTTATATTAAATATTGTCATATTACATTAATTACATTAATGCAAGCGTTTTTGATTAAAAAAAGAACAGCGACTACATTTTTTTAGATGGAGCTTCATGGTGACTGGTGCTATTTTTAGAACATGCCTCGCGGGCGACTCGCATGGTCCTCGCGGGCGACCAGGCGCCCGCGGGCACCGTGTTGGCTACCTCTGATGTAGTGGATGTACCGCTCTGTGATTGGAATAAAAACGTTACTCAACAAGCGAGGGATGACGGTCGTCGCCCCGAGCGCATCGTTAACACTCATGTTGCAGAAGAGCAGGTACATGGGCTGGTGGAGGCTCCTCTCCATGGTGATCAGGACCACCAGGCCCACGTTGGACACCATGATGAAGATGTAGATGAGGAGGAGGAGGACTTTCAGAAAGGTTGGAAAAACATGATAGTTGTGCATCGCATGTGGATAATGTCATTAAGTTAGGATTACTGGGAACAACGAACGTTGCCTCTCAGCTTGACCGTGCGATTAGACGTGGCCTTTAACAAGCGATTGAGACCTCAATAAAATAACAGGCATGTTCTTGGCAGAATTATAATCTGTATACAACTTTGTAAAGTGGGACATTCCTTTGCATGGACATGACAAGTCTGCCAGCATTTTTAGATGCGTATTTGAGACTATGTGCGAGGGAGACTCTAGTCCAAGGAACCATTACGATGCTCAACGCTAATTTGAGGGCTCAAAAAGAACTTTCGGATTGCATGTACAATGTTTACATTACAGTCATTTAGCAGACGCTTTTATCCAAAGCGACTTACAATAAGTGTATTCAACATCGGTTTTCGAGAGAACAACACCAGAAGTAATAAGTGCATGTCCTTTCCTCAAACAAGCATCTAAGAGCATAACCAGAGATTTTACAAAGATACGGTTGCTCAACAGATGGCAAATGCACCTTTTGTTGCTGGTCATGAGTCGGCTATTTGATGTTGATCTTTAACATTGTCCTTTAGTGGTCCTATATGTTGGTATGGTAAGATATGTCGCCAGATCTTCATTGTGTGTTTTTAGACGGCATTATTCTGCTAAATTTTGTCATCTCTGCTGTTGGTGATACATTGGTCCCAGTCCCCAGTCCACTCACTCGCGGTCAGTTTATTGGTTGTGAGAGTATGGTTCAATGTGATATATCTATGGAATGTTTGGATTCCATAGATATACAGCATGATGTTCATTGAGCAAATTATGGTCCATTTAGAGTCAAACAGACCATAAAGCAGGGGATGCTTTAGGGCGGGGCTACACAGTGATTGACAGGTCGACACCAGAGCGGTAAATGGACCATCATGTACTAAATGAACATCATGCTGTATTGACGAAGACTTGAAACTAGAGATTGAGACCATAAACTCATGTTTACAATGTTTACTGAGGTAATAAATCAAGAGAGAAGTAGAGTCATTTTCTCATAGACTTCTATACAACCAGAGGAGTCGCCCCCTGGTGGACACTGGAGAGAATGCAGTTAATGCACATAAGCGCTGACTTCACTTTACAGAAGGAAGTTAGGATTTTATTTTTTTTATTTTATTGAACCGGAGGTTGGCGCCTGTTTAGAACTGTTTTTTGATAGCAGTGCAGTTTTTTGGGTCAGTTGTTAAGTCTCCCAAGAATTGTACTCTGTTTTTCTCCAAGTTTTAGAAATAATACTGCTGGTTGAGTCACGTGCTTCATGTACGTCAGTATTTATTTCAACATTTTATTTCAATGGCAAACATACAAACATGTGGAAATGTAACACTGTCATGGATTAACAGATCATTATTAATGTCATTAGAAACCCCTGTACTTTTTCCTCATCATTTTTAATTAACTGTCTAATTTGATGACACATTGTGTCATCAAATTGTGTGAAGAATCTGACATTTTCACATATTTATCAATTGGTACGTAATATGTTTTTGAGAAATGACTTCGCCACAAATAAGTTTTGAAAGGAACCTTAAGATAAGATATATATATATATATTTAACAAACACAATTCATCAATGCATAGGAAGTTATATATTTATATCTATAGATAGTGTATATACGTTTAGATCCTTGTTGTTGAGCTAAACTGACTCACTGACTGTACAGTATAGTCTGTCTTCTCAGTGCTTTTCTCATTAATAGCACGCTACATGGAAAAAAATAGAGACTATAAATATATGTATATATATATTTGTATATATATCACAAAGTTGATATATATATATATGTATATATATTTGTATATATACATATATATAGTCTTCCTACATATTGATCAATTTTGTTCATGAAAGCTTTTTCATTACTACAAATTGATTAACAGGTAGCTCACCATAGTGTTGTGTTTATACTTCTAACCTGCTGAAACACAACCATGAAACATGAAGCATCCTGAGCAACAACATTTCCATTTTGCCCTCTGATCACATCGTATCATTAAACAGCCATTAAAGCTACTTTGTTGTTATGGAACAAAGCCATAATCCTCTGCTGGACCTCTTTAATCTGCAGCCCGTAGATGACGGTGTTCAGGATCGGCAGCACTACGTGTCCCAAGACGGCCGCCACTTTCCTGTGGTCCGCCAGCTGAGGGAAGCGGTGCAGGGTGACGATGATGAACCCGGACACCAGGAGGAAGACGTACACGGCCAGGTGTGTGGCGCAGGTCTGCAGCGCTTTGCCGTTCAGAGACTTGTTCCTGCTGCTCAGACACACGACGGCGATCTTCAGGTAGGTGAGCGTCACGCTGCCGAGGGAGGAGCCCAGCAGCACCACCGTGTAGCCGAGGCCGTAGATGTGGTTGATGAGGACGCTCTCACAGGAGAGCTTGAACAAGGAGGCGTTGTCGCAGAACAAGTTCGATACGACCGACCTGCAGCGCGACAGGCGGACACTGAGCCCCACGAGGATCCCCACCATCAACAACGCCACCGTCCACGCCGCCGCCGACAGCGCCAACACCGTCCTGCTGGTCATGATGGCGGCGTATCGCAGAGGGCTGCAGATGGCCACGTAGCGGTCGAAGGCCATGATCATGAGCACCGTGTGGGAGGCGCTCGCGTGCAGATGAACACAAAAGGCCTGAACGGCACAGTCTGTGTACCGAATGAACCGCTCTGAGTCTGAGAGTAAAAGATCTCTGAGCACATGAGGGACGATGATCGTGGCCCCAAAAACATCGTTAATGCTCATGTTGCAGAAGAGCAGGTACATGGGCTGCTGGAGGCTCCTGCTCCTGAAGATCAGCACCACCAGGCCCACGTTGGACACCACGATGAAGATGTAGACGAGGAGGAGGAGGACGAAGGCTGGAATAAAAGACTGGGAGCTGAGCTTTAACCTCTCCAGGATTAGAATTTCTCCTCCAAAAGTGCTGTTCTCCATATCTCACCCGTCACGGGGCACTAAAAAGAGTTCTGTCTGGATAACTGAGCTGTCGGGTACATTTATACAAAGTTATAGTTACAGAAACACAATCTTTAAAAACACCTCGATAAAGTTATCACAGTGAGTCTGTCCACATCACAATATCAATGCTGTAATTTGACTCAGAATGATGTAACTCTGTTTTTAAAGACATCCAACATATAAAGTCTCCATTTCCTTCTATTTCTTATTGATTGAAAGGTTGATTCACCTAAATTACAAAAAACTTAAAACGGCATTTAAAGATTTCAACAAATGTCCCAGAACCAGAAGAATCACGGCGGTCCAACTTCATCTGTTACAATCTGTGAATGACATCCTGTAACATCAGAGCCTGGGCTCAGAACAGATCAAACATAAACAACATTCAGCATTCAACATGAACATTAACATCTGGATGCAGAGCTCAGGGTGGCAGCACCGACCTCCCTCCGCCTCGGACCAGAAGTGAAACTGCAGAAGCTTTTATTTGGTCCGTCGGCCGCAGCATCACACGCAAACAGGTCAACTGTTGCTCGGCAACCGTTGATAATGAGCATCGTCATCATTTCTCTCTCTTGGAAATGAATTCAAGATGTTGGTATTGGAAATGGGCAACAGATATTATTCTAATAACACTCCATATTGTTTTCTGCATGTTTGACACACTAGTCATTTTTTTCACTTTTTGTTTGCACTCATTGATTTCATCAGGAGTAGGGACACCCTCACCCAAAGTCTGGTTCTCCATATGAAGTCTGTGGAATAACAACAAAGATCTTAAAACGCAAACAGCTGCAGACATCGATCTTCAATCTGATTCAATTTCTTCAACAACAACGTAAAGTTCAGTGTTTCTGTGACTTCAGTTCAGTCACAGGTGGCTGCTGAGTCAGCGTTAAATGATCTCGTTCAGTTAGTTAAACATACAGAGTTTAAAAAAGAAAGGACCGGAGGAAACGTTCCAGATTAGTACAAAAACATTTGAGAAACGGTTCTCGTGAAGTTGACCACAAGTTAAACGTTTTGACAACTTGAATTGTTGTCACTTTAGTTTGGAGCCGTCAGCTTTGAGAGCCAAACAGTAACATGGAAGGAGCAGTGACTGTGACTGTGAAGGCTTCTCAAGACTCTCCTGAACTGCTCCAGGTCGTCCGCTTTAAAGAAGGATGCATCGGTCTACGTTCATGTTCATGCTGTTGGAACAAAACATCCACATAATGCTAAAGTACATTCACATGAATTCATTTTCCATCTGCAGAGGGAACGCTGTGTTTGGTGGCTTCCACCCCCGACCGGAGCTCAAACAGCAACGCGACGCTTTTATTTCTGTAGCTGCTGCATCAACACGCTCACAGTGCGTCGGCGCTAGGCAACCAGTGACTCAGCATTATCTGTCTCTAGTGATCATAGTGGCATGAAACAATAATGTCTAAAAGTTCTCTAAATAGTTTGTATTTGTTCTGATTGACGATATATTTATAAACGGTAAATAAATAAATGTGTTTTGATATGACAGGAACACCTGTGGAGACAGATGTTTATTGCTATCTTACAATGTGACTTCAAATGTAACAAAATGTGATGTAAATACACTAAAATATAACATTTATGATACAATTTTTACAAAGTTATACTCAAGCAGTCTCAGTGGTGTTGGCCTGTGAGTTTTACTTTAAAATAGTATTTACATACAGCCAAGTTACAAACAACATCACTTGAAATGGTAATAAAGTGGATGAACATTGATCAACATGTTCTTGACAGAAGAGCTCCATGCGATGCAGGCAGAGAACCCAACGGCCCGCAGACCTTATGAATCAGAGAACAATGATCGCAGTGCGTTGGCGTGTGTCTCGTGTGAAGTGTTGCTCGAATCATTGGCGTCCTTATTGAACGGCCTCAGGTCAGAGGTCAGAGGTTACCTCGAGGTTTAGTCCGGCTTTTATCCAACAAAGAGAATAATTCATGGTTTGCACTTTGAGTGAAATAAGATTTTAGGCCGCTGGATATGAAGTGAGGTGTCACATGACGCTGCTTCAGTTCGGTCTGAGCCACAGGCCTCCCTGCTGCTGAGTCATGGAATGAAAACATGACCTCACTGTTGTTCAGCACCGTGTGTGTTTGCTGTCGTTACAGTGACAGTTTGTTCATTAGTACCAGAAGCAGAAGGAACTCTTCAGGGGAGCTTCAGCCTCCCACCTCGACACCAGCTGGAAACATGAAGCCACCAGAAGGTCTGCTCCCCCGCCGGGTTTCAGCCATTCAAACAACATCAACAGTCAAAAGATCAAACGACTTCCTCAGTTTAATGACTTTAAAAATCATGGAATGCTTTGAATATTTCAAAAACTCTTTTTCCTTTACCTGTAACGTTATTAAATGTTTGAATAATGAGGAATCTCACTCTGCACCTTTCATAGAAAAACATGTTTGTACAATCTGTGGCTGTTTTTAGATGCTTCTTCTCCAACCATGTCTGTATAATATGTGTTTTTGTACCATATTTAATATTACATTCAGCCTTTATACCACAGGCAAGGCAGGCAAGGCTGCACAGACACATGGGACAAGAAGTAAAAGAAGTAAAAGAGAGTAATGGGGCGTTCACACCGGTCGCGTTGATTTTTTGACGCGCGTCGAGATTACATACAAAGTCTATGCACAGACGCGATGAGACTGGCGCGCCGCGATTTTGCGATGGCGCGGCGCGTTGGACGCGTTATTGCAGTGCGGTGGACGCGGTGGACGCGTTGGACGCCGCAAAATCGCCAACGCGCAAGTTGAAATTTTTCAACTTCTGCGAAATAATCGCGTGACGCTGTGGCGCGATAGCCTATCAGCGTTGAGTTGCTGCTCCCGTCATCAGTGCCGTAGCTCCTGCCGGTGCTGAATCACAAACAACAATGGAGGACAAATTAATAGTGGCGGTTTGTGGGTTCCCCGAGCTCTACGATACCTCATATCAATAGAGACCGGACCAAACTACGTGTATACATGTGTGTGTGTAAACCATACGGTACAAACAATGAATAGACGCTGCCGTATTTACGTCTACGTGACGTTATTGAGTGCTGGTGGAGCTGCTACGATGTTAGCATAGCCTAGCACCGGTCCATCAGAGCTCCATTGAGAAGACAAGTAGCCTACAAATCGGCATCATTACGTAGTTATTTCGGAGTCCCTTTTTGTCGGTTTATTTTCCGTTGAATCACAGCCAAATCAGTTTATGTTGTGTTCCTACAGCTGTAGTAAACAGCGACCGGTGGCTTGCTAGACACAGTGAATACAGCTCGATACAATCCACGGAGCTCCTCTGAACAATATTATGAACCAGACATGACTGCGTTTGGCATTCCGACGTTTGAGGGACTTCCACAACACGTACAAAGCAGCAATTGTCCTTATTCCTTTCACGGTTGATAGCGGAAAGTAATGGCGGCCAGGTGAACGGCTTCCAGTCGATAAACCACGCCCCCTCTCCGGCGCTACGAGATTTTGCGGCGTTTGGTCTGAACACGACCGGCGGCGCGTTGGACGCTTTTTTGCAGTGCGTTGGACGCGATTTTGCAGCGCGTCAAAAAATCAACGCGACCGGTGTGAACGCAGCATAACTCTTCTAGAGGTTGAATCACGTCTATTTGAGCCCTTTCAGACCGAAAACTTGGGTGGGGGGGGTCAATAGGGGACAATCGGGGACTAGCATCAAAGACTGATGTTGATCCAGCCTTGAGTTCATGTACCTTTAAAAAGTTACAGTTGCTTAAAAACATCCCATCGCTGTTGACTGAGCAGCTGTAGATCCCCCCCCCCCCCCCCCCCCTCCAAACTGCTGGTGCCTGTTTGATGACAGGAAGTGACCCCCGCTCCGAACAAGAGAGTTAAACATCAATCCAGTATCCCCCCGTTCCTATTGGACGATGAGTTTAAGGGTTGAAAGAGTCACAATAATTCAGACCATTCGGACAAATGAGTTCACAAAAACAGAAGCGTGATCTTTGAAGAGTTCTTTCTCTGGATGATCACTTCCTGGATGAGGTGATCGTGAGAATCCTTCATGTTTTGTTTGTTGGGTTCTTCTGAAGGCTGCAGCATGAGTCTTCTCAATGGCTGCAGACTGGTATGTGCGTGGTTGTTATAACTATTGGGCTGTAGTGAGAGTCCTGGAGGCCTCGGAGCTCCCAGGTGTCTCAGTGACCAGCAGGTTAATGGAATTAAAGCTGCAGTGAGGCGTTCAGGGGCCGACGGACAGGGAGACGCTCTCTCTCTCCCTCTCCAGTCGTCTGTCTTTACCCTCTCACTCGCTCCATCTCTTCATCTCTTTCTGTTTCTGATATTCATTCATATTCATGTTACTCAAACACAGCTCTTTGTGTGCAGGATGGGTTTAGCCTAGCTTAGTATTTAGCCTAGCTTAGCATAAAGACAGGAAGCAGGAAGAAACTGCTTCCTGTCTTTGTGCTAAGCTAGGCCGTTCTCACCAACATGTCATTTAACGGTTGATGGTCAAATATCGGATGGATTGTTGTGGTTCAGACGTTCAGGATGAATTATAATAACTTGAACATATTTTTATTTGTCCAATAGGCGATACTCAATTCATACTCAAGGCCACGAATTTGATGACTTTAGACTCAACTTTTTGGTGGAAATTGTATTCAACACAGAGCAGACACAACTTTAAAAAAGATTTCATGACCAATGACTCGCGACTTCACTTTGAGCCTTTCGACTTGAAAACACTTGATAACTTCGTATGTTATGTAGTTTATCTAATTCATTTTCCTTCATCTTCTCGGGTTGACTTGAACACTATTCAAGTCAACCACTTATTCCAGCCGTGTGATCAGACAGCATCCGATCACTGAGTCACGTTACTGAGCTGCAGTTGGAAAAGATTAAATAAAAAGATGATTCTGTTCGAGTAGAAAAACGAGGAGACGAGACGCTAAAGACTTCACAGAGAACTCAGACTCAAAGCTCACAGTTCAGTACTTGACTCGTGACTTGCAGAACAAGGACTCACATGGACATTGAACCTGCTAACCATTAGCATGTTAGCATTGTAGCACTGACCAGTTGGTGGCTCTTCTTTACTCTGATGTCGTGTATCTTCTCTCACAGGATGTGGATCCCAGAAGCTTTCATTAGTGTCTGATGAGCATCTA
>JAFEUB010001563.1:0-30000 GCA_024529925.1 Ophthalmolycus amberensis | reverse complement strand
AACTATTTCATCAAAAGGTACCAGAGGAATACTGCTTGTTTTTATATGTAATGCATATAAATATAATATACAATGTCATATATGAACTTTTCACGTGTGTTTATGTGTAATATTTATCTGAAAAGTACCTACAGCTGTGTAGTACTTGAGTAGTAGTACTGATGATCATCAGGTATTCTACAGATGGAGGAAGTAGAAGAACTTTAGATTGGACTTTGGCTCCACCTGTTGGTCACATGACTGCACTGTATAATAATAATAATGAGTTTAACTTTGTCTCTCGATGCTCCTTTTTATTTTTTATTTGTCTGACCTAGTTTGACAACAAAAAGAAGAAATCTTTGTTTCTGATGTCGAGGTGTGTTTTAGTTCTTACATTTTATATTCCCGAAAGATGAAGCCTCGAGTCTTTACTCTGAACTAGTGACGTCACCTTTCGTGTCGAGGCTTCGAAGCTTGTGTCGAGTAATCCAGGAAGATTTTTATGAAGCGCATATCGAGGCTTGTGTCGATGACGTATGTGGTGACGTTCGAAGCCTCGCGAACCGGCCGTACCACGTGACTGATTCAGGAAATGGTTCACGGGTTTGGCGTGCGATTCGAAATAAAAGGGGCAGCGAAACGCAACGGATCCCCGGTCACGTTCTGTGTACTGAGGACTTTCATTGCGCCTTTGTTTACGAACTACTCGAGCTTCTTTTTTCTGCGATGGAACCAACAAGAAAGAGGAGATGTTCTCCTGTCTGGGAACATCTTGAGCTGATCTCTCATAGTAAGGTATGCACATAGTAATAAGTTATTATTAATAACTAGCAGAATATACTGTAAATGTGCATGACAACAAGCACAGTCACAAACCACGTTACACAAGCACATTTGGCTGTGGATCAATGGGTAGAGAGGGTTATCTGGTAACAGCAAGACCGGTGGTTCGATCCTTAGTTGATACATATTTTATGCCGACTTGTACCTGAGCAAGACACTGAACCCCTAACTGCTGAACCCCAGGGCGCTTCTCAGCAGCCCACTGCTCCCAATAAGCTAAGGATGGCTTAAATGCAGAAGTCAAATTTCGTATATGTGTATGACAATAAAATCCTAACTTTAACTTTTTGTTTTTTACTTTTCATATCACTTATTTCTCCCCAATTTGTTTCCACTTTCCCTTTTGACCCCGCCATTGTATCATAAAGACAGATACCATATTAATACGTTCATAAGTTATGTATCACGCATCACAAACATCATTCATTCAATTCAATGCTTCACACACCAACCCATGGTGTCATTAGAATCACGCTGCCTGTTTTACATTTATTGTCCACTCGATGGCGCAGTAGAGCAAATGAAGCGCCATGAAGCTTCGACCCATGTGTGAACCAATTGGATGGAAAGCTTCAACGCTTCATGAAGCTTCATCTCGCCATCACTATGAACTAAACATCACCATCCTTCAGTGACTCTATTCCAGCCATCAGAAATACAACAAGAATACATCAGAAATACATCAAGAATACATCAGAAATACATCAAGAATACATCAGAAATACAACAAGAATACATCAGAAATACAACAAGAATACATCAGAAATACATCAAGAATACATCAGAAATACATCAAGAATACATCAGAAATACAACAAGAATACATCAGAAATACAACAAGAATACATTAGAAATACATCAAGAATACATCAGAAATACAACAAGAATACATCAGAAATACATCAAGAATACATCAGAAATACATCAAGAATACATCAGAAATACAACAAGAATACATCAGAAATACAACAAGAATACATCAGAAATACAACAAGAATACATCAGAAATACATCAAGAATACATCAGAAATACATCAAGAATACATCAGAAATACAACAAGAATACATCAGAAATACAACAAGAATACATCAGAAATACATCAAGAATACATCAGAAATACATCAAGAATACATCAGAAATACAACAAGAATACATTAGAAATACATCAAGAATACATCAGAAATACAACAAGAATACATCAGAAATACATCAAGAATACATCAGAAATACATCAAGAATACATCAGAAATACATCAAGAATATATCAGAAATACATCAGAAATACATCAAGAATACATCAGAAATACAACAAGAATACATCAGAAATACATCAAGAATACATCAGAAATACAACAAGAATACATCAGAAATACATCAAGAATACATCAGAAATACATCAAGAATACATCAGAAATACAACAAGAATACATCAGAAATACAACAAGAATACATCAGAAATACATCAAGAATACATCAGAAATACATCAAGAATACATCAGAAATACAACAAGAATACATCAGAAATACAACAAGAATACATCAGAAATACAACAAGAATACATCAGAAATACATCAAGAATACATCAGAAATACATCAAGAATACATCAGAAATACATCAAGAATACATCAGAAATACAACAAGAATACATCAGAAATACATCAAGAATACATCAGAAATACATCAAGAATACATCAGAAATACAACAAGAATACATCAGAAATACAACAAGAATACATTAGAAATACATCAAGAATACATCAGAAATACAACAAGAATACATCAGAAATACATCAAGAATACATCAGAAATACATCAAGAATACATCAGAAATACAACAAGAATACATCAGAAATACAACAAGAATACATCAGAAATACATCAAGAATACATCAGAAATACATCAAGAATACATCAGAAATACAACAAGAATACATCAGAAATACAACAAGAATACATTAGAAATACATCAAGAATACATCAGAAATACAACAAGAATACATCAGAAATACATCAAGAATACATCAGAAATACATCAAGAATACATCAGAAATACAACAAGAATACATCAGAAATACAACAAGAATACATCAGAAATACAACAAGAATACATCAGAAATACATCAAGAATACATCAGAAATACATCAAGAATACATCAGAAATACAACAAGAATACATCAGAAATACAACAAGAATACATCAGAAATACATCAAGAATACATCAGAAATACATCAAGAATACATCAGAAATACAACAAGAATACATTAGAAATACATCAAGAATACATCAGAAATACAACAAGAATACATCAGAAATACATCAAGAATACATCAGAAATACATCAAGAATACATCAGAAATACATCAAGAATATATCAGAAATACATCAGAAATACATCAAGAATACATCAGAAATACAACAAGAATACATCAGAAATACATCAAGAATACATCAGAAATACAACAAGAATACATCAGAAATACATCAAGAATACATCAGAAATACATCAAGAATACATCAGAAATACAACAAGAATACATCAGAAATACAACAAGAATACATCAGAAATACATCAAGAATACATCAGAAATACATCAAGAATACATCAGAAATACAACAAGAATACATCAGAAATACAACAAGAATACATCAGAAATACAACAAGAATACATCAGAAATACATCAAGAATACATCAAGAATACATCAGAAATACATCAAGAATACATCAGAAATACATCAAGAATACATCAGAAATACATCAAGAATACATCAGAAATACAACAAGAATACATCAGAAATACAACAAGAATACATCAGAAATACATCAAGAATACATCAGAAATACATCAAGAATACATCAGAAATACTTCAGAAATACATCAGAAATACATCAAGAATACATCAGAAATACAACAAGAATACATCAGAAATACATCAAGAATACATCAGAAATACATCAAGAATACATCAGAAATACAACAAGAATACATCAGAAATACAACAAGAATACATCAGAAATACATCAAGAATACATCAGAAATACATCAGAAATACATCAAGAATACATCAGAAATACATCAAGAATACATCAAGAATACATCAGAAATACATCAAGAATACATCAGAAATACATCAAGAATACATCAGAAATACATCAAGAATACATCAGAAATACAACAAGAATACATCAGAAATACAACAAGAATACATCAGAAATACATCAAGAATACATCAGAAATACATCAAGAATACATCAGAAATACAACAACAATACATCAGAAATACAACAAGAATACATCACAAATACAACAAGAATACATCAGAAATACATCAAGAATACATCAGAAATACATCAAGAATACATCATAAATACATCAGAAATACATCAGAAATACATCAAGAATACATCATAAATACATCATAAATACATCAGAAATACATCAAGAATACATCAGAAATACATCAGAAATACATCAAGAATACATCATAAATACATCATAAAACAAAGACAGAGATGAAAACATCTCATGTGAATGTTTGTATATTTAGTATTTTAACTTTTAAAGTAGGAAGTTAAATAATATGATTACATAATAATCTATTCTAAGGATTTAAATTTCATCGTCAAACATGTAAAATCAGATGAAGAGAAGAGATTTAAAGCAGAAAGAGAAAAATACATATTTCATAAATCACGTTTGGTTTCATACGTAAGTAACGAATAAGAGAAAAGATCAAGTTATTATTTGATGTTTTCTAAATGAAGAGGAACTTCATTTATATGTCCAAACCTGATGCCTATACCCACAATGCAATGGGACAGACTTGGCTTTTCTCAGACTCTAGTCCTGCCTTCAACACCCAGGGTTCACATTCCAGTTCCTCCTCCTCTTCCTCCGCCTCCTCCTCCTCTTCCTCCTCCTCCTCTTCCTCCTCCTGGGAGGTTTAAAGAAACACTACGAGAGAAAACCAGAAGAACAGAGTCGACCTGCAGCTTCTCACAGTGAGTCTGAATGAAGCACTTCTGTGTGGGACCTCTTAGTGATTGTTACTGGGACTACTGGGACCACTGGAACCACTGGGACTACTAGGACCACTGGGACCACTAGAACCACTAAGACTACTCAGACTACTGGGACCACTAGAACCTCTCAGACTACTAGGACCACTCGGACCACTAGAACCACTCAGACTACTGGGACCACTGGGACCACTAGAACCACTAGAACCACTAAGACTACTGAGACCACTAGAACCACTAGAACCACTAAGACTACTGGGACCACTGGGACCACTAGAACCACTAGAACCACTAAGACTACTGGGACCACTAGGACCACTCGGACCACTAGAACCACTCAGACTACTGGGACCACTGGGACCACTAGAACCACTAGAACCACTAAGACTACTGAGACCACTAGAACCACTAGAACCACTCAGACTACTGGGACCACTAGAACCACTAGAACCACTAAGACTACTGAGACTACTAGGACCACTGGGCTGTGAAAGGAGAGTTTGAGCAGACTGAAGAAGAGAAGCTGATTTGTTGACAGCTGTGCTCTGATTCATGAGTGAATGCAGCTGTTGATGTTTGCAGATACTTCAGTACACAGAGTACTACCTTAATTACAGCTTCCAGGTACATCGATCACTTCCTCTTTACATTTTCAGAGTAATAATAATAATTATATGTACTTTTCTTTTTTAAAGGCAAAACATTCAACAATTTGTTACAATTTGATATTTTGTGCTCTTTTGTTTTGACAAGGAACAAAATGTCATTAGTTTGGTTTTAATTCGGAGTCTCTGATGTGTTTATTTAACGTCTTTAAAACGTTTCCTCTAAATGAGGCTCTGGTTTGTAAATCAGCTTCACCACATGATGATGATGATGATGATGATTCATTCTTCATCCCACAGAGACACTAACTCAGATTACTGGAATTCTTTTGGTGAATTATAAAAGCAGAATACTGCAGTACCTCTAACGGCCACCAGGCGCTGCTCTAAAACACTTTATTTAACGTATAAAAACACATAAATATGGTCGTTAGAGGCAAAATAATTATTAGATCCTGTTTGAGTTGTGCCATGAATTAAACACACAGTGTTTGTTAATTTGAAAGATAATTTTGCACGTTTTGTCATAAATAAAGTACAGTAGACTGAAAATACGTAATAATAAAGACGACACCTTAAAGCGTCGTCTCTCTGTCTGAAGCTACAATGGGTTTGGTGCCAGGATGTTCTCTCAACAACATAGTTCTCTCTCTTCACTGATAGACAGTCGCTGATAAAACACATCAGTTAAGATCACGTTACATTTAGTAGCATAGCTAAGTTAGCTAGCTTGTGAGACAAGCGAACAGCCATGTTGGATACCCGAAAGAGGCGGGGCTTCGCATCACTATATAAGAAGTGGGCAAAGTCGTTATGACGCCACCCGTTGGTTGGTGGACTACAGTTTTAAAGCCTTTAAGTTTGGCCTTTCGGCTGTCGCCATCTTGTTTTTTGCAACCAGAAGTGACACTAGTGGGAGGAGCTACAGACAATCAGGATGATGGATAAGACATTTTTAGGAGCAAAATTAGTGGTAACTTGTTGTTCAAATAAGTAATAAGTAACATTCATGACGTGAACCCCCCCCCCCCCCACTGTGAAAGAGTTAAAGCTGTAACGGACAACTCCCAGTGGTAGAGACCTGTCAATCACCGTGTAGCCCCGCCCTAAAGCATCCCCTGCTTTATGGTTTATGGTTTGACTCTAAATGGACCATAATGTACTAAATGAACATCATGCTGTATAAACTCATGTTTACAATGTTTACTGAGGTAATAAATCAAGAGAGAAGTAGAGTCATTTTCTCATAGACTTCTATACAACCAGAGGCGTCGCCCCCTGGTGGACACTAGGGGGCAGCACAATAAAAGGAGTTTTTACCCTGTAGTTGGTCTTTAAAACAGACTCCGAGGTCTTTGTTGATGGAATAGTTCTTCAGTTAGCTGTTGTTTTTGTGTAACGTTGAGAGATTTGTATTTGTGTCGGACGGTTTGGTTTTTGAGTTGGAAGCTTGTTTTGTTTCATCGGCTCTGAGGACAAAAGAAAAACAGTGAGAATCTGTTGACATTCTTCTGCTGATAAGAAATCTCTTCCTTCCTGTTGATTCACGCCTTTCTTCTTCTCTTTCTATTTCTGTGTCCCTCTTGTTTCTGTCTCAAGACGCTTCAGTCTTAATCCAGAAATAATTATTATCGCTCATCAAAAATGATCAATATTAAGTTAAATATGATTAAATTATTAGATACAATTAGAAATAATAAAACTAGAAACAATCAATCTAGACCAGCTCCTACAAAGTAAAAGCCTGATGTTTTTATCTGCTGGATGGATTTTAAATAAATGTGGTTCATCATTCAGGATGATCTGTAGTAACGTTATTGATCCTCTGACTTTTCATCGTAGCTCCTCCCAGTCAGCATTTTTCCGTTGAATAGACGTTTAAAAGACGTCTACGCCTGACGTTGAGAAGACGTTCAGAATTGGTTGAAAAGTGAAAGTTTTTTCGCCGACTATTTGTAGACGTTGATTCAACGTTGAAGCTTAGACCAGATTTAAACGTGATTTGCAATACTACAATGTTCCGTCCTCTATATTGTGCGAATACTAATATATCATGATTTAGAGGCTTACTAAGAAACCACATCCACATTTATCAGTTGAAAGCCAGTATTGGACATCACGTTGATATCTGGTCTAAACGTGAGCGTTGAATCAACGTCTTCAAATAGTCGGCTAAAAAACTTTCACTTTTCTACGTGATTTCAACGTCACCTGTGTTTCAACCGTCAAAATGCTCTCAGATCAATATGTAGCAACTAAATACTTAATGTTCGTAACGCATCAACAGGTTTCCACTTACAGGACAAAAGACCAAGTGACACAGCAACAGTTCATTTGTATTTATTAAGCACAATATAAATATAACAATGTTCTTTATATAAAACATAATCTCCTTTTCCTTCTTTAAATGTCGTTTTCAAAGCCACACAGGAGCCGGTTTCAGGAGATCTGCCATATTTTCAAGCTGGACATCTGTAAATAAAACAAGTATTAGAAAAACATATTGACTTTTAGACCAGTTGTGAACGTCTCTTCACCGGAGACCATAGACGTCTTTTAAACGTGTTTTCCACGGAACGATGCTGACCTGGATATTACACAATATATACTTTATATTGTTTGTATATTGCCATAACCCAAACAACAATGTTTTGGCCATGATCGTATTAGTACATTACTTTGTTTACTCACGTCCTCCTCATTTAAACTGTGTACAGCCCCACTCGCTGTCCGCCGTGTATTTTACATGTGAAATGTCCTAAATACTCTATTTTATAACGTTGGGCTACAGGGACAGTCCACAAAGAAAGTGTCTCCAACATTAATAACACACACGTCTATGTTTACTGTTCGTAACGTGCTAACGCTACATGCTAACACTACTAGCTAGCAGCCTCGCCCGCATGATGAGCATAACATGATAGTAATGGTATGGTAATGATATTTCGGTTTGCAATATTGGAATGATGTAGTTCAAGTACTTACAGAGTACGTCAGTTAGCGTGAAGCCTCGTTTATTCCGTCAGCTCGTTCACTTCGCTCATCACTCAGTAAGCGCTAGCTAGCTAGCTCAAACAGTGCCGTGTTTCCAGCCGTTTCTTAGAAAAATGCACAGAGTGCGTGCGCATGCGTATTCCAGCAGTAAACACAGAGTTGTATTTTAATGAACACATACAGACATAATGTGCTCTGCTTTCATTATGATGTCCTGGGAGCTTCTTGTTGACAGCACACAGTCTATAGTTCCATATTTACGACGTTTTATATGAGACATTGAATGCGTTGAAATCGCGTCTTCGTGTAGACCACATATGAACGGACAGCGTAATATGATTTTGGAGAAATACGTTTTTGCGTTTTGTTACGTAACAACACAAACTTGTTTTGTTACATTTCACATCGTTACGTTTTACTTTCATAACACATTTTCGCACGTTTATATATTTTTTCCAACTGTTTGTTTTGTTCTGAGTTCATGTTCATGTGTACCTTCATGTGTATGTATATCGACTCAGAGGCTCTAAAGACAGCAAACTTTAGACCTGATCCTTCTCTTTTTACCTTTCACAATGAAAGCCCCTCTGTATATATAACATTTGCAGTTCTTTGTCTTGTTTTTTCATCACCTCCCCGTTGATTAAAGTTCATTAGAATGGTAGTGATGACCACCGATAAGATTACATTTAAACTGGGTGAGTGAGATGGGTGTGACTACAACAAAGGCTGGAATTAAACCGGTGTCGTTGCGGTTTTGTGGCGTCCGAACAGAGACAAACATAATGAAAGAAGATTATTTGATTGGAACATCAAGAGAGTTGTAGTCCTCTGCAACAACGGACTACACGTTAAAGACACGGAGTCTGTAGAGACATGTCGAATAAATACAAACAAAAAACGTTTTTTTACCGTTTTCCTAAATTTCCGACTTAGTTTTTCTTCTTTTTTTGACCTGCTGGATCACAACCCAGCCGAGCATTTCTCTGTTATAGAAACAGGAAACAGTGGGGAGGTTCATGATCAGAGACACTGTGTTTTGTATCGTACAGGTCTAGTTCTGGTCCTCCAGTCTCTCCGTGTGGTGAACGTTAAATCATGGGGGCCAAAGACCTCAATGTGACCTCTGACCCCGAGGGGTCCCGACCTCCTGCCCGACGCCGGAGTCCCTTCAACAGCGTCAAGGTTCGTCCGCTCTCGTTGGCTTTTAAATGGAAAAATGTTGCATTCTCTTTATTACAAAATAAGATATTTAACAGAAATATTACAAAGATAATTTTTTGCATGAAAAATAAGTGAACAATAAATTACAACAATTTTTGTTTTGTAATTTCAACAATTTTAAGCTTTTTTTTCCTGATTTAACACAGAAGTTAAAAGTCTTAAAGTCTGTCAGTGTGAGATTCTCGTCCTTCATCACTGATGTTGAATCAGAGATGTCTCCTCTACGATGTTATGAGTGTTGATGGAGCTGCTACAGTGTTAGCTTAGCTTAGCACCGATCAGGCCGCGCTCCATTCAGAAAACAAGTATTTTAAAAGTTATTTGCTTGTCGTCTTGTGGAGAGAACTCACAAAACATGAATTCAGACTTTTTACAAATCAGCAACATGACGTAGTTATTTCAGCATCTTTTTATTTGTTTATTGTAATTAATTCACAGCTAAACTGATTCTTTGTGTTCATACAGCTGGAGTGTGAGGTCTTTAGTTTCCACAGCATGAACTAAGCAGCAATCTGACCGTTTGTATTTGATTCAGCAGATTTTGTGCTTAACTTCAGGACTTGTTGTTGCTTTGAGGAGAAAGTTGACTTCCTGAAGTTCATCCTGTATTTGTTCTCTGAGGTCACAAAGGTCAACATTTCCTCTACGAACCAAACCGATGAGCTCATCGTGTCGCTAGTCTCTCATCACGTCTTCTGAGTGCTTTTTATTTACTATCAGGATCATAGATTAATGAAAATGAATCCTTATTTGATAAATGAAGTGTCTTCTTCCCTCTCCTCCTCCTCCAGTTCTTTGTGTTTTGTCACAGTCTTCTTCAGCTGGCTCAGCTCCTGGTGTCTGGTTACATGAAGAGCTCCATCTCCACCATCGAGAGACGTTACGGTCTCTCCAGCCAGAAGTCTGGTCTGCTGGCTGCTTTCAACGAGGTCAGAACTACAACGTCCTCTCATCCTCTCATGTCCTCTCATATCCTCTCATCCTCTCATGTCCTCACATATCCTCTCATCCTCATGTCCTCTCATGTCCTCTCATGTCCTCTCATGTCCTCTCATGTCCTCTCATGTCCTCTCATGTCCTCTCATGTCCTCTCATCCTCTCATGTCCTCTCATGTCCTCTCATGTCCTCTCATCCTCATGTCCTCTCATGTCCTCTCATCCTCTCATGTCCTCTCATCCTCTCATCCTCTCATGTCCTCTCATGTCCTCTCATCCTCTCATGTCCTCTCATGTCCTCTCATGTCCTCTCATGTCCTCTCATGTCCTCTCATCCTCTCATGTCCTCTCATCCTCTCATGTCCTCTCATCCTCTCATGTCCTCTCATGTCCTCTCATCCTCTCATGCCTCTCATTCCTCTCAGTCCTCTCATGTCCTCTCATGTCCTCTCATCCTCTCATGTCCTCTCATCCTCTCATTCTCCTCTCATGTCCTCTCATCCTCTCATGTCCTCTCATATCCTCTTCAATCCCTCATCATGTCCTCTCAATCCTCTCATGTCCTCTCATGTCCTCTCCATGTCTCTCATGTCCTCGTCATATCCTCTCATGTCCTCTCATCCTCTCAATGCCTCTCATCCTCAATGTCCTCTCATGTCCTCTACATGTCCTCTCATCCTCTCATATCACTCTTCCTATCCTCTCATGTCCTCCTCATATCCTCTATTCCTCTCATGTCCTCTCATGTCCTCTCATGTCCTCTCATCCTCTCATGTCCTCTCCTGTCCTTGTCACATGTCCTCTCATTCCTCTCATGTCCTCTCATGGTCCTCTCATCCACTCTCATGTCCTCTCATGTCCTCTCATCCTCATGTCCTCTCATGTCCTCTCATCCTCTCATGTCCTCTCATGTCCTCTCATGTCCTCTCATCCTCTCATGTCCTCTCATGTCCTCTCATGTCCTCTCATGTCCTCTCATGTCCTCTCATGTCCTCTCATCCTCTCATGTCCTCTCATGTCCTCTCATCCTCATGTCCTCTCATGTCCTCTCATCCTCTCATGTCCTCTCATGTCCTCTCATGTCCTCTCATCCTCTCATGTCCTCTCATGTCCTCTCATGTCCTCTCATGTCCTCTCATGTCCTCTCATCCTCTCATGTCCTCACATATCCTCTCATCCTCTCGTGTGTGTGTGTGTGTGTGTGTGTGTGTGTGTGTGTGTGTGTGTGGGTGTGGGTGTGTGGGGGTGGGGGTGTGTGTGTGTGTGTGTGTGTGTGTGTAGGTAGGGAACACGGTCCTCATTGTGTTCGTGAGTTTCTTGGGGAGTCGTGTTCACCGGCCTCGGTTTATTGGAGGCGGAGCTCTGCTGGCCGGCCTCGCCTCGCTGCTGATGGCGCTGCCACACTTTGTGGGCGGAGCCTACGACTACACCGACCGCATCAGCTGTGAGACCACACACACACACACACACACACACACACACACACACACACACACACACACACACACAGTTTCATGGTCCCCATAACGCTTCTGGATCCTGCAGATTCATTGACCGCCTCAGATTTTTAATTCTTCATTGGAATAAATTAAAGACTGAATCTGGTTCACACTAATGAACCATTTTTTTAAAAGTGTTTTAAAAGTCATATCAACTGATTGCAAAAACGTAAACACACAAGAGCAAAAGGAAACATTTATTCTCACTAAACCCGGAAAGAAAAAAACATTTCACCGAAAAGTTTTTAGTATTTCTCAATTCTCCAAGAATAACAAGTTCTACAAAAAAGAAAATGCTCATGTTACATACATGTGAACTAGCAGTAAAACTGGTATTTAAAGTGTCTTCTTTTGAGTTGAGAAGAGACTTAAATGAGAATTTTAAGGAAATTCTTAAAAGAGAAAAGGTAAAAACTTCCTCTGCAATAATGAAATGCTGGATTTGCGTTGTAAGATATTATATCTCCTGTGTTTCCCGCCAGCCTCCGGTGAGAACAGCTCTGGTCTCTGCCAATCAGAGAGCCCCCTCGCCACCTCCTCCTCCAATCAGAGCTGCAGCCGGCAGGAGAGCCCCGCCCAGCTGGGGGTGTACCCTCTGCTGCTCATGGGTCAGCTGCTGCTGGGCATCGCCGCCGTCCCCATCCAGCCCTTCGGCATCTCCTTCATCGACGACCACGCCAGCAGGAAGAACTCGCCGCTCTACCTCGGTAGCTTTTCACTCGGACTCCGGGTCACGTGACGTTTTCATCTGAAGTAAAAGTGTTGATTGTGGCGGTCCCTTTAGAAGACCTCTCATTCTACTGCAGCAGGGTCCGACAGGCTGACCCTCTCAGTCCTGGGTCTGTCCTCTTCCTGTTTGTACTTTAGGCTCCGCCTCTTTTACCGCCCATGGTCGCATCGTTCTCTGGAACCAGTAAGAAGCAGTGTGAGGCTGAAACAATGACACCACTGACTCTCAGACTTCCTCATGTGTTAAACCTCTGAAGAAGATGTTTGGTTTCATCTAGACACGAAAACATCAGAAGACTTTTAACAGTTTGGTCTTTTTATCGGTTTCTTCTGCTGTTGTCTCTTTGTTTGCTGCTTCTCTTCTCTTTCTGCTGCCACGGTTACCTCCATGTGCTCAGACGTCTGACAGTAGACGAGAACAAACCCCGTTCAAGAGATTCATAGAATGCAACCAGCAAAAACACACAACAAGATGTCATCTCATATGTGTGACTGTCTTCACTCTGAACTTTGAGTTAGTGGTAAAAACAGGAATTCTTTCTAACAAACCGCAGAATAAAGAACAAAAAGCTGCTTTAAAGCCTGAGGAATAAGAAAGGACTTCACAGAGCAGCGACGTGACGCGCTGAAGATCTTTCTTCAGATTATAGGAACAATAATAAAACTAGAAGTCAAAGACCTGAGATCCACTTCTGATCTCAGATGATTTATATGTTTAATACAACTTAAATCTCTGTCTGTGACCCCTCAGGGTATGTGCAGGTAGTTTAACTAATACCACCTTTAGGATTTAGTATTGGCAGTGTTTATTTATCTATTCTTTTTTTCTTACACTTGTGTCTATTTCTGTTCTATACTAATTATTTCTATAATTATTACGATACATTTCTGTCAGTTTGAGAAGATTATTTCTTTTTTTCCCTTTTTTATTTCATGATAAATGTTTTTTAATTGAATGTTATTGTTTTTTTAGCGTGTGCTAAGCTAAGACGGCGTTAGACGTAGTTTCCATTCAGATCAAATATTCCTGATTTGTTTGAATACAAATGAATCTGTTTTTAGATTCAACATTTCCAGCTGAAACTAAACTTCTGCTCGTGTGTTCAGGAATCCTCCTCGCTGTGACCTCCATCGGCCCGGCCATCGGCTTCATCAGCGGCTCCCTCATGCTGCGCTTCTATGTGGACTTTGACAAGTTACCAGAAGGTGAGGAGACAAACTGAAAGTTCAGTTATGACACGTCCTCGAAAACCGGGGTGGGGGGGGGGGGGGGGGGGGGATGCTGTAACTCGGAGGTGATGAAGGTGACCCAGCGCTACTCTTCATCACTATGATGCAGCTCTACTCTTCATCACTATGATGCAGCTCTACTCTTCATCACTATGATGCAGCTCTACTCTTCATCACTATGATGCAGCTCTACTCTTCATCACTATGATGCAGCTCTACTCTTCATCACTATGATGCTGCTCTACTCTTCATCACTATGATGCAGCTCTACTCTTCATCACTATGATGCAGCTCTACTCTTCATCACTATGATGCAGCTCTACTCTTCATCACTATGATGCTGCTCTACTCTTCATCACTATGATGCAGCTCTACTCTTCATCACTATGATGCTGCTCTACTCTTCATCACTATGATGCAGCTCTACTCTTCATCACTATGATGCTGCTCTACTCTTCATCACTATGATGCTGCTCTACTCTTCATCACTATGATGCAGCTCTACTCTTCATCACTATGATGCTGCTCTACTCTTCATCACTATGATGCAGCTCTACTCTTCATCACTATGATGCTGCTCTACTCTTCATCACTATGATGCTGCTCTACTCTTCATCACTATGATGCAGCTCTACTCTTCATCACTATGATGCTGCTCTACTCTTCATCACTATGATGCAGCTCTACTCTTCATCACTATGATGCAGCTCTACTCTTCATCACTATGATGCTGTAACTCAGAGGTGATGAAGGTGACCCAGCTCTACTCTTCATCACTATGATGCTGTAACTCAGAGGTGATGAAGGTGACCCAGCGATCAAAGAATAAAGACACTTTACGCACAATTCAGGTGTATTTTCCCTTTAACTCACGAGATGCAGGCAGCATGTTTTATACTTAATGTGAATATAATTCATACTTTGTTGGCATCTTATTCTGAAAACCGGATGTTCGTCTGAAGAAACCGGATGTTGTCTCATGTTAATCTTTCTGCTAACTTTCAAAGTCCTTCGCTCGCTCCCGATCTGTGCATTTAAATGCGTTTACGGTGAATGTCAGCATATAGGTGCACTAACATGTAAGTGTCTGCTGACTTTACCGCAGCGATGTCCAGTAGTCTCCATTCCTCCACCGCTGCCAGTGAACAGACTTTCAAAATAAAACAAATTAAAAAATGCGTTGACACGCTACAATAATTATCGGCGTTAATTAATTAATGCGTTAACACGATAATAACGCGTTAACTTGCCCAGCACTAATATTTATATATATATATATATATATATATATATATATGTGTATATATGTATGTATATATGTATATATATATATATATATATATATATATATATAAATAAAGTGACGTTCAGCAGCTGTGACCTCTGTGAACGTCTGCTGTCAAATTATTTTATTAATGATGGATTTGAGATTTGGGGTCAGCTTTTATTTATTATTATTCTTGTTTATTATTTTCATTATTATACTAATAATATTATTATCATTATTCTTGTGATTATTATAATTATTGTTGTTGTTCATTATTATCATTGTACTAATTATATAATACTAATTATTATTATTATTATTATTATTATTCAGTATCAAGTCTCAGTACAAGTGAAACCCTGCAGTTAAGTTTTGGTAACAAAACGTAACATAAAGTCTTTTCAAAATAAACGTCTGTGGTACGCAGTGGTGTATAAAGTACCCAAAAGCCATACGTGAGTAAAAGTAAAGATACCTTACTGGAAAATGACTCCAGTAAAAGTAAAAAGTCACCTATTAGAATACTACTTGAGTAAAAGTCTTAAAGTATCTGATATTTATTGTACTTAAGTATCAAAAGTAATTTTCTGATATTAAATGTACTTAAGTATTGAAAGTAAAAGTAAAAAGTAAATGCTGTTAATAAAAAAGCAAAGGGTCAGAATTATGAGAATGATGAAGTTTATTCAGATGTCCGACATCGTAGAAACGTTGTGTTTCAGCTCGTTAAACTCTCACATTTATTATTTCTGTGGAGAGAAGATGAATATCGGTAATCTGAGCAGAATCATCGGAGCGTGTCTGGTCGCATCATTTCACCTCGACTCCTGTTTCAGGAAGAGTTTGCTGATCCGTGAAACTCAGATGCTCCGGACGCCGTCACGCCTCTCGGATTAATGGAGCTTGACTTTCTTTTGAGCCTTGTTTAAACAAAAAACTATTTTTCATAGTGCTAGTCATAGTGCATGCATATGCTAGTTCAGGTCCCCACGAGGGCTAATGTTTGTGTATGGGTGTGTCCATGAGTAATTGAAGGAATATTTTGTCGCTCAGTTGGCCTTTGTTCTGCATAAAAACCGGTATTTTATTGCTGACGTGTTATGTGACTCATTAACAGTCAGCATGCTGTTTTATTGGCTTGAGCTTTGCTGCAGATATCAAACTTCATAAGAACTGAAGTATGTTCAGAGAAGTCCACGGCTTCTCACTGAAGCAGATTCAGATTTATGTATTTAAAAGGTTTCGCTGACACTTCAAATGTTCATACTCTTCTCCAATACGTTATTTAAACAGCGAAACAACAGTTAAATGTTAGAATTAGATCTGACACAATCACTCAGCCAATTGTGTCGTCATTAATGAGAAGATGTTCTGCAAATCTGCAGCAACATCTTATAGAAGCTTTACTTCATGTTGGGAAACAAACTACAGATCAGGTTACAAACACAATACAAAGAGACAAGTATACCTGAGGCACATTGTGTAATCCAAACCAGAGTAAGTGCAGTCAGACCTGTTGAGGTGTGGCAGTGGTGCTGCCCTGTTCTCTTGCAACAATTTTTATAACCCAGCATATTTTTAAGATTCATTTATTCAGGTCACATGAAAGAAAATCCATCATTTAGCAGCTAAAAGAGACCGATATCCCTCAGGAGGTGGAGGAGACCAACGCAGAGCTAAAGGAGAGAAATATTGTATCTATCAGGTGACACAAACACAAAGACTCCTGCTGACTCATAATGGTGATCTGTAAATGCTGGATGTGTAAATTAACACCGTAGAGCGTTTCCAGGGGTTTGTAGTTTTACTGCACGTTTTTAAAGTAGCATGTCACTTGAGTCGGCGTCGGTTGAAGACTACAAGTTTGAAAAGTAAAAGAATGTGTAGAGGTCTGTAGTTAGCTGCTCATCTCTGCTGGAGGCTACAATAGCTGCTAACTCGCATAACACACCACAATAGAGAGCTGATGACCTTGCGGTCAGTTGTAGTCCAACAGGAAGTCAGCATCACTGGTTCCCTCCACAAACAGCCAATGGGATTCTTCCTTTGGACTTTGGATTATTACAGAAAATAAACAAACCACATTGACTTACAAGTTGTTACGTTGATGCTGCGTCATGCTGTTGTTGTGGTAGGCGATCGTGCTAATGCTAGCATATAAAGCTAGCATTAGCATAACATTACAGCGTGTCAATTTAGCCATTTCCTTTAAGCTAACATTAGCATCCTGTTGCAATATTAATAACTTCAACCAGCCTTGTACAGGTTAATTGAAATCAAATGTCACTTCACCCGTTGATAAAGCACAGTGAAATACATAATAATTGTGCTCAATCATTCACAGAATAACCTTTATATTGCAGAGGACACATTTTCCTTCCGTCAATTTTCTGACTTCTTGAATGCAAAATCACGTTACTAACTCTCCGAGGACATTTACATCTACTTGTGCCAGAAGGGCTTCAAAATAAAATATCCAACACATAAAAAAGGCACTTTGCAAGCTTGCAAGTATCTTCTAAGGATCTGGTAAATAAAGGTTTATAGGAGAAAGTCACCTTATTAACAGAACTTTGTAAGAGTAATTTACAGCTGTGGCATTATTATTGCAGAGATACACAAATACTATTCATCATTTTATGTTAAATAACTGACGTTGGCTCTTCATTCCTCTTTGTTCTGTTTTTTATGTGTTATACCTGATTGTGCGGTCACGTTCTCTTCTTCTTCTTCTTCTTCTTCTTCCAGCCCAGATCAAGTTGACCCATAAGGACTTGCGCTGGGTGGGAGCCTGGTGGCTCGGCTTCCTGGTGGCGGCCTGCCTCCTCTTCCTCACAGCGCTGCCGTACCTCTTCTTCCCCAGGAGCATCTCCAAAGAGGTGAGAGGAAGCAGGAAGTATATTCTGTATAAAGATTACAACCTTAAGACCTTATTATTGAAGCCATGTGACAGTTTATATAGAAGTCAGCTGGTTATGTCCAAACAAATGTGTTTTCAACAAGATAAAAACAGACCAGGGTCAGAATAACAACGTTAGATCAAAGATGATTAGGATGAAATATTTTTAAAAGATGCTCATGAACTGAGCTGAACATGTTGTAACAGGAATGTGTTTCGTTGCTTTTGGCTCAGTCTCTGAAGCAAAGTTCAACTCTGCACATGTTTTAAAAACGAAACAAGCGGATTGCTCAACAGTTTCCTTCTAAAGTCACAAAACATCAGCCTGAAGCCAAACTCCAGCACTTTCACTTTTAAACACATTTCATCTCAGATAGAGGACGTTACACTTCCAGATGTTTGAGCTCTTATACACCAACACTGAGTACTTCAGATGTTAACTAACTGCTGACTTCTTTCAATCCCTGAGGCTGTGAATATATCGCACTGTTGGAGTTTGTCCACACGCGTGGGACACTGCAGATGCTCCGTATGTATTATTCTCACAGTAAACAAACAAAGTTATTGACTTGTAAGTTCTGACCACAAGCCAACTTTCATTTCAGCTCTTTTCTGGGATGGAAGTGGTCTCGCTAATCTTTGAGTGTCAGAATAATTGTACTGATGGGAGGAAATACAAAATACAGTTTTTTAGGTAATCCAACATATTTTGACAGCACAAAATAAGCCTGTGTTCTTTTATAATGATATACATATACAATTAGTTTTTACTGTAATCCATTAGTGTTAACAAAAAATATTTAAAAGTGTGATCTAACACAATGACAGCTAACCAACGTTTATGTCTTGATAATAGTGGAATAGGCAGCGGTATTATCTTGGTGTTATATCGTTGTGGTGATGTGTGTGTACCTTTATTTAACATTTATTTTGCAGTTAAAGCAAGAAAGTAAAGTCAATCGTATGCATAAATACCAAGTTTTTATCAGACGGCAACCTCCGGTTCTTTAAAGTTCTCCAAAGCTTGTTTGTTATTTGTTAAAGCTGCATTCTCTCTGGTGTCTCTGGTTGTATAGAAGTCTATGAGAAAATGACTCTACTTCTCTCTTGATTTATTACCTCAGTAACCATTGTAAACATGAGTTTATGGTCTCAATCTGTAGTTTCAAGTCTTCTTCAATACAGCATGATGTTCATTTAGTACATTAAGGTCCATTTAGAGTCACACAGACCATAAAGCAGGGGATGCTTTAGGGCGGGGCTACTGTGATTGACAGGTCTCTACCAGAGACGTATACGGCGTCTCTACGGCGTCCACAAAACAACAACGACTACGTCCACTTCTGTGTTTGTATCGTTCATAATGACCTCCAGACTGCTACATGTTTCATATCGCTCTCAGATTTCAAGATAAAACCCGACTCACTCCTCTCTAGAGAGAAGTGAGGAAACAATCTCTCTTTAAATGTTTCTTCACACTTTCTCTTAGTCTGTTTTGGGGTTAAATGTAGTTTACTTGCTTTCATTTTACAAAAGATAATCATTTAATGATCTAAATGATGTCTAAAAAGTGTATTAACCTCATAGCCTTGTTTTTACATCCTTACTGGAGATATTAATAAGTACAACTCTCTCTTGCGCAATGATAATAAAGTTGAAAGTGACTGAAGTTTGGCTTCACTCAGCTGTCAGATAAGACTCTGGACTTTGGCTGCTGTTTGTGTTTAAACACAGGGAGGCAACATGGTGTTGAGCAACCTGCTGGCACCATCTCTTCATCTCTTACAGGAAACGTTTGCAGTGGAAGGTTTTTGTTTTGTGTTGGAGCCAAAACTCCTCCTCAAACTGAACAGCACTGAGACGCTGAGAAGGTGTTTAGCAGAAAAAGCAAACTGGTTCCACGCATTTCTTATCGTTCATAAAAGGACAGACGGAGTTTTGAATCACAGTGTTGTGACCTCAGGTCCGTTTCAGAGTCTGCTCACAGTTTCAACATCCACAAGACGTTTCAGAAGCTGAGCGTCTGTTCTGTAGCACACACATTGATCATGAAGCTGTTTTGCATCGACTGCTGGTGAACATTTCTCACATTTCATACTCGTTCAGGTGTCTGAATATGGAAATGAGAAGAACCATATTGTGGATTTGGCCGCATTGACCCTCTATAGGTTACGTACCATCCCTGGTGAACCCTCACGTAGATCGACTGATAAACAAAGAGCTTCACCTCGAGGCTCGGCTGTCTTCTATCAGAGGTTAAAATCTAGACAATAAAGTAAAGACAAGCCTGGTCATGATCTCTTCCGTTATCTCATGTCTCAACTTTAAAACGAATGTGTTTATCCAACTGAGTTTGGTGTAGATGTCTGGACGTCCTAACACAGACCACATAGCACTCGCATGCCGTTGAGAGGACACGTTGATCTGAAGGTGCTCACAGAGCCCTGAGTGTAAACTTTCCCAGCATGCAGGCCTCCGGCTGGTTTCCTATAAGCAGCAGCGACTGCAGACTGAGTGGTGTTTGAAGCCAGCATGTGATGTTTCTGCTTCCATATTTGTCCAGGACGGCGGCGACGACGACGTCGTGGAGTCCAGACCGGACAGCAAGCAGCAGCAGACAAACCCGGTCCAGGAAATCTCTCTCCTTCAGTTCCTCAAAAGTAAGAGTCTTCTTTTCCTCTTCTGTTTCCTGTCTGACGAGGCTGCAGCGGAGGCAACTACAGGGCATCGCCAGTGAACACAGGTCACTGCGACTACAGTGTTTTAACATCAATGCTAAATCAAGACGCAACAGCAGCTCTTGCAATCACACTTTAAGATTTCTTCAAATAATGACCCTTTAGGTGTAGATGTCTCCGTCCATCAGACCTCATCCACATTGCTGTCCTTCAGGTTTTCCTCGTATCGCTCTGCGAACCCTGCGGAGCCCCATCTACCTGCTGGTGGTTCTGGCGCAGGTCAACCTGGCGGCGCTGCTGGCCGGCCTCGCCACCTTCATGGCCAAGTTCATTGAGAGACAGTTCAGCCAGACTGTCTCCTTTTCCACCATGATGATAGGTGAGGTTTTGTCAGTTCTGGATACATTATGTGTTATCGCAGTATTCAGTGTTATCAAACAGAGTTCTTCCTCTTCAAGGGGGAGTTTGTATCCCGCTGGCAGTGCTCGGCACCGTCCTGGGTGGAGTTCTGATGCGACGGTTGAATCTTTCGGTCAGCGGTGCCAGCAAGCTGTGCACTGCTGCTATCCTGCTCTGCATGTTGTCCTCCACGCCGCTGTTGTTCATTGGATGTCCCACCCAGAAGATCGCAGGGGTCTTTCCTCCCAGGTAGACCATTGCTTTACATACACTAAGTACACAGAGGCCTGATTTGAGCTATTAAAGGGAAGTCATTTCACCACTGAAATGGCACTAATTCGAACACTAACAGGGAACTAATTTCAAAGCTGAAAGGGAACTAATTTCCCCAATAACAGAAAATAAATTTCACTATTTACAGGAGACTAATTCTGCCACTGACAGGAAGGTAATTTAACAAGTAACAGGCAACACATTTCACTATTGACAGGGAACTAACTTGAACACTAACAGCGAACAAATTTCCCCAGGGAACTAATTGCATCACTGGTAGCAAACAAATTTCACTATTTACAGGAGAATGACCGGAAAATAATTTCCCCAATGACAGGGAATTAATATCCCCAATGACAATGTAAGGGAACTAATTTCACTATTGACAGGAAGACAATTTCACTACTGATCTGGAACAATTTAACGACTGTAAGGGAACTAATTTCACCAGTTAGGGAACTAATTTCCCTTCAACCAAGGAACTAATTCAACCAGTGACAGAAAACTAATTCCACCACTGTAAGGGAACTCATTTCACCACTGGCAGCAAGGTAATTTAACCCCTATTGACAGTTAAGTAATTTCACTATTGAGAGGGAACTAATTTCACCACTTTCAGGGAACTAATTGTATCACTGGCAGCAAACAAATTTGACAATTTACATGAGACTAATTACACCACTGACAGGGAACTAATTCCACTATTGACAAGGAGCTCATTTCAAAATGGACAGGGAACTAACTTCACCGCTGTAAGGGAACTAATTCCACTATTGACAGGGAGCTTATTTCACTATTGACCTGAAACTAATTTCACTACCGTCAATGACCTAATTCCACCAGTCAGGGAATAATTTCAACTCTGACAGGGAACAAAGTTAACAACTGACACAGGACCAATGTCACCATTTATAGGGAACTAATTTGTAAGATTGTGTAACTACATGCCTTTAAAACTTCAAAGTTTGATAACGTGTGTGTGTGTGTGTGTGTTTCCAGCAGTGCTGTGTTGCCGTGCAGCTCTGGCTGTCGGTGTCCTCAGGAGGCCTTTAACCCGGTCTGTGGTTTTGATGGTATTGAGTTCAGGTCTCCCTGCCATGCTGGCTGTATCACCATAGCAACAGATCCGAACAATGCCACAGTAAGAATAATGTCATCACTTTACTTTAGAATGTAAACATTTCATGCTTTTACTGTAAACTCATAACTCATGTGCTGTGCAGAAAGCAGTCAGCTCTGTGTCGATGCATTTCCCTTTAGTGAGTGTTTCTTGGTAAAGTGGATGACATCACCTCTTGCTGAACTCTCTGTCGTCTCATTAAGAGCTGCAGGAAACAGAGACTCTGGTCTTCTCTTCCTCCAGATACAAACTATATTCTCTCTCTTCATCTCACTGTCGCTCCCACAGTCTCATCCTGTTCTCAGTTTGTTTGGAGTTTGCATTCCAACTTCTTCTTATTCCCTTAACCTACGTTTTGTTTGTTTTTGAAGTCTTGAGTGAGAACAGAAAGTATTCATATGTGAAGTGAAACAAAGCATTCTGTGCAACCCTCAGTTAGGGTAAAGTTCAGGAAAACTATTTAACTAGATGTAAAGATGGATGGATGGATAGATGGATGGATGATAGATGGATGGATAGATGGATGGATGATAGATGGATGGATGGATGGATAGATAGATAGATGGATGAATGGATGGATGGATAGATAGATAGATGGATGGATGATAGATGGATAGATTGATGGATGGATGATAGATGGATGGATGATAGATGGATGGATGATAGATGGATGGATAGATAGATGGATGGATGATAGATGGATAGATTGATGGATGGATGGATGATAGATGGATGATGGATGGATGATAGATGGATGGATGATGGATGGATGATAGATGGATGGATGGATGGATGGATAGATGGATGGATGGATGGATGATAGATGGATGGATGAATGGATGGATGGATGATAGATGGATGGATGAATGGATGACTGGATGGATAGATGGATGGATAGATGGATGGATGATAGATGGATGGATGAATGGATGGATGGATAGATAGATAGATGGATGGATGATAGATGGATAGATTGATGGATGGATGGATGATAGATGGATGGATGATAGATGGATGGATGATAGATGGATGGATAGATAGATGGATGGATGATAGATGGATAGATTGATGGATGGATGGATGATAGATGGATGATGGATGGATGATAGATGGATGGATGATGGATGGATGATAGATGGATGGATGATAGATGGATGGATGGATGGATGGATAGATGGATGGATGGATGGATGATAGATGGATGGATGAATGGATGGATGGATGGATGGATAGATGGATGGATGGATGGTAGATGGATGGATGGATGAATGGATGGATGGATGGATGGATGGATGGATAGATTGATGGATGGATTGGATGATTGATAGATGGATGGATGATAGATGGATGATGGATGGATGGATAGATAGATGGATGGATGATAGATGGATGGATGATAGATGGATGGATAGATAGATGGATGGATGATAGATGAATAGATTGATGGATGGATGGATGATAGATGGATGATGGATGGATGATAGATGGATGGATGGATGGATGATAGATGGATGGATGAATGGATGATAGATGGATGGATGGATGGATAGATGGATGGATGGATAGATGGATAGATGGATAGATGGATGGATGGATGGATGGATGGATTCTCAGATCAGATCAGGATGGTGTTTGTTGACCCCGTCTGTCCGTCTGTGCAGAACTACACTGAGTGTCGGTGTGTTGCCGGTCTCGGCTCCGCTGCTCCAGGAACCTGCGGCAGCGGATGCTCCAGGCTCCTCCTCCCCTTCGTGGCTCTGCTCGGTGTCACCAGCTTCATCGCCTCCTTCTCCCAGACGCCGTCCTACATGATGATACTCAGGTAAGACGCCGTCCTACATGATGATACTCAGGTAAGACGCCGTCCTACATGATGATACTCAGGTAAGACGCTGTCCTACATGATGATACTCAGGTAAGACGCCGTCCTACATGATGATACTCAGGTAAGACGCTGTCCTACATGATGATACTCAGGTAAGACGCCGTCCTACATGACGCCGCCTCGAATCCTCCCTCAACATCACCGGAACTGCTCTCTCCTGGATTAAATCATATCTCACAAACCGACAACAGTTCATCAGTATCAACAACTGCACCTCCTCCACTGCTCCTCTGTCTCAAGGCGTCCCCCAGGGTTCGGTGCTTGGTCCTCTTCTGTTCATCCTCTACTTGCTCCCTCTTGGTAACATCATCCGTCAACATGGACTTCACTTTCACTGTTACGCCGATGATGTCCAACTCTACATCTCCACAAAAGCCATCACCACTGCTACTCACTCCACTCTCACCAACTGCCTCACTGACATTAAATCATGGATGCAAACCAACTTCCTCAAACTGAACTGTGATAAATCTGACATGATCATCATCGGTCCCAAATCCCTCACCAAAACCTGTCACAACTTCTGCCTCACCATCGACAACTCCACTCTGTCTCCCTCCCCACACATCCGCAACCTTGGAGTCATGTTGGAGAGCAACCTCTCCTTTGAACACCACGTCAACCAAATCACCAGAACTGCCTTTTTCCACTTAAAAAACATCGCCCGTCTCCGCCCATCACTCTCCTCATCTGCTGCTGAAACTCTGATCCACGCCTTCATCACCTCCAGAATTGACTACTGCAACAGCATTCTTTACGGCACATCATCCAAAATCCTAAATAAACTCCAGTACATCCAGAACTCTGCTGCTCGCCTGCTCACCCACACCCGCTCCCGTGACCACATCACCCCTGTTCTCCAGAACCTCCACTGGCTCCCCGTCCCACAACGGATCCAATACAAAATCCTTCTCCTCACTCACAAAGCCCTCCACAATCAGGCCCCCTCCTACCTCACCGACCTGCTTCACCACCACACTCCATCCCGCCGGCTCCGCTCCTCTGATGCCTCCTGTCCCTTCCACTCAGGACCAAGCACCGGACATGGGGCGACAGAGCCTTCTCCATATCTGCACCCTCCCTCTGGAACTCTCTCCCCAAAAACATCCGAGATTGCACTGACCTTTCCACATTCAAATCACAAATCAAAACTCACCTGTTCAAAACTGCTTTTAATGTGTGACTATTATTGTGTACTTTGTTTTTAGTGTATTGTTTTTATATATGATGATTTTAATGTAAAGTGTCTTTGAGTGTCATGAAAAGCGCTATATAAATAAAATGTATTATTATTATTATTATGATACTCAGGTAAGACGGGATAACAAAGATCTGAAACTGGTGGCCACCATAGATTCCTATTACAAACCAAAGCGTAATGCAAACAAAAGAAAAAGTCAGAAAATAGTGAAGTGACTGAAACAACTTTCACAATTAAATCTTCATGATTCACTGACAAATATATTTACCATATAGTACTCTTATGAGTAAATCAGAGTAAAAACGAATTCACTGGTTCACAGACAAATCTCTGAGGATTTCTCACAAAGGGATTAGAGTCGTGGAGCAAATTGACTTGATCGAGGCCACAGAGATCAACACACGCGTGTTTCATATCTGTGCGTTCACATCAAATTGATTCATGTTTCTTTTTGTTGCTGTTTGTGTCTCCGCTGCAGGACGGTGCCCACGGAGGACAAGTCTTTTGCAGTCGGGGTTCAGTACATGATGTTCAGAGTGCTCGGTGAGTCGATGAGTCAGCACCTTGAGCAAGGCACATGAGGTCTGTGGTTAAAGTCTCAGCTCGTCATAAATCCTCCCTGAGTTCTGGTTTAAACTCGAGATTCACTCATCAAGGTTGCACCATGAAAACGCTGAAGAAATGTCTCAGCTAGTAAACTCTTAAGTTACCCAGTGAATCTCCGTGTATCTGGGGCTTTTATTGTGAAAGGTAAGAACAGAAGGAGCCTTTGTCTTGATTGAAAGGATTAATAAAGTTTGCCGTGTTGGTTTGGACTCGTTTTGAATACGTCCGTTCCTCACAACGTGATTCGTCGACCACGTTAAGAAAAAAAGAAATTGACGCTTTTTCGCCACGAAATGTTTACGTTCTGTGTGAAAGTAATGAAAACATCTGTTTGATAAAATATATACAGTTTATAATGTGAGGGACATATCGGATTATGCTAAGCTAACTGACGTCAGTCAGTGTTAGTACTAGCGACATGTCTCGTGATTGAGGTTTGATAGATTCACGTCAGATGTGTTGACTCGTTTCATCTGGCAGCGAAACTACGACGTGTAGTGAGCTGAAACCTGTCGTACTTTAAGTTACTACCGGGATCTTTCATTTCGTCTTAATTCTGTCGCCCCCTGTGGACTAAAGAGGAAGTGTCTCTGAGCACCAGAGTCTCTTCAGAAAACCTCTCGTTCTACTACAGCAGGTCTGACAGTCTGCCCTCTCAGTCCTGGTTCTGGTTCTCCCGGGCCCCCCTTCCCTCCAGCGGGTCCAGCAACATGTCAATAGTGATGTCACTGCCATGATTGTTTTGGAACTTCTTCCATTGTGTGTGTGTGTGTGTGTGTGCGTGTGTGTGTGCAGCCTTCATGCCCGGCCCGGTATTGTACGGCAGCGTCATCGACACCACCTGCATCCTGTGGGGCGAAAAGTGCGGCAAGCGGACTTCCTGTCAATACTACAACCTGGACCGCTTCAGACAGAGGTGGGTCCTTCTAAACTGGATTCAACTTTTAACTGTGAACGCCCCGAGACCCCCGCTCACCAGTTCATACGTGTGTGTGTGTGTGTGTGTGTGTGTGTGTGTGTGTGTGTGTGTGTGTGTGTGTGTGTGTGTGTGTGTGTGTGTGTGTGTGTGTGTGTGTGTGTGTGTGTGTGTGTGTGTGTGTGTGTGTGTAGGTTTCTGGGTCTGCAGGTGGTCTTCGTGTGCGGGGGTCTGCTCTGCTTCCTGCTGACGGTGGTGGTCCTACGCCGGAGGGCCGGACGCCAGGAACCACAGCCGGCGGGTAAAGGAGGCTACGAGCTGGTGAGCGCTTTGTCTAAAGAGAAAGGAGCGGAGGGCCTGAAGACCTGAAGACAAGAGGACAAAGAACTCTTATAGACGCCCGAACCGCAACGTGCAACAAAGTCACCGTGTGGAGTCTTCCTCTCATGTAAAGGACCAGAATTATCTCACATTGTGTTATTTTACACTCAATAAATACTTATTAAAGACTATTTTTATATTTGATGACTGAACAACTTTTAAAGTGAATCGGCGCTGATGTTGAATGCGCTGCAGTTCTTCTAAAGGCCACTAGATGTCGCTCAAAGGAAGCTGAAGAGATAGCAACGTCTGGCCAGATTGAATTATCTCAACAACTACTGGATGGATGTCCATGAAACGTTTTTCAGACATTCGTGGTTCTCAGAGGATGAACCCTACGGACTTTGGTGATCCTCTGACTTTTCATCTAGCGCCACTAGCCGATCAACATCTTAATGTGTTTAAACACTTTGGTTTATGACCAAAAACCTGCAGAACTTAAGACATCACATCATTAGCAACTGTTAGCATGCTAACACGCTGATGGGGAATATGGTAAAGATTATAGCTGTTAAACATTAGCATGTTACCATTGTCATCGTCAGGTTAGCGTTTAGCTTAAAGCTAATCTGGGGAAAGATTCCCATGTTGAAGTCAACATGCACTCTCTCAAAACAACACATCTATTAAATCTGGGTTTAACTTCATTCATTTTTGTTTCGTTTCAGGTCGGACATGTTGGAGTTTTAGTAATGATGATGATAGTAATGTCACAGAATTGGTCTCATATTGTACATATATATTAAAACAAGGCTTTAACTTTGAAAATCACATATATTTTTTTAGCAAAGAAAATGAATAAAAACAGACTTTAATAGATTCATTTCCACATATCCACTTTATTCTCAATAAATTCCATCTTCTCATATAAACATGTCACATTTTTTTGTCGTCACATTTTCTTGAAGTTAATTTGTTTAATGTTCATTGTTTTTGTGTTTTAGTTTTGTAAATATTTGTGTTGATGTACTTTATGAAACATTATTTTATAAAAGGTTGTTGTACAGTAGAGAACGTCTCAGCAAAACAAAAGACAAATAAATCTTTTTGTACATTGAGGCTCTTTGTGTTGCTTATTAAAATATTTGTGTCGGAGGAGAGTTTTTCAATATAGACGCACGTTTTTAATGTTTGAGTTTGCAAACTGGTTAAATAAAATGTGATGCGACTCTTGTTCTGTGAGCTTTTTTCTCTGGACTTCAGTCTGAAGTGGTTCTGGTTCTGGTTCTGGTTTTTAATAACTGGTTTTCTGCTGCTTCTAGATTCAGATTCTTCAAACTATTAAAGACGTGCGTCATATTCTTTGATAAATGACATTAATGGACAATTGTTTCTTTGTGCTCTTCACCTTGTTAATTATTAGTATTATTCATATTATTATATCAGTATTAAAGACACTTATTGTTAAACTGCACAGTGTTCATTGAATCCGATTTAAATCAGATGTTTCCAGATTGTTCATGTTAACATGAGACATTAGAGCACACTCTCCAAATGCAACATTTCTGATGATCTCCACACACACACACACACACAGACACACACACAGACACACACACAGACACACACACAGACACACACAGACACACACACACAGACACACACACACACACACACACACAGACACACACACACACACACAGACACACACACACACACACAGACACACACACACACACAGACACACACACACACACACAGACACACACACAGACACACACACACACACACAGACACACACACACACACAGACACACACACACACACACAGACACACACACAGACACACAGACACACACACACACAGACACACACAGACACACAGACACACACAGACACACAGACACACACACCCACACACCCACAGACACACACACCCACAGACACACACACACACACACACACACAGACACACACACACACAGACACACACAGACACACACACACACACACACAGACACACACACACACAGACACACACAGACACACACACACACACACACACACACACAGACACACACACACACAGACACACACACACACAGACACACACAGACACACACACACACACACAGACACACACACACACAGACACAGAGACTGGTTGGTGGAAACAGCCTCAGATACGTCGGATCAAAGATAACGCAGAAGAACCTGGAGATCAGTTTGAGTTGTTCTGCTCATGAATCTGAAAGAAACTTTGTGTTTTGATGACTTGACAGAAAATAAATGACCTGAGACTCGACTTGGACTGGAAGTTCAGACCTCTTCGTATTCATGTGGTGTTTTTACTTTGTTAAAAATCCAAA
>JAFEUB010001562.1:537500-542500 GCA_024529925.1 Ophthalmolycus amberensis | reverse complement strand
TATATGATGATTTTAATGTAAAGTGTCTTTGAGTGTCATGAAAAGCGCTATATAAATAAAATGTATTATTATTATTATTATGATACTCAGGTAAGACGGGATAACAAAGATCTGAAACTGGTGGCCACCATAGATTCCTATTACAAACCAAAGCGTAATGCAAACAAAAGAAAAAGTCAGAAAATAGTGAAGTGACTGAAACAACTTTCACAATTAAATCTTCATGATTCACTGACAAATATATTTACCATATAGTACTCTTATGAGTAAATCAGAGTAAAAACGAATTCACTGGTTCACAGACAAATCTCTGAGGATTTCTCACAAAGGGATTAGAGTCGTGGAGCAAATTGACTTGATCGAGGCCACAGAGATCAACACACGCGTGTTTCATATCTGTGCGTTCACATCAAATTGATTCATGTTTCTTTTTGTTGCTGTTTGTGTCTCCGCTGCAGGACGGTGCCCACGGAGGACAAGTCTTTTGCAGTCGGGGTTCAGTACATGATGTTCAGAGTGCTCGGTGAGTCGATGAGTCAGCACCTTGAGCAAGGCACATGAGGTCTGTGGTTAAAGTCTCAGCTCGTCATAAATCCTCCCTGAGTTCTGGTTTAAACTCGAGATTCACTCATCAAGGTTGCACCATGAAAACGCTGAAGAAATGTCTCAGCTAGTAAACTCTTAAGTTACCCAGTGAATCTCCGTGTATCTGGGGCTTTTATTGTGAAAGGTAAGAACAGAAGGAGCCTTTGTCTTGATTGAAAGGATTAATAAAGTTTGCCGTGTTGGTTTGGACTCGTTTTGAATACGTCCGTTCCTCACAACGTGATTCGTCGACCACGTTAAGAAAAAAAGAAATTGACGCTTTTTCGCCACGAAATGTTTACGTTCTGTGTGAAAGTAATGAAAACATCTGTTTGATAAAATATATACAGTTTATAATGTGAGGGACATATCGGATTATGCTAAGCTAACTGACGTCAGTCAGTGTTAGTACTAGCGACATGTCTCGTGATTGAGGTTTGATAGATTCACGTCAGATGTGTTGACTCGTTTCATCTGGCAGCGAAACTACGACGTGTATGAGCTGAAACCTGTCGTACTTTAAGTTACTACCGGGATCTTTCATTTCGTCTTAATTCTGTCGCCCCCTGTGGACTAAAGAGGAAGTGTCTCTGAGCACCAGAGTCTCTTCAGAAAACCTCTCGTTCTACTACAGCAGGTCTGACAGTCTGCCCTCTCAGTCCTGGTTCTGGTTCTCCCGGGCCCCCCTTCCCTCCAGCGGGTCCAGCAACATGTCAATAGTGATGTCACTGCCACGATTGTTTTGGAACTTCTTCCATTGTGTGTGTGTGTGTGTGTGTGCGTGTGTGTGTGCAGCCTTCATGCCCGGCCCGGTATTGTACGGCAGCGTCATCGACACCACCTGCATCCTGTGGGGCGAAAAGTGCGGCAAGCGGACTTCCTGTCAATACTACAACCTGGACCGCTTCAGACAGAGGTGGGTCCTTCTAAACTGGATTCAACTTTTAACTGTGAACGCCCCGAGACCCCCGCTCACCAGTTCATACCTGTGTGTGTGTGTGTGTGTGTGTGTGTGTGTGTGTGTGTGTGTGTGTGTGTGTGTGTGTGTGTGTGTGTGTGTGTGTGTGTGTGTGTGTGTGTGTGTGTGTGTGTGTGTGTAGGTTTCTGGGTCTGCAGGTGGTCTTCGTGTGCGGGGGTCTGCTCTGCTTCCTGCTGACGGTGGTGGTCCTACGCCGGAGGGCCGGACGCCAGGAACCACAGCCGGCGGGTAAAGGAGGCTACGAGCTGGTGAGCGCTTTGTCTAAAGAGAAAGGAGCGGAGGGCCTGAAGACCTGAAGACAAGAGGACAAAGAACTCTTATAGACGCCCGAACCGCAACGTGCAACAAAGTCACCGTGTGGAGTCTTCCTCTCATGTAAAGGACCAGAATTATCTCACATTGTGTTATTTTACACTCAATAAATACTTATTAAAGACTATTTTTATATTTGATGACTGAACAACTTTTAAAGTGAATCGGCGCTGATGTTGAATGCGCTGCAGTTCTTCTAAAGGCCACTAGATGTCGCTCAAAGGAAGCTGAAGAGATAGCAACGTCTGGCCAGATTGAATTATCTCAACAACTACTGGATGGATGTCCATGAAACGTTTTTCAGACATTCGTGGTTCTCAGAGGATGAACCCTACAGACTTTGGTGATCCTCTGACTTTTCATCTAGCGCCACTAGCCGATCAACATCTTAATGTGTTTAAACACTTTGGTTTATGACCAAAAACCTGCAGAACTTAAGACATCACATCATTAGCAACTGTTAGCATGCTAACACGCTGATGGGGAATATGGTAAAGATTATAGCTGTTAAACATTAGCATGTTACCATTGTCATCGTCAGGTTAGCGTTTAGCTTAAAGCTAATCTGGGGAAAGATTCCCATGTTGAAGTCAACATGCACTCTCTCAAAACAACACATCTATTAAATCTGGGTTTAACTTCATTCATTTTTGTTTCGTTTCAGGTCGGACATGTTGGAGTTTTAGTAATGATGATGATAGTAATGTCACAGAATTGGTCTCATATTGTACATATATATTAAAACAAGGCTTTAACTTTGAAAATCACATATATTTTTTTAGCAAAGAAAATGAATAAAAACAGACTTTAATAGATTCATTTCCACATATCCACTTTATTCTCAATAAATTCCATCTTCTCATATAAACATGTCACATTTTTTTGTCGTCACATTTTCTTGAAGTTAATTTGTTTAATGTTCATTGTTTTTGTGTTTTAGTTTTGTAAATATTTGTGTTGATGTACTTTATGAAACATTATTTTATAAAAGGTTGTTGTACAGTAGAGAACGTCTCAGCAAAACAAAAGACAAATAAATCTTTTTGTACATTGAGGCTCTTTGTGTTGCTTATTAAAATATTTGTGTCGGAGGAGAGTTTTTCAATATAGACGCACGTTTTTAATGTTTGAGTTTGCAAACTGGTTAAATAAAATGTGATGCGACTCTTGTTCTGTGAGCTTTTTTCTCTGGACTTCAGTCTGAAGTGGTTCTGGTTCTGGTTCTGGTTTTTAATAACTGGTTTTCTGCTGCTTCTAGATTCTGATTCTTCAAACTATTGAAGACATGCGTCATATTCTTTGATAAATGACATTAATGGACAATTGTTTCTTTGTGCTCTTCACCTTGTTAATTATTAGTATTATTCATATTATTATATCAGTATTAAAGACACTTATTGTTAAACTGCACAGTGTTCATTGAATCCGATTTAAATCAGATGTTTCCAGATTGTTCATGTTAACATGAGACATTAGAGCACACTCTCCAAATGCAACATTTCTGATGATCTCCACACACACACACACACACAGACACACACACAGACACACACACAGACACACACAGACACACACACAGACACACACACAGACACACACAGACACACACACACACACACAGACACACACACACACACACACAGACACACACACACACACAGACACACACACAGACACACACACACACAGACACACACACACACAGACACACACACACACACAGACACACACACACACACAGACACACACACACACACAGACACACACACACACACAGACACACACACACACAGACACACACACACACACACAGACACACACACACACACAGACACACACACACACACACAGACACACACACAGACACACAGACACACACACCCACAGACACACACACACACACAGACACACACACAGACACACAGACACACACACCCACAGACACACACACACACACACACAGACACACACACAGACACACAGACACACACACCCACAGACACACACACAGACACACACAGACACACACAGACACACACACACACACACACACACACACACACAGAGACTGGTTGGTGGAAACAGCCTCAGATACGTCGGATCAAAGATAACGCAGAAGAACCTGGAGATCAGTTTGAGTTGTTCTGCTCATGAATCTGAAAGAAACTTTGTGTTTTGATGACTTGACAGAAAATAAATGACCTGAGACTCGACTTGGACTGGAAGTTCAGACCTCTTCGTATTCATGTGGTGTTTTTACTTTGTTAAAAATCCAAAGCTGAAAGTTTAGAGTGTATAAGAACATTATGATTGAAGTATTTCATGGCCATTGTCATCCTCTATTATGTCTCATAAGTTGTTGCAACAATTTTGCAATTTTTGGGTTGATACCATTTGTTACACAGATTTTGGTGCAAAATAATTTAATAAAAAAATGATCAAAAATACCTCCTAAATACCACCTTAAGACACAAAGACCTCCGCAGATAGTTATGCTGTGCTTTCGTTTTGTCTGATGACTGTAAGAATTGTGTTTTTTGCACTTGTGTAAACGGCTCAAAGAAACCTCCTTATTGCCGGTTTACAGTCAAACATCCTCTCCGTCTCCAGCTTTGGTTGTAAAGTTCCATGACGCTGGATCGTCCTCGAGGTCACAGCAGGTCGTCTTATATATGATGACGTGAAGTCTCACATGATGCTCTCTGATCACATGGTTCTATACGGACTGACACGCTCAGGTTTAATGAAAGGAAAGGACCAGCGACTCATTTCAAAGCTCATCTTCATTCATGTAACGCAATCATTTCATAATGTTTTATAAATAACACTCGTTACACAGACAGGAAGCCGGAGTTTCAGTCTAAAGGTCTGTTTCATCATGAAGACGTGCTGCTGAAATAAGACAGAAACAGGAAGTGAGTTTGTGTTTGTCACAAAGACGATGAAGCTTTTTATTTTTCCTCCGTAGTTATCAAACTAAAAGCTTCTTCACTGAAATAAGTCGTAAATAAATGACAATAATTTCTCCTTCTGACAGTGAAGTAAAGTCTAAGAACAGATTATATCTGATCATGTATTGTTAATATGAATCCTATATCTTGATTAAATACTTTATGTTGTCTAT
>JAFEUB010001562.1:497500-532500 GCA_024529925.1 Ophthalmolycus amberensis | reverse complement strand
GACCAAACAATTAATAAATATATCGGAAAAATAATTGCCAGATTAATTGATAATGAAACTAATTGTTGGTTGCATCCCTATTTCCTTTATCTATTTAACAATGCTCCTCATTCGAGTCGGCTTAAGTTAAAAGATCAGATATTTTTCTTATAGTCAACAAATCCTACATGTTCCGTTTCTCAATACTGTCTGACTTCCAGTCTGAGTTTCTCAGCTCCGAACCCTTTGCTTCCTACTGAAGACTTAACTCTTTAAAACACATACACGTAGTTTCATTTAAAAAAAGGCTAAGTTGTGTCTTAAAACTGCTGGTTTGTATCAAACAAACAGAAGGAAATAGTGCATTTGTTGGGGACTATTTTCAGCAACCAGAGTGGAAATGTAAATGTAGAAATCTTACTAGAATATAAACAGATACAAACACGAAACATAATATATTTGTGCAACTTGTTCTCTATTTATATTTGTTGGAAATCCCCATAAAAGGCTGAGTGTCCGACTTGGACTCACCCAGGTCGCTGAGCAGCGGCAGCAGGTCTGTGGAGTAGCTGAGCCTCAGGATGGGCAGAGAGAGGGACACCTGGGCCGGGTGGAGCGTCATGGAGAGGTCCTGGACAAACTCGGCGGTCAGACTCTCCTCCAGCAGGGTCGTGTTGGAGGTCACGTCGTCGGGCAGGAAGACGAACATGCTGACGTCGTTCTGCATCTGGATCTGAGCGATCTGGAGAAAAAAAACGTTCAGGAGTCTTCTCAGAAAGTGGGCCGACGTACTTTTTGGTTAACAAAGTTTAAAGCAATCTTAGTACATTTCCTTGCAGTTTACAGGTCACTTCCAAGTAAAACATTCTCACCGTGCAGCTCAAGTCTGAGTCCACACCCATCTTCACAGGGTAGTTGTCGTGTTGCATCATTGGAATGCGGACAGGTGCCCCGCCGTCCACCTGGAAGTTCTCCATTGCTCCACTCTGACCGAACCGAGTCTCCCACTTCCCTGTTTACAGAGAGAAAACTGTGTTCATGCATCCTCATCTGGAACCTAAGCATTCCAACAAATCCACCAGCTAGCGCAGCTTTTACTTGTTGTTTGACAGTCAGAGGATTTGGTGACATTTGACCTACCTTTGAAGTAGGCGGCGCTCACAGTGTTGACTCCAGAATTTTGGGGGAGGGGCTTGTCCAAGAGGCGCTGTACCTTCCCGCCGGTCTCCCGAGATACCCAGTCGTTGATTTCTTTCACATCTTTTTTCCCTCCTAGCAGCGCCTTAGGACGAACTCCATACTGCTGCTCCACCAGCGCAAAGAAGTCCTGCTTCAGACGTCCTGAAAACACACGGTTTAAAGTGCAGCCCTTCACAAATTAACATTCTTATCAAGAAAAAAAAGGTTGATTTTGCAGGTGAGGGAAAATAATGAGTCAATAAAGATTCATTTGACTGAAGATTGTATTTCCTGTGAGACAGTCACAATCATATATTAAAGGATACAGCTCATATATTAAGCATTCACACAGTTACCAAAAAAGTACTTCGTCAGCTTGCCTAACAGAGACTTCTTTAGACCTGCGTCAACATTTTTTGTCTTTCCAAACGAGAAAGGGTTGTGAAAGTGGACAAGTTTGAAAATCTCAAATTTTTTTCCCACCAAAATTAGAATGTATATAAAGGTTTTGTAAGTGCAGGAAATCCCCCTAAAATGTGCCTTTCCCATTGTCAGTAGACTTTTTATCTGGTGTGTCACGTTTGAAGTAAAGTACACAGCAGTAAACAGGGTTAGAAAACAGTGAAAATGTTACAATGGTTACTCATTTCTTTACATTTGTTATCTAAGCAGTCGCTCTTCAAACTCAGTGGCATCTTAATTTGGAACAATATTCGAGCGCTGCTGTAATGGATGTCATTTGTGGCTGAAATGACAAAAGAAAGCGTTAATGTTCACCCAGGTGTCATGTTTTTATCGCTGCCTTTTGGAGTTGGAGTTGATAAATACTTTTGACCACTGAAGGGTCACTTGTAACCTTTCCCATTGAAGACAGAAGCAGGATATTCGTGGGTGTTAGTAGTTTTTTATTGTCCAGTAGGAAAAGGGCTTTAAGCTCTCTTTTTTTTGTAAATTTGTTTCTGAACAACCAAATTCAACACCATACATATCTTTGAGGAGAGACACTTCAATGTGGCCATTCAGAGCGCCCATAAAGACCTTCCTTAGTTGGATGACATGTAGAACAAACACACCGACACAAATCAGGTTTTTCTGAGCTGGAGCAGCTCTCACGCAGACAACAGCAGAACATTCAGCACAGTTATAAGAATAAACATCAATCTGGCCGAATCTGGCCCTCCAACTAAAATATTTGGCCCTCTGACAAAAGCTGAAAATTTCTATTTTGTAGTTTGCATCAAAACGTTCCCATGATTCTTCATGAATCGGCCGTAGATAAAGTAAATGTGAGTCAACCCCCTACATGAACTCACGTCGTGCCATGTAGATGCGTGCGGCAGTGCTCAGGCCTTTTCCAGGCATCCTGACGGAGACCAGCAGGTCTTTGAGGGTGTTGTGGAGCTGAGGGTCCTGCAGGGTGTGGTATCTCAGAGCCCTGAACAGCTGCCTTTGAGCATGCTCAGATCCTCCTGGGAGACAGAAGTTATGTGAGATGACATATTCTGGAAAGATTCAGGCATATTGTCTTCCATGGCAACCTTTTCTGTCTGTTTCCTGTCTCAGGCTCAGACTGAGGAATCGGGTCTAATGTGTAAATATTACTGTTAAATAATGAATGTTACTATTTAAGCCGCACGAATTTTGGCCACTTAAGAGGTTACAGCATGTGGAAAAACTTCCTCTGGCATTATTTTGTTGCAAAAGTGTTATGGCTAACATATTAGCACATCCAGCAGACATTATCAACATTATCATCCCATGATTATCAGCTCATTTAAAGAATGTTTTGACTTAGAATCTCCAAACCCCATGCGAAGATGTTAGTTACCAGATATATGTACCCATACCTGTCCCCATTAGTGTTCCTGCTCCTTTCTGCAGGTACTCCTCTCGGTGCAGTACTCTAACCTTCAATATGTGTTTCAGAGAAATAGCTTTTTAAGGTTAAATATTGCCTTTAGGCGTCCAGTTTGGCTGGATAAATGTTGCTAGCTATCAGGCACAGAAGTGGAATGTCCAGTTATTATAAAAAGAAATGATAAACTTGGGTTTTGTCAACAAACAGATCATGTGACACCTGTGACGACCTGATGACGGTGCAAATAAAACTTAATTTTGACCAGTTTGGCCGATGAGCCCGTACACATCGTGACGGTCAAAGCCAAAGCAGTTTGGTTTTAGTTTGTTGTGTGTTTGTGTCGTCACCCATGGAGAGCTGCGTCAGCACCGCAGACACACTGATGGGGGCCAGGAAGACGTTGGTCGCGGCCTCGCGGCTCGCCAGAGCGCGGAACAGGTTGTAGCCGAAGTCTGAGGTGGCGGCGCCCATCTTAGTCGCCGGCGTGGTGAAGAGCTCCACATGTTCTTCTTCTCCGCCCGGCTCCTCGCCTCCCGTGTCCGACTGGAAGAGATCAACAAAGCTGCTTTTTACTGAGCCAAAAGAACAACACCCTCTGGCGTATAAAACGTGATGACGGGTGTAAATGTGGTACCTGAGCCTGACAGACGCTCAGGACGACTCCAAACACCAGCAGGAAAGTGGTTTGCTTCATCCTGGAAGATAAAACACACACATGAAGACATGTTGATGAAGAGTTTTCATGTATTTCCCACCAGTGATGGAGTAACAACTGCTAATTCTTAAGTTCAGTGAGGGAATTGCTGGTACGACACCTGAGTTGTATCTGAGAAACTATCTTTCGCGCGGCGAAAGCAACGATGTGAATAGACCCGAATTTGAGTTTGAAATATTTCAACTTTGGGGTTTTGGACCTTCAAGTTGTCAGAAACATTCCGGTTATTTAAAAGATAAAAATCGAATTTGTATCTTATGTAGCGATCGGACCCGTTAAACTATGTGGACTTGATGCAACATGTAGCACACACAAGATTCAACTTCTATCATTTAAAGTGTGTTGCTTCTCCTCATCCTGACGAGTTTAAAGTGTGAACAGGCCCCATGGAGTCCTGCAGAGTCCTGCTGCAGCCTGAAGACGAACAGCTGACGCGGCAGAAACATATTTTCTTGCAGGAACTCGTCTCTGAAACTCACAGGAATGTTTCCTCATTGGCTGCTCCTCAACTTTTCTGAAATCACTTCTGTGGAAAATGATTCCACAGAAGTGCAGAATTGTTCTTGGCACAAAAGTCTTTACGACCTCAGACGAACCTGCAGACGAACCCAGAACTCCGGCTGCACCTTTATGACTTCAACCTAATAATAAGAAGGAAGAAGATTCCAGATAACTAACGTCACATAATTCATAATCTATAAGACAGTAAAAACAGAATCTATTGAGTGAATCCGTGTAGAATCAGAAGTGTTATATAAGGTTCAGTTTGTTTGCACAGCTGAGATGGAAAAGCTGAAGTGAACTGGAGAAAGAAACATCACCAATATAATAAATATATATATGTATGTATTTATCATGAAGGACTGGAGCTGCGTTTTCTTCTTTGTGTATAAAATGTTGAATTCATCAAACATTTATTTCTGCAGCATTCCGTCATCATGCACCACTTGTTTATTTTTCTCTTATCGGCGCGAGGAGAGCAAACTGCTGTCGTGACGTGAGAAAGTGAAAAGTTGTGCGTAAAAAGCGCATAAAATGAGCGACAAAGTGCACTCACCTCTCCTCGGCTCCCGGACGGTTCCTCGGCGTTGAGTGTCTCTCGCTGCAAATGAGACGGTACTTCGGCCGCGGACACGCGCACTGGTTCTTCACCCGCAGCGGCGCGCGTCCCCGCTGCTGCCAACAGAGCGCCGGTGCCGCGCACCACAGACTGAAGCTGCTCATGCTCTCTTGTTCTGAACTGACCGTCATGATGCTCGTGAGCATCTTTAATCCCATGTTGCAGTATTTAGATTGATCATGTATTCATTTATAATCTCAGGTCTTTTATAACTTTAGATGATCGTAAAGTAAAAAAAGAATCCTGCTGGTTGAGGACCTACAGACCTCAAGAACCCCTGGAACCTCTTCAGAACTCCCTGGAACCACAAGAACCCAAAACGACTCCTTGAACGTTCTAAAGGATTCTTGGTGCTCTTAGAACCTCAGAAACCAGCCGGGAAAGAACCTGCACATCTGGAGAGAAACAACGCTGGTTTCCTCTTCTCCAAGTCAATCACTCAAAGGGTTAACTTCCTCCAGACAAATCCAGCACAAGAAACACGTGTTGTGTCATTATTTTTTACGTGACTGAATATCAAATTAAAACCATTTCAGATGAAACATCTGCAAAGGAAAAAAAATACTTTCAACATCATAATACTAATAGTTGATGTAAATAATCTTCTTTGTATGAAATAGTTTTGTGTTTCTTTGTGTGTGTGTGTGTGTGTGCAGCGCCTGTCCTGAAATACATTGCGAGGCCTGAAATGTTTATTATTCACATCATTTAAACGTTGCATTTTAAGATTTTTATCACATCAGAAACCTGACAAATTTGACGAAACATATTTTCAATTCGTTGACTGTTTCATCTGAAACTCAACACTAATCACTATATTTGCAGTGTTTTTGTATTTTTTCAACAAATTCCTTTTGAGCGACACCAAACCGAGCTGTTCATCCTCTGCAGCACAGAAAACAATTTCAATTTATAAATACGCTTCTTCGCTTTCTTGCAGACGAGAGAATTGACGCCATTTTCATTTGTTTGGCAAATATGAAGCTTCTTCCATCAGACGTATTGGTCAATAGTGTAAATATCACCTCTGATAAACTTTATATTTTTATTTTTATTTAATCTTTAAAAAATAAAGTTTATCTTATCTTATCAGAAAGTTAGCTTAGCTTAGCATAAGCTTAGTTTAGCGTAAGCTAACGGGCTTATGTGAGCTTTAGAGTTGCTGATAGAATTGTGTTACCTTTAGATAGAGCAAGGCTAGCGATTTCCCTCTGTCTTTATGCTAAGCTAAGCTAACCGTCTCCTGGCTGTAGCTTCACATTGATCTGAGCGACGTGGCGTCAAAGTTCTCATCTCGATCTCAAGCATATTTTCCAAAAATGTCCAAATTATTTGTGAAGATGTAAAGCTTCAGGCAGCTGGTAGGGGGCAGGTTTTCTTCTCCTTGTTACTCCGTCTTCCCGTCCAGTCCGTTCATGCTCTGCAGCGGCTGCCTCCCGCCATCGGGGGCGCCACACGACTGCACGCCGCCACCCTCCACCGCCTCTGTCTCGCTGCATGACCTGTGGCCGCGTTCGCTGTCTATGTCTCTTTTCCCGACATCGTCCATCAGAGGCTGGTCGCTCATGGTGCCGTTGCGGCCGGGGTCGTCGTCGGGGGCGGGGTTTGTGACCACGCCCATGAATAATGGGGTCATGGAGGCGTCATCGACGAGGGCGAAGAAGAAGGGGGAGTTGATGGAAAACAGGGAGATGGAACGCATGGAGGTCACAACTGTGGTGGCGGACGCCTCCACGCCTTCCTCGCTGAGTTCTATGGTGCTGGCGTGGCGGACGCCCGTCACCCTAAGAGGCCGGTCGGAAATCCCAGAAAGGTCCGGACCCGAAAACAGAGATCCGAGGCCTGATGGAAAGAACCGGAGAAAGAGAAAGTGTGTTCAGGCATCAGCATACAACACAGACACGGAACACATTCAGGTCGGATAATGAGTCCAGATATCGATGTTACTTCTTCCAGACGTTCCCTTCAGTCTCATGACGCAGACTGGTATCATCCAGCGTTCGTAACTATACCTACGAAAAAAGAATGCGCCGCAATTCGTAGATATCCCACGGAATGTTTTCGTACGTTATCCGTGTAATTATGAACGAGGAAGTACAAAAACCAAAAGAAACATAGGCAGGAGGCAGGCAGGACCAACAGCCGATCTTTTATTAAACCTAACTCAGTAGTCTTCTTGCTTAAACCGAGCAACTGAGTTTCCTGTGAAGACAGAAGTTTATTTTGAAAAGACTGTATACATATAACGAGCGGAAATTGACACGTGTTGCAGGTATTTGTAGGAAAACGCATGAAAAATGGGGAGCAACTTTTTGTCGGATATCATACGAACCGTTGTACGAGGATACGTTGTGTGAAGCTGATATTCTCACCCATGTTGGTCAGCGCCTCCTCGAGCTCCTGGCGGTACTGTAGCTTCACCTTGGGTAAGTTGACCTGCATAGTTTTCTCCTGAGGTAAACGTCTGTAAAGGTCCGAGATGTTCAGTTTGGGGAGCACAGATGACACGTTTCCTCTGCCGGGCAACGGCATGACGATTAAGAAGCTGGTGTTTCCCTTGAAAGGAAAACTGGCAACCTGGATGAGAGAGAAGGACTTTCTTTTGAAAAGTGAAGCTAATGCTTCATGTGTTAAAGCTGCATTCTCTCTAGTGTCCACCAGGGGGCGACTCCTCTGGTTGTATAGAAGTCTATGAGAGACCAAGCAGGGGGTGCTTTAGCTCCACCGCGGTCACATGACTTCACGTCTCCACCACTAAACTAAAGGAAGACGAGTGTTCTGGACGTTTCTTCGTCTCATTTAGACCCTTTTTAAGACACGTGAAAGCTTCTGAAGTCACCAGAGGAGTGTTTACTGAGCTATTTTATATCAGAGATCTAAATGTTCAAATCTCCACAGACCTTACGGACATTTAACCAAAAACATATTCAGAAAACGAATTGGCTTCCAGACGGGAAAACAAGAAGTGAACTAACGTTGGCTTATTTCTGAATGCTCTGCTCTTTATTACAATGGACAGCATCACTGACGGAACCATCAGTGTGTTACCTGAGCTTCTAGTTCTGGATCGTCCAGCAGGCGTAGAGGGTACTGAGCAGACTTCATCATGTCCACCGAGACGGAGTTCTGGTTGTCCAGGTAGAAGACTCCTTTAGAGGTCACCAGGGGGTCAAAACGTGTCTGCCATTCACCTGACAAACACAAGAAGGAACATTCGGGTCAATCGGCTTTTTGACAACCTGCATTCATTAGACACCTGGCTCTGCCTTTGCATTTTAAGAACTTAAGTAATACTTGATGATGAGCATTGGTCTGAAGTGTGTCTGGGGTCGTGGTGTTAGGGTGGCATGTACAACATGATCTCCAATATACCATGCAGCAATGTGCACCTTTGAATATCAGAGTTTGGACACCCTAGTATTTGAATGGCAAACCACAGAACCACAATGTCCACGTGAATGCAGGATTTGTGTCAGGAGATTAGTCTTCACTTTAACATCACCACACTGAGTGGCCTTTGGTGGATTGGTTTACCTTTGAAGTACACGGCGTTCGCGAGCATGAGCACCACGTCATGTGGAATACTTTCCAGGAAGTTGGGGACGTGACCATTGGTGGCGTTCTCCACCCATTGGTTGACCTCCTTCACAGAGACCAGAGGGACCGGAGATGATTGGTACCTGAAGAGAAAACAAACATTGTTCGTATCGGTTGTTTTAACTTCCGCAGCAAACATGAGACATTCAGACAACAGGACAGGAAGAAATGATTGATAGAAATGTAAGAAAATGGTTCATTATTACTGTTTACATCTGTAAACTCACAATATCTTCAGAGAATATGCTCCAGTATCTCACAGTGAGATAGATTCTGGTCACATTGTGGCTGTTGGTTCTTCACCCTCTTCTCCTTTCTCCTCCAGCTTCGGTAATTTAATCAATTTCTATCGTTCAGGCCATTTCCAACATGCCCAGCAGCCGTCACTAGAGAGCTTTCCCACCCGAGGATCATGTGACCACCTTCCCACAGCTGTTCCCCATTAGCTCCCCAGTATATGAAGCTCTCATTCAACGATCTTTACCGCTTGTTTGGCCAGTTTCCTGCTCTCACACTTTTGCCTGCGTCTCTAGTTCCCAACTTTTTGCTCACCACTTCACTGAGTAAAGACTGTTTTTAGTCCTCAATCTCTGTCTCAGTTGAAACTGTGCTGAACCATCATTAATTGAGACCAAAGACTATCTATAAGTGGACGTAGTTTGTGGACTGCCGTTTTGAAGTCTTGAGTTCGGCCGTTTCACTGTCGCTATCTTGGCTTTTTTGCAACCAGTGAACAGGAAGTGACCATATCTGGACTGAGGAGGAGTGACGTAGAGACGCCGTATACGTCTCTGGTAGAGACCTGTCAATCACCGTGTAGCCCCGCCCTAAAGCATCCCCTGCTTTATGGTCTGTGTGACTCTAAATGGACCATAATGTACTAAATGAACATCATGCTGTATTGAAGAAGACTTGAAACTAGAGATTGAGACCATAAACTCATGTTTACAATGTTTACTGAGGTAATAAATCAAGAGAGAAGTAGAGTCATTTTCTCATAGACTTCTATACAACCAGAGGAGTTCGCCCCCTGGTGGACACGAGAGAGAATGCAGCTTTAACACATGAAGCTTTGAAGAACTTTTTAGAACCGGAGGTTGCCGCCTGGTGGAGATATGCAAACTTCTTCTGTCTCAGTGAATCTCAAATGTGTGCAGTGTGTCTCCCAATGAACAGTAAGTTGCATTCATTGTGTCGTGATTGATACCTGGCCAGAGAGTCCTCAACAAAAGACAACTTTACTTCAAATCCTGAGAGATGAAAGAAAGAGAAAAAGTTCAGAGGTGGATAAGACAAGAGGTACATCAATCGTCATGAATACACCGTCTCCAGCTCGACCCTGATCACCACACACCTGGCCTCAGGTACGTGCGTGCTGCCACCTCCAACGATGTGTTGCTGAAACGATGCAGAAGGCTTCCCAGTACGTGATGGTAACACGGCAGATTGAGAGCATGAAGGCTCTCCAGCAGCAGCTTCTCCGTCTCATTGCGAGCACCTGAGAGAAAAACATTCATTCTTAACAACCTGTTTCTAAAGATCCTCAAACTGTCTGCAAAGCCCCACAGAGCTGAAGGCAAACAGTGACTTTCACAGTACAACTGGGTCACTGGTCAAAAGACGTCGTAACTCTATTTGACCTTGAATTTGATCAAATATTAAAGCAATGAAATATGCACGTATCTTACAACACAGGATTCTTTTGTGCTAGCTGTACCACCACTCTACAAGAGGGCGTGTTAGCAAGTTAGCATGCTAGCATAGCATTAATCTGAAAGGATTTTGGTCTTTATTTTAGGCCTTATAATTTTAGACAAAAGGACATTTTGACCTGTTGGCCGTTATGGATTAAATCTTTAGCCTTTGTTTCAAGTGAGTCTCTTTGTCTGATTAGGGAAACACAAACGGCAGCTTGTTTGGAACCGATACACGAATGGAAAAGTATATTTTCCTACCGAACTGGACCAAAATGACGTGAATATAGTGAAACTAAACATAGACTGACCTAAGGTGAGCTGAGCGAGGGCCAAGGCCAGGCTGAGAGGTGAGAGGACCACGTTTGGCCTGCTGTGGACCAACAGGAAGCTTCTCCAGGAGCCGTAAACCCAGTCGCTCTACGGCGCCCCCTATCGCCCTGTGGTCCTCGGGGCTGAACACCCGCTCTCCTCCACAGCCACGAACCTCTTCCTCCGTCTCCTCTGCAACATCAGGAGCCGGAGTGAACTCCTCCTGAAGACAGGAGGACAGACGGGGTTCACTCTCTGAAGAGTGTCGTAGACATGAAGGACAAACAGCAGATTAACATTTTCCTGTAGTGCTAAAACAAAACGTAGTTTACGAGACTGAGGTTCTTCTTACAGTTAGTCCCAGACAGCAGAGACAAAGCAACAAAAGAAGAAACAGCTTCATTTCCAAACAACCAGCCTGAAAAACACAAAGAGACATCATCAACCACGAGGAGGGCAGTTTTATACTATATATCGATGAATTCTTATATATGATCGCCACAACACAGATTTATTAGATTCATCTCTTTTTCCACGACATGGAACCAAAGAGCCAATCATACAAGATATATTGAATTTGCAGAAAACATAAAAAGATGTACTAATGACCACCTGAACAGAACATACTCTGACAATCATGATGTAGACACGACGTATTTCCCAACTGGAGAGTTTTGGGGATTTAGTGATGAAGTCATCCAAATTCAGCCCAACTGTCCAACTGTGAGGCCACATTCCTGCTCTGACGTTATCTGATTAAACTTACTACAAGGAACTTTATTTCGTGTTGATTTTGGCAAAATCAGTAGTGTCTCCGAGCACCAGAGTCTCTTTAGAAAACCTCTCGTTCTACTGCAGCAGGTCTGACAGTCTGCCCCTCTCAGCCCTGGTTCTCTGCTGGAGGTTCTGGGTCTGTCCACGGTGGATCGCTCTCTGCTGGAGGTTCAGGGTCTGTCCACAGTGGACCGGTCTCTGCTGGAGGTTCTGGGTCTGTCCACGGTGGACCGGTCTCTGCTGGAGGATCTGGGTCTGTCCACGGTGGACCGCTCTCTGCTGGAGGTTCAGGGTCTGTCCACAGTGGACCGGTCTCTGCTGGAGGTTCTGGGTCTGTCCACGGTGGATCGCTCTCTGCTGGAGGATCTGGGTCTGTCCACGGTGGACCGCTCTCTGCTGGAGGTTCAGGGTCTGTCCACAGTGGACCGGTCTCTGCTGGAGCTTCTGGGTCTGTCCACGGTGGACCGGTCTCTGCTGGAGGATCTGGGTCTGTCCACAGTGGACCGGTCTCTGCTGGAGCTTCTGGGTCTGTCCACGGTGGACCGGTCTCTGCTGGAGGATCTGGGTCTGTCCACGGTGGACCGGTCTCTGCTGGAGGATCTGGGTCTGTCCACGGTGGACCGGTCTCTGCTGGAGGATCTGGGTCTGTCCACGGTGGACCGGTCTCTGCTGGAGGATCTGGGTCTGTCCACGGTGGACCGGTCTCTGCTGGAGTCTGAGCTGAAGGAGGTTCTAGGTGAACCTGCACGATTTCATCTGGTTTCACCAGAATTAGACAAACTTCTCTCTGATGGTCTCGTTTGTTGATGCACTCTGTATCGGCCGATAACCGAAGGTATTGTTATTGGTATGTCGCTTTTTAAACATATTGTAATATTTGCTATAAATACAGCCAGCACCAAGTAGGAAACTTCCAGGCGACCTCCCTGCAGCAATGATGGCACCTGATTTAGGTTTTTAGTGAAATGAGGAGGTATCAGATAACTCAGCTTCACAATCAATCGTCTTTAATCCATCTCTGCCTTTTCAAAGCAACCAACAGAAACAAGCAGAAACAGCGTGTCGCTCACGGCCAGTTAACACACAGTGTCATGGACGTAGCATGTTAGCATGTATGTTAGCATTTATCTCAAGGTTCTGCTGAGTTTAGAGGTTTCCTGTCATGAACTGTGATCGGTCATGTTGTCCTGTTTGGTGGTGCTCGTCTGGGGATCAACTATGTTTTTTTCCGCTGGGGACCATGAACGTCATGGCAGTAAATCCAGTCGTTGCCACGATATTGAAATGTTTGATTGACGGACTGACGCCGTCATCCTTGGAGCTACGCTGCAATGAGTATACGCTGTGAGGAACACTGACGTTGTGTTTCATTGCAGCGGTTTCTCTCAGTGGATCCGTCCCGTCGCTTTAGAGTCACTGCAGGTTTCAGACACGGCCGCTGTGTTTACCAGCAGACTGAAGGTTACTGTTTCAGACTGCTGAGCTGCAATACACTAAATACACAGAACAGAGAACTTCATGACTCTACCAACACATACAAGGTAAGGCTCAGCTACACAATCTGGATCCGTGGATCTATAGAGCAGCATCTTCTCTTCAAGACTCTATTTTCTGTAAACCATAAATTATTTTTAGCAGTGCTGAAACTGATCGGCAGATACATTTTCTCTCCAGACGCCGATTGATAACGCGGTCACAAAAGGCTTTTGATGAATTCAAAGAAGTCTGAACTCACCTGGCTTGTGTCTGACGTGGGGCAGACGCTGAGAAACCGAAGAAGAGAAGATTGAAATAAGAGTGGAGGCCGATGTGCTCAACCTTCTCCGGGCTACGCGGCGTCGTGGCTGGACTCAACAACTGCCGCCCACCTGTTCGCCGGTTAATGATCAACTGATGGCGGCTGTTGTGGCTTTACAGAATGTAAACGTGAAGAGACAGTGATGGAAACTCTGCTTTCAGCAGTTAAGATGTTGAATGTTGGTGAATGCATCTTTGAGTACTAGATACGATCAAATGAACTCAACTTGACTTACTAACTAAATAACAAGGACAAAATGAATTAAGCTAAACTAAACATGAATAAAGTAATCTAAACTAAACTAAATTACAAATATAAAATAAACTAATCTAATCTAGACTAAACTAATCTCAACTAATAACAATGAACGACACAACATCATGTTAAAGCCAAAGAAACTAGACGAGATTAAACTAATCAAACTAAACTCAGGTATCTAAATGAGACTAACTGAATCTAAACCAAACAACAAGAGTAGAATGAACACAAGTGAACTATGACCCGGGTAACTGGACTATGACCCGGGTAACTGGACTATGACCCGGGTAACTGGACGATGACCCGGGTAACTGGACTATGACCCGGGTAACTGGACTATGACCCGGGTAACTGGACTATGACCCGGGTAACTGGACGATGACCCGGGTAACTGAACTATGACCCGGGTAACTGGACTATGACCCGGGTAACTGAACTATGACCCGGGTAACTGAACTATGACCCGGGTAACTGGACTATGACCCGGGTAACTGGACTATGACCCAGGTAACTGAACTATGACCCGGGTAACTGAACTATGACCCGGGTAACTGAACTATGACCCAGGTAACTGGACTATGACCCGGGTAACTGGACTATGACCCGGGTAACTGGACTATGACCCGGTAACTGGACTATGACCCGGGTAACTGGACTATGACCCGGGTAACTGGACTATGACCCGGGTAACTGGACTATGACCCGGGTAACTGGACTATGACCCGGGTAACTGGACTATGACCCGGGTAACTGGACTATGACCCGGGTAACTGGACTATGACCCGGGTAACTGGACTATGACCCGGGTAACTGGACTATGACCCGGGTAACTGAACTATGACCCGGGTAACTGGACTATGACCCGGGTAACTGGACTATGACCCGGTAACTGGACTATGACCCGGGTAACTGGAACTATGACCCGGGTAACTGGACTATGACCCGGGTAACTGGACTATGACCCGGGTAACTGGAACTATGACCCGGGTAACTGGACTATGACCCGGGTAACTGAACTATGACCCGGGTAACTGGACTATGACCCGGGTAACTGGACTATGACCCGGGTAACTGGACTATGACCCGGGTAACTGGACTATGACCCGGGTAACTGGACTATGACCCGGGTAACTGGACTATGACCCGGGTAACTGGACTATGACCCGGTAACTGGACTATGACCCGGGTAACTGGACTATGACCCGGTAACTGACTATGACCCGGGTAACTGACTATGACCCGGGTAACTGGACTATGACCCGGTAACTGGACTATGACCCGGTAACTGGACTATGACCCGGGTAACTGGACTATGACCCGGGTAACTGGACTATGACCCGGGTAACTGGACTATGACCCGGGTAACTGGACTATGACCCGGGTAACTGGACTATTACCCGGGTAACTGGACTATGACCCGGGTAACTGGACTATGACCCGGTAACTGGACTAAGCAGCTTCACAGTGACGGTACGTCTGCGTGTCTCAGAGTGAAGCTGACCGGTCCTCATGGCGCTCTGCACCACTCAGCACAGCGAGTGGGCGGGTGTTTGTTCAGCTGTGACCGTTTGGTTCCAGCCTTACGCCCCCACAATGCAGCTCTGTAACAAACAGGACCCCCCCTCCGTTCACCTGGATCCACCACAGAACCCCGACTCACTGGGACCGACTGGGAACCATCAGTGTCATTTAACAATCCGTTTATTCACCACAGTGATGTTCACATAGACACGACACACGTTCAGCATGTTGTGACCGTAGCAATAATAACGAGGACGTCACCACTTCCACCGTTCAAACGTTTACATTTGAAGTTACAGAATCTTTTATTTGAACTGTTGCAGCTTTAGGTTTGAACCCCGACGTGTCTTTCTGCACTTTGTCGGTTCTGTTGCTTTTCATTTCAGCGTCATGCTGTCACGTGTCTTCATGTCTTCACTCTTCACTTGATTGTTTTAAAAGGCTGAACGTTAAGCAGCGGATTAAAAGTGTCTCGTTCTCAGAGATGTAGATTGATGAGGTCACGTGCGCGGTGCTGGACTCTTCTCTCTGATGAGTTCAATACAAACTGGAATATATCAGACACACTGAAGATGTTGAGCTCAGACAACATGCTGCCGAGGCACAAACACAATAAAGTCAACAATACAAAGAAAGCTCATTAATAAAGCAGATTACAGGAACAAAAGCAGTTCAAAGTGCTTTGAAATACAACTGCTTTAAAACCATTAAAATAGAGCAAATCTAACAGATTTAAGAAGTAAAATAACGTCTTTAAATGAATAGTTTAAAGAAAGATGTAATAACATGATTATAAACACCTTGAATCTACCGTTACTGTTCAGACTTTATATATTTCTCTGCTCGTAATTTACAACTCTGAAAAATAGCGAAACAAATTCAACTTTTTGTGAAAGTGTATTTATTATTTATTTATTTGTAGAATTGTTTCCAGCAACCTGCACTTTATTTCACGCTTCTTTTCTGCTTCTTTTATATCTATGTCATGAGATTCTCTTTGATTACTATGTACTGTATATTTGTCATGCATATATTAATACTCTGTGTCAATAATTCTGTGTATTTTAAGCATTTTTGGCTCAAAATTGTCACTTGGAAAGAATGCAATTGTATCTTTTATTATCTTTTTTAAATGTAGCGTGTTATAGATAATATGGGGCTCGTTGTGATTCAAATGCTTCATTTTGATATTTCTTTTATCTGAAATATTAAAAGCTGTCGTTCTGAACCTTCTGCGTCTCTGAAGAGCTTTGAGAGAGAAACATTCAGAGAGAAGCAAAGGAAAGATGAGGAGAAGAAGAATCAAGAGACAGACAATGAGAAAATGAAGTTCATCTTTCTTTAATTTACTTTAAATTAATTTAATCTTCTCTCGTCACCGTTCTGACCAAGAAAAGAGAGAAACGAGGAAAACACAGAAAGAACAAAGTGCAGACGACTGGAACAGGTCGTTGATTGGACCTCATTCTATTGATCTCTTCATTCACTCTATTATCTTCATTTATTATTATTCAACTTTAGGGCATTTGATTGTGATCCTCCTGCTGCGACGGTGGAGTTTGAAGTAACGAGTTGTTGTCTTCGTAGATATTTGCTGCTTCAGAACAAACTTCAGCTGATTTGTTGAATTTGTGCAGGAAGATAAAAAGTGACGTAAACAGGAGGTCTGATTCCTCTTCTGTGTTTACTCAGAAGTGAGACTTTAGATAAAGTCTGCAGGGGCACGGTGTGTGTGTGTGTGTGTGTGTGTGTGTGTGTGTGTGTGTGAGGTAACTCACATAGAGTTAATATTTAGTGTTGAAAGTGAAATGCATCACAAATGAGAGAGCAGCAGACAGAGTGTGAGCAGTGAAGAGAAGAGTCTCGTCGGTACATATGTTCCCTGACAGTCATTCGGATTTAACCGTCATCATCATCATCATCATCATCATCATCATCATCATCATCACATGTCGGTTCTTCCTCTGCTGGTGAAAATGTTGCGGCAGGTCTGGAGGTTGAGGGGCGTCCTCGTCCTCGTCTGCAGCCCGATTATCCTGCTGCCGCTCGCCATCAGCACCACGGTGAGACCAGCTCACTGACCAGCTCACTGACCAGGTCACTGACCAGGTCACTGACCAGCTCACTGACCAAGTCACTGACCAGGTCACTGACCAGCTCACTGACCAGCTCACTGACCAAGTCACTGACCAGGTCACTGACCAGCTCACTGACCAGCTCACTAAACAAGTCACTGACCAGCTCACTAACCAGCTCACTGACCAGCTCACTGACCAGCTCACTGACCAGGTCACTAACCAGCTCACTGACCAGGTCACTAACCAGCTCACTGACCAGCTCACTGACCAGCTCACTGACCAGGTCACTAACCAGCTCACTGACCAGCTCACTAACCAGCTCACTGACCAGCTCACTGACCAGGTCACTGACCAGCTCACTGACCAAGTCACTGACCAGCTCACTGACCAGCTCACTAACCAGCTCACTGACCAAGTCACTGACCAGCTCACTAACCAGCTCACTGACCAGCTCACTGACCAGCTCACTGACCAGCTCACTGACCAAGTCACTGACCAGCTCACTGACCAGCTCACTAACCAGCTCACTGATCAAGTCACTGACCAGCTCACTAACCAGCTCACTAACCAGCTCACTAACCAGCTCACTGACCAGCTCACTGACCAGGTCACTGACCAGCTCACTGACCAGAAATGACCTCTTCATTTGAAGTTACACAAACCTCTTTCCTGTAAACTGAGCAGTGTACGACTGTCTAAACTAACCAGTTAATCACAAATATATAATGACTTCATATAATCTATAATAATACATCATTCATCATGTATTAGTTGATTATATTCGTTTTTTAATAATCAGAATCTGTTTTAAAGTTATGAAGTAAAAAGTACAACATTTACCTCTGAGATGTAGTAGAACGTAGCAGATAATACTCAAGCAAAGTACAAGTACCTCAAACTTTCCAATTGAAGACGGTCTCACCAGTTGAATTCAACTCATCAAACTGGTCAGACTAACAGCTGTTCAGAGCTTCTGCTTACTGGTTTCCCTCCAGTTGTTATTGGATATATTAACAGTAATGTTCACAACTTTCTGTCACTGATTGACAAACAGATTCCAGTGTTGAAAAGTTCTCTGTCACAAGTTTCAACATTTATTCACTTCCTGACACGTCGTCTCCGCATAATAATTAGCTTTGAGCTGTTTTCTTGTTTCCGGGATAAGGCTCAGACAAATTTACACTGAGGGAACATAGAACTGAGGGAACATAGAGCTGAGGGAACATAGTGCCGAGTGAACATAGAACTGAGGGAACATAGAGCCGAGTGAACATAGAGCCGAGGGAACATAGAGCCTGTGGGAACATAGAGCCGAGTGAACATAGAACTGAGGGAACATAGAGCCGAGTGAACATAGAGCAGAGGGAACATAGAGCTGTGGGAACATAGAACTGAGGGAACATAGAGCCGAGTGAACATAGAGCCGAGTGAACATAGAGCTGAGGGAACATAGAGCTGAGGGAACATAGGACTGAGGGAACATAGAGCTGAGGGAACATAGAGCTGAGGGAACATAGGACTGAGGGAACATAGAGCTGAGGGAACATAGAGCTGAGGGAACATAGAGCTGAGGGAACATAGGACTGAGGGAACATAGAGCTGAGGGAACATAGAGCCGAGGGAACATAGAACCGGGGGAACATAGAGCCGGGGGAACATAGAGCCGGAGGAACATAGAGCCGAGGGAACATATAACTGAGGGAACATAGAGCTGAGGGAACATAGAACCGGGGGAACATAGAGCCGAGGGAACATAGAGCCGAGTGAGCATAGAGCCGAGGGAACATAGAGCCGGGGGAACATAGAGCCGGGGGAACATAGAGCCGGGGGAACATAGAGCCGAGGGAACATATAACTGAGGGAACATAGAGCCGAGTGAACATAGAGCCGAGGGAACATAGAACCGAGGGAACATAGAACCGAGGGAACATAGAGCCGAGGGAACATAGAGCCGAGGGAACATAGAGCCGAGTGAACATAGAGCCGAGGGAACATAGAGCCGAGGGAACATAGAGCCGAGTGAACATAGAACCGAGGGAACATAGAGCCGAGTGAACATAGAGCCGAGGGAACATAGAGCTGTGGGAACATAGAACTGAGGTAACATAGAGCCGAGTGAACATAGAGCCGAGGGAACATAGAGCCGAGGGAACATAGAGCCGAGGGAACATAGAGCCGAGTGAACATAGAACTGAGGGACCATAGAGCCGAGTGAACATAGAGCCGAGGGAACATAGAGCTGTGGGAACATAGAACTGAGGTAACATAGAGCCGAGTGAACATAGAGCCGAGGGAACATAGAGCCGAGGGAACATAGAGCCGAGTGAACATAGAGCCGAGGGAACATAGAGCCGAGGGAACATAGAGCCGAGTGAACATAGAACTGAGGGAACATAGAGCCGAGTGAACATAGAGCCGAGGGAACATAGAGCTGTGGGAACATAGTGCTGAGGTAACATAGAGCTGAGGGAACATAGAGCCGAGGGAACATAGAGCCGAGTGAACATAGAACTGAGGGAACATAGAGCCGAGTGAACATAGAGCCGAGGGAACATAGAGCTGTGGGAACATAGAGCCGAGTGAACATAGAACTGAGGGAACATAGAGCCGAGGGAACATAGAGCTGTGGGAACATAGAGCCGAGTGAACATAGAACTGAGGGAACATAGAGCCGAGGGAACATAGAGCAGAGGGAACATAGAGCTGTGGGAACATAGAACTGAGGTAATATAGAGCCGAGTGAACATAGAGCTAAGGGAACATAGAGCTGAGGGAACATAGAGCCGAGGGAAAATAGAGCCGAGTGAACATATAACTGAGGGAACAGAGCTGAGGGAACATAGAGCTGAGGGAACATAGAGCTGAGGGAACATAGAGCTGAGTGAACATAGAACTGAGGGAACATAGAGCCGAGTGAACATAGAGCCAAGGGAACATAGAGCTGTGGGAACATAGAGCCGAGTGATCATAGAACTGAGGGAACATAGAGCCGAGTGAACATAGAGCAGAGGGAACATAGAGCTGTGGGAACATAGAACTGAGGGAACATAGAGCCGAGTGAACATAGAGCTGAGGGAACATAGGACTGAGGGAACATAGAGCTGAGGGAACATAAAGCTGAGGGAACATAGAACTGAGGGAACATAGAGCTGAGGGAACATAGGACTGAGGGAACATAGAGCTGAGGGAACATAAAGCTGAGGGAACATAGAGCTGAGGGAACATAGAGCTGAGGGAACATAGGACTGAGGGAACATAGAGCTAAGGGAACATAGGACTGAGGGAACATAGAGCTGAGGGAACATAAAGCTGAGGGAACATAGAGCTGAGGGAACAGAGCTGAGGGAACATAAAGCTGAGGGAACATAAAGCTGAGGGAACAGAGCTGAAGGAACATAAAGCTGAGGGAACATAGAACTGAGGGAACATAGAGATGAGGGAACATAGAGCCGTGGGAACATAGAACTGAGGGAACATAGAGCCGAGTGAACATAGAGCTGAGGGAACATAGGACTGAGGGAACATAGAGCTGAGGGAACATAAAGCTGAGGGAACATAGAGCTGAGGGAACATAGAGCTGAGGGAACATAGGACTGAGGGAACATAGAGCTGAGGGAACATAAAGCTGAGGGAACATAGAGCTGAGGGAACATAGAGCTGAGGGAACATAGGACTGAGGGAACATAGAGCTAAGGGAACATAGGACTGAGGGAACATAGAGCTGAGGGAACATAAAGCTGAGGGAACATAGAGTTGAGGGAACAGAGCTGAGGGAACATAAAGCTGAGGGAACATAAAGCTGAGGGAACAGAGCTGAAGGAACATAAAGCTGAGGGAACATAGAACTGAGGGAACATAGAGACTGAGGGAACATAGAGATGAGGGAACATAGAGCTGAGGGAACATAGAGCTGAGGGAACATAGAGATGAGGGAACATAGAGATGAGGGAACATAGAGATGAGGGAACATAGAGATGAGGGAACATGAGGGAAAATAAGGCCGTTTTCTTCGGTAAGGACGGCTTGGCTGAAAATAATGAAATAATCATGGATTGCTGTATAGATATAATAATATAATCACCTAATCGTGGTGATTGTATGATGATAATATTTCATTTCAAATTAGGGTTACTAAAACTCTAACTTTGCTCCCCCTAAGTGAACAATGGAAATGCATTGGGAGGTTTCTTACGTGAATGAAAGTTAAGATAAACAGACTGTTTGGACAGAGCGGCTCCCATCATCAGATCAGCATGTTTTAAATCGTCCCGACACACAAGTGGATGTTTCACGTCTCAAGGTTGTAAAGTTTTGAGAACTTTAAACTCGTCATCTTCACAGCTGGATGCTGGAGTCCAGCAGGTGAGTGAACATCAAGTGTCAGGTGAGCTCAGAGTTCACAGCATGAGTCTGTATCCACATGTTTTCCTCTTTCTACAAAAACAGCTTTTGTTTTTGCAGTTTTATATGTCACATAACGAGGTTATGGTGGTTTGTTTTCAGACTCTTTAGCTTTTCAAACATCCAGACTGGCAAAACCCCGTTGTACTTTAGAATCCTCTTAAAGTTGCTATCATCACATTAAGGTGGAATCGTACTTTGATCTCATTCTGCAGGATTAAAGCATTTAATAACTTAATTTAAGGTTTATTTATTTAGGCGGTGAAAGGAATGGAAACTTGAGGTCTTAAAGTTTGAGATTGTTGTGTGTCATCAAAACGTTCTATTTGGATGGTTATCAGGAAATTTGTTAAAATTTTGCACTAACTTCAGATGGAAGCGTGGCTATTGTGATTTGTTATGGTTCTTCGAATAAGTATTAACCTGACATGTTTTTCTGTGTGTGTGTGTGTGTGTGCAGGAGGCCGCCTGTGCTTACGTCATCCTCCTCATGGCGGTGTATTGGTGCACTGAGGTTTTGCCGCTGGCGGTGACGGCGCTGCTGCCGACCATCCTGTTCCCCGTCCTCGGCATCATGGAGTCCAAAGACGTAAGACTGGACACACACACACACACACACACACACAAAAGTTTAAAAGGTGCTAAATTATTAATTGATTAATATAAAGTTGGAGTTATTGGAGGTTAAAGAGACGAGTGCCTCAATCAGAGATCAAATGAGAGAATTGTTTGGTTACAAACAAATATGGTCACTTCTGTTCATTGGTTGCAAAAGAATGAAGTGTTGTATTTTACACACTGCATACAACCAACTTGAGAGCTCGTCTGTTGGTCTCTGTCTATGGACCCTGCGTTCTGTAGAGCCTTCTCCCAGACAACATGAGGATTTTTAAGTATACAAACATGACTGGATATAGTTGAGGATGATAAAACAAACTTTACTTCATCGGATATTATGAAAAATGTAAAATTGTGACATCAGAATCTCATTTCGTGACATTTCTCAAGTCAGCGTTGACTAAACCGAGGACACGAGCATCGGTCTCCTGGGTGAAAGTCTTGTGTTTGTTTTACACATCAAACCTTAACTTCCACTCTTCTCTACACTGTGTCAGAGTGTCTAATGATGACATGGATGGGTTCATTATTGTCTGTTGTTGTTCAGGTGTGTATGCAGTACCTCAAGGACACCAACATGCTGTTTGTAGGGGGGCTGATGGTGGCCGTCGCCGTGGAGCACTGGAACCTCCACAAACGCATCGCTCTGCGAGTTCTGCTGCTAGTCGGAGTCCGACCTGCCCTGTGAGTCCTCTGATCTCTGTACCATCAATGTTTAAGTTACTAATAATACGAGTTCAAAATGAAAGTATTAAAAGACGCAAGTAAAACTTGGAGAGACACGTTCTCTATCTTTTACCACTGGCGCCAGAGAAAAGTTCAAGTTGTTACTTCAATCAAAAGGATCTATTTCATCTTCGGTCTCTCAAACCTCCATTAAGCATAAAAGTACTTTGCTTTAAATGAGTTTTGAAATGAAAATGCATGCTGACATTGTCAAATGTTTATCGTTGAGGAATGGTAATTTAATTAATGCTGACAGAAATTATAGTTTTAATTGGGATTCTGTCATGAATTAAGTGTTTGACAAATGTAAATTCGTATCTAAAGAGATTTGCTCGATGAAAAATCAGTAGATCACTGAAGTCATTAGGGTTCGTCCTCATGAAACTATGAACATCTGCACCAAATTTGAATGGCGATCTATCTGATAGCTTTGGAGATATTTTAACTTAAGACCGAAGTGTTGGACGTTTTCTGTTAATCCTGTCTCAGTGATCCTTTCCTAACATCTGTAACCACAGACTGTGTATAAGAAGTTGACATAGATGCCGTGATGACGTTCTGCATTTTGGACGTCGCCATCTTGTTTTTTTTTTCAACCAGAAGTGACACAAGAGGGAGGAGCTAAGTACAACCTAACGTTGAATAACACATTTTTAGGACCAAAATGTTACAATTAACTTCCATGAAGTGAAAACACACAACAGGGTTAAAGTCGCCGTAGTAGAGACCTGAGGTAGCCCCGCCCTAAAGCATCCCCTGCTTTATGGTCTGTGTGACTCTAAATGGACCATAATGTACTAAATGAACATCATGCTGTATTGAAGAAGACTTGAAACTAGAGATTGAGACATAAACTCATGTTTACAATGTTTACTGAGGTAATAAATCAAGAGAGAAGTAGAGTCATTTTCTCATAGACTTCTATACAACCAGAGGAAGTCGCCCCCTGGTGGACACTAGAGAGAATGCATCTTTAACACGTGAAGAACTAAAGGTTTCCACCTGACTGTAAGTGAATCTTCTTAGTGCTAAATTCCCTTACAGTTTCCCCAGACTTGTGTCAATGTTCATTGGTCGTACTGGTTAAAAAATGTACCGTGACAATCCTCTGGTTCCGTTTCTTTTGGTTCCGTCCTCTGGTTGCACTTGTTGATGAGGATTGTTGAAGCGTTGTCACATTTTTGAAAATCTCCTCTTTCTTCGTCTTCCAGGTTGATGCTGGGGTTCATGGGAGTGACAGCCTTTCTGTCCATGTGGATCAGCAACACGGCCACCACCGCCATGATGGTTCCAATCGTCCAGGCTGTCCTGGAACAGCTCCACGACAACATAGACCCTGAACCCTCCTCCAATACCCAGAGAGGGAGTGTCGACCTAGACCAGGAACATAAGGAGAAAACCAGCAGCGTTCTGCAAACTGCTGCTGCGAACATCCTGGACAACGGTATGATTGATCCACTGTGCTGCCTACTGAGATCCTGTTTTAGAAGAAACCAGCCACAGAAAGTGGATGAATCTGTTTGTAGGGAATGACAGTAAGGGTTAGGAGGCTGGTGAAAGGGCATGCACTGTGTCAGATTGTAATGCAGGAGATGGGAGTTCACGTTCTTTCGCAGACCTGCAATAATGTTCACCTTTTTACAACTACAACATTTGCCAAACCTTTACCATACCATAGTTTCCATGCGCAGACATAGTGCGGCACAAGGATCTTTAAAAACTTTGCCATAAAAACATTGTGAGTGGGTTTCACAGAATCGTCCAACGTCGTTGTTCTTGTCTGGTGATTGGGTCAATGGAGGCCCAGTGACCTTCACAATACATCACTAAAAATGGACAACCAAGCTGGGAACCTTACACTTAACGCCAGTACTGCAGTCGAAATCATCTAACCACAAGTCCAAACCCAAGTGTTTGACTCCCAGTCACCACAAGTCCTGCTGTAGTCGAGCTTTAAGGTATGCTGAAAACAAACAAGTCTATATGACGTGTGGTATACCTTTAGTTTGAGGATTGGACAAAAACGTTGACCTCATGATGGCGCCGGAAGAAAAGTCTAAGATATTACAATTCATCCTGAAGGAAAACATGACTGTAGGAACCATCCGGTAGCAGGTGAGACTTTTTACTCTGAACTACAAAATGTATGGAACAAAAGGTCAGAGGCTCACCAACCTGTGTTGGGTTCATCTGCTTGATATCAATATGTTTGTACATCCAATAGTGTGTTAAGATAATGTCGGTCTGGACCAAAGTGGTGGACTGGCAGACGAACATTGCCATGCATACTGCCATTTGTTTAGCACAGCTAAAAGGAGAGCTTGAGAGCAAAGTTCCTTTGGATAGCTGGTCAAAGATTAGAACTTGATTGCATACAGTAAGTGTCTCGCAAAGTTACAAAATCAGGTCCAACAATGTCTAAAACAGAGGTAGCCAACACGGTCCCCGCGGGCACCTGGTCGCCCGCGGGGACCACGTGAGTCGCCCGCAAGGCATGTTCTAAAAATAGCACTAGTCACCACGGAGCTCCGTCTAAAATGTTTAGTTGCTGTTCATTTTTAATCAAAAACACTTGCATGAATGTTGATTTTAAAATGACAATATTTCTTGTCATAAGAGAGTCGGGTACCCAGACCCGGACAGCCAGGACGAGGCCGCCGCACCGCACTGGGCTTTCAGGTTCCGAATGGCGGCGCTTCCCATTAGCGCCGGACGCGCGCCGCAAGCGCACCATGTTGTCAGGTCCGTCAGTCCTCGGAACAGGCCGCGGGGCAACAACTCAGGGGTGGCGGGGTAGAGGCGAGGCAACGCAAACTGAGCGAAAAGGCCCAGACTAGAGGTCTGAACGCGGGCGCCCGAAGACGCTCGCGCGCCTCGGAGGGTTGGATCCCCGCTCGGCTACAGACGAGACTTTTTACTAGTTTCTTCGTGGAGAAAAAGGTTCCGTTGGAAATGGTGTCGGTGATAACAGACGCCATGACGGGCCGGCATGCACGCTTCATTGCGCAATGCAAAGGTGACTCAGACTTCCCAACATGTCTACATTACCACTGCATCATTCACCAGCAGGCGCTGTGTGCAACAGTAACCGGCTTTGATCATGTGACTCCTGTCGTGAAGATCATAAATGTGATCCGCTCCAAAGCCAAACAACACGGGATATTCATAACTGATGATTTGTATAAACATGGGACAGAGTTGATTTGTTGATCATGATTTGTTCAAAAATGTTACAAAAGTGGTGGTTAGTACAAACAATACATGATGTGAAGATATGACAGTTAATGATTTCATAAAAAATGTTAGAAGTGATAATTTTTACAAAAATATAACAGGTGTGATTTTGAACCAAATGCTACAAAAGTGCTTATTCATACAAAACTGTCAAGAAAGATATATACTAAAATATCAGAGATGTGATACCTCTGACTTTCAAATGTTGAAACAGAAGAACAGAAATACATGTTTAAATATATCTGTGTTTCCTACCATCATGTTGTGGAAATCATTGTTAATAATTATTGTGAGGAATAATTAACATTGACATGTGATCAGACAGTGTCTTCACACATATTATTATTATTATTATTAAGGTGATCTGTGCAACTTTGTTATTTAGGAAGTTTGTATCAAACAAGTAGCCCTTCGTACTACTCGGTATCCTTCAAGTAGCTCTCAGTTTAACAAAGGTCGGTGACCCCTGGTCTAAAAGGTGTAGGGGGAGGGTTTTTTAAGACAATATTTAAAAGTGTCTAATTTGCAAATCATGAAGTGGCTTGAAAGACGAAGAAAGTCTTTCTTAAGTTTGACATCTGACCTTCCGGATGTTTCCTCACAGGTGTGAAAGGAGAAACCTTCACACAAAGTAACTCAGAGGAATCCAGCAACACGTCCTCTGAGGCTCAGATGGACAGACAGGAGGTCGTCACACCGACACCACAAGACAAACCTCCATCAGACAGCACCAACGGTGGACCTGGTGAGTCCACACAGGAGATGCACTCTGGTACAGAACTCTGATTTTCTTTCTTACAAAGAGTCATCGGTTTTCAGTTAATTTCAATTAAATATGAAGATCAACTTCTTTTAAAGGGAAAAGCTACATCGGTACTCTTTCGATTTTATATTCCACACCTTGTGATTTACGCCCAGAGCAAACTGATTTAGTTAGCCTAACTACAACCTAAACTATCGTTTATTTGCTATAACCACAATCTTTCCCCAACCTTTACCATGCTGTCGATGCCATGCAGATATTGTAGAAAAGTAAAATGTTGATATTCCACGTTCATATTCACGATGTACTTTTAAAGCTGACAATTTGCCAAAATATAAACAAATATAGACAATAAAAAAACACGGCGTTCAACTTTCTGCCAAAGAGGATCTATTTCAACCCAAGCCATGATCTTGACCTGAGCCGAACCAAGTCGTTGTGTAACCTGAACCTTTCTGATAATAATACGTCTTGTGCTTGTTTGTTGAGGGAGAGTTTTTATTTTCTGAGCAATGGACCTTCGGAACAATGGCCGTAGGTTTTTGGGATACGGAAAATGGGACATTTGGGATATTTTTCCGACTGTCGGGGTTTCGGAATAATTAGAACCATCAGCTACCTGGAGGGAGGATGAAATCAATCCAAAGCTGATGGATGATTTGAAACGTGATCAGAATGTGTAGTAGTGCTCTAAAGCATTCCCTCCTCTACGTAGCCGCTGTGTCCGTGGAGAACGTCTGCTGTCAGATGGAGTTGGAGGAGCGGAGCGACGAAGAGGAAGAGAGGAAGAAGTTGAGCAAAGGACTCCTGCTGTGTGTGTGCTACTCCGCCAGCATCGGAGGCATCGCCACGCTGACCGGCACCGGACCCAACCTGGTTCTGATGGGACAGATGAGCCAGTAGGTGCTTGAACACAAAAACACAGACGGAAACAGGGACAGTTCATGAAAGAGTCACAGAATGCAATCTATTGGTTTCTTGTACAAGGACACACATTTGTCGTTTTTCTTCACTCAGAATGACTTCTTGTCAATATTTAATACTACGTCAGCAGGTCTGACCGTTGCACAGTCACATGGATGTGTTTAATTTGTGTGTCCACCATGAAAAAGGATCCTAATTCACCTTCCTGGTATTGTTTCCGTGCTGAAAACAATCTGATTTGTAAACTTGTTAATTTATTCTTTCTCAGGTTTTAGGTTGTTTATTACTGGAGTTCTTGTTTTAGTTTGGACTACGTTAGCTTCTTTTGTTAGATATTTCTCAAAGTGAGTAGGCTGCTGCTCCTAAAGTTCTGATCTGGGCTCCACTATCTGTTTAAAGGGTTGAACATTTTCTTTTGACGTTTTCTGACGTTTTGTCACCTTTTGTGCTTCTCTCTCGTAGACTCTTCCCTCGGAACGGTGACGTGATCAACTTTGCGTCCTGGTTCGTGTTCGCCTTCCCCACCATGGTGCTGACACTAACGCTGGCCTGGTTCTGGCTGCAGTTCCTCTACATCGGCTGCAAGTGAGTTGGCTTCACCACAACACGTAAACTAAAGAAAGAAAACCCGTTCACCCGTGCAGATGGTTAAATGTTGTGTTGCAGCCTGCGGAGGACATGGGGTTGTGGGGCGGTGCAGTCGGAGAAGGAGCGAGCGGCTTACGAAGTGATCCGAAACGAGCATCGCCGTTTGGGACCGGTGACTTACGGAGAGGTCAGCGTCCTGGCGCTGCTCATCCTCATGGTGGTGCTGTGGTTCACGAGAGACCCGCGCTTCATGGTCGGCTGGGCCACACACGTCTTCAACGCCAAGGCAGAGTGAGTACAAACCAAGCACAACACGTGTCCTGGTTGTTCATTGTTTCACAGTAACTGAGGGCTAAATGCAGTTCAGAGAGGTAGAACTCTCTGACGGGATTACCTGAAGTATCTCCACTGTGTTAAGTCTTCCACACTTCCTGGTTGCAATGCTTTAACAGACTGCATTGGTTTTAGCTCAACTTGTATCTCTGATGACTTAACTGATGCTAACGTTAGCTCAGCTTGTTTCTCTGATAACGTTGTCATTAACGATTATTTAAAATCAGTACAGTCTATCATGCTAAAGTAACCACGCCCGTCAGTTCTTGTGGTGCTTATTATATTCTGTAACTGTAGCATGAAATCATGGTGGAATGAGACTAGCTAGCTAGCTAACTAGCCAGCTGATAAATAATTCAAATTGAAAAACTTGATACACACTCTGGTCATTAACACTGATTCACCAGATGTTTAAATATGCTGTTGGCTTCATTTCACGTTCACAGAAAAGAGAGAAAATGTTCGAGAGGCATGTTTTGTTATTTCCAGGTGAACTCTGAGGTTTAGTTACTCTCTAAACAGCTGTCTGGAGTCTTCTGCAACAGAAACACTACTTAGAATAGTGTGTCACATTTCTGTGTGTGCGTGCGTGCGTGCGTGCGTGCGTGCGTATGAGTGTGTGTGTGTGTGTGTGTGTGTGCGTGTGTGTGTGTGTGTGTGTGTGTGTGCGTATGAGTGTGTGTGTGTGTGTGTGTGTGTGTGTGCGTGTGTGTGTGTGTGTGTTTGCGTGTGTGTGTGTGTGTGCGTGTGTGTGTGTGTGTGTGCGTGCGTGCGTGCGTGCGTATGAGTGTGTGTGTGTGTGTGCGTGTGTGTGTGTGTGTGTGTGTGTGCGTGTGTGTGTGTGTGTGTGTGTGTGTGTTTGCGTGTGTGTGTGTGTGTGCGTGTGTGTGTGTGTGTGTGTGTGTGCGTGCGTGCGTGCGTGTTCAGCACTGGTCCTGCATTAATGTTCAATGGAAATAAAAGACTGAACCCAAAGTGTTGTTCATGGCAGCGCTTGCCTCGGGGTAAACTCCCTGAACACACAGGAATCGGAGGCGAAGGACAAACAGAAACGTGTCTCGGGTACAAACTGTAAACTGTGGTGCTGACCTGACTGACCTGCATCAGAGGCCGCACGCATGCTCACCTTTCACTTCATCAGGACTCATCGCTCTCAGCATGAGGAGATAAACTTGCCACAAGTTCAGAGTTTGGCCCTTTAAACTTAACAGTTAAACGTTTTAACTGTAGATTTTAACTGACAATCAACTTTTGGTGTCAAACTTCTTACATTTTAATCATTTTTACCCAAAAAAGGAAAAGCAATGCATCCAGATTCCAGAACTTTTGAGCTTCAACCACGAATGTAGTAAACAGATTCCAAACCCACCTGTAGAACATCTATTTAAAGCTTGTTTTATGACAACAGAGTTACGTACGTTACTTTCAGTATGAATTCACAAAGTTAAGATGTTGCTAGTTAGCTAGTAAGTTCAGTGGCGGGCCGGTCATTTTATACCTGGGCCTTCACTGCTGTCCTGCAGCTGAAATACCACCTTATAACCACATTGTGGCACCACAGCTCATGTTTAAGGCTGTAACTATGAACATCTTCGTATTAAACCGTTCGGTACGAGTCGTTTGAATAACGCTCGAGCATTTAGAAAATGCAAAAGCCTAAATTCAGGAAAATATAATGTTCTCAGCTGGTCTGGCTGTGGGATCCACCGTCATTCCTTCATGACAAGCCGCAACCCAAAGAGATTACACAGGATTTTACTTTAACCTGAACGTTGAACGTACTGCTCTGCAGTGTCTTTCCTCCTCTCAGCACTCTCTGTCATGGTGCAGCTCAACTCAGTCAGAATGCATTTTGATTGGCTGAACTGCATCACGTGATGTGATTCACTACCCATCAGCCTCTGCTGGCTGTTAAGTTTCGGTTCACGATAGTCACGTGCTCGCCCACTGACCAATCACAGCACACTGCACCTAGCGGGAAAGCTACAGATGAACACTGAGCGGCACGTAATGCTGACGTCATTATAGGCGGCTAGCAGGCCGCTGACACGTCAAAGAATACGCCCAACATGTCAAACTAAAGATCTGATTGGTTGAACACTATGACAATCAACAATATCGTCCCCATTCAATTTAACCTGCACTTGCTGCAGGTGAGACTCTGCAGGCCTCTGGCTCTGTTCTACCTAGAGACACAGAGGTGAGATCTGATTGGATAAAAGCTCTACTTAAAACAAGCTGCACTGGAAGCAGAGCAACTGAGGAAGACAGGAGCTGTGCAATGAGAACATAAGATAATGGGGAAAATATTTGTATAAATTATAATACATGTAGTGTATTTAAGAAAAATTATTAAATTATAAAATAGATTTTTTTTTTTTTTTTTTTTTTTAATACATATAGCTTTGTGATTCTGTTTAGGCCAGCAGAGAAGGCCTTGCAGGCCCTGACGGCCCGCCACTGAGTAAGTTGGGTAGCTAGTTAGAGATGTAACTAGCTACCTAGCTAGGTAGCTAGTTTAAGTCACCAAGTTCTTTTTTTTATTCCCTCACATAACGACCGACCGCAGCAAAAGATGTAAAATCAACACTAACGCTAACATCAGCTGATTATCAGTGAACCCAAATAACAGCTGAGGCGGATTGAGTGTCTTTAGTTCTTTAGTTGGACACAACAACATGTTGACCTGCTGATTCCATCAGTTTCAGCAGTTTGTCAGTCACTGTGCTTCTTTCACCTCTTTCACATGAAAAAAGGTCAAAAACAATCCTAAAAACCAAAGTGTTTGTCAGCAGGACGGCTCTGATGGGGGGGGGGGGCAGTCACCTTGGACCTGCTGTTTGTGTAAACTGATGATTTCAACATGTTTCCTGATCACACAGGATGATAATGAAGCTCAGACGTCCTGACTCTTGTCAGCTCTAATCAACTTTCACCTCCAATCATTGAACTGGATTTACAAATAAACAGAGTTTCAAGAGGGAAAAGAATAAGTGAGAGTATTCCTCTTAACCACATGATGGCTAGCAGACATCAGATATCTCTTTATTATCTATTATTTCTTTAAGCATGTAAAAGTGGATCACTTTTAATCAGGAATCAGAAGAGCAGATTCAGAAAACCCTTAAATAATGTTTCATTGATTGTATTTGTGAACAAAAATAAAAAGGACAAGTGTTCAGGTACTCTGTTCACTACCTGTTCAGGTACTCTGTTCTCTACCTGCTCAGGTACTCTGTTCTCTACCTGCTCAGGTACTCTGTTCACTACCTGCTCAGGTACTCTGTTCTCTACCTGTTCAGGTACTCTGTTCACTACCTGCTCAGGTACTCTGTTCTCTACCTGTTCAGGTACTCTGTACACTACCTGTTCAAGTACTCTGTTCACTACCTGTTCAGGTACTCTGTTCACTACCTGTTCTCTACCTGTTCAGGTACTCTGTACACTACCTGTTCAGGTACTCTGTTCTCTACCTGTTCAGGTACTCTGTACACTACCTGTTCTCTACCTGTTCAGGTACTCTGTACACTACCTGTTCTCTACCTGTTCAGGTACTCTGTACACTACCTGTTCAGGTACTCTGTTCTCTACCTGTTCTCTACCTGTTCACTACATGTTCAGGTACTCTGTTCTCTACCTGTTCAGGGACTCTGTTCTCTACCTGTTCTCTACCTGTTCACTACATGTTCAGGTACTCTGTTCTCGACCTGTTCAGGTACTCTGTACACTACCTGTTCAGGTACTCTGTACACTACCTGTTCAGGTACTCTGTACACTACCTGTTCAGGTACTCTGTACACTACCTGTTCTCTACCTGTTCAGGTACTCTGTACACTACCTGTTCAGGTACTCTGTTCTCTACCTGTTCAGGTACTCTGTACACTACCTGTTCAGGTACTCTGTTCTCTACCTGTTCAGGTACTCTGTACACTACCTGTTCTCTACCTGTTCAGGTACTCTGTACACTACCTGTTCAGGTACTCTGTTCACTACCTGTTCAGGTACTCTGTACACTACCTGTTCAGGTACTCTGTACACTAACTGTTCAGGTACTCTGTTCTCTACCTGTTCTCTACCTGTTCACTACATGTTCAGGTACTCTGTTCTCTACCTGTTCAGGTACTCTGTACACTACCTGTTCTCTACCTGTTCAGGTACTCTGTACACTACCTGTTCTCTACCTGTTCAGGTACTCTGTACACTACCTGTTCAGGTACTCTGTTCTCTACCTGTTCAGGTACTCTGTCCACTACCTGTTCAGGTATTCTGTTCTCTACCTGTTCAGGTACTCTGTCCACTACCTGTTCAGGTATTCTGTTCTCTACCTGTTCAGGTACTCTGTTCATTACCTGTTCAGGTACTCTGTTCACTACCTGCTCAGGTACTCTGTTCTCTACCTGTTCAGGTACTCTGTTCACTACCTGCTCAGGTACTCTGTTCTCTACAGAGTACGTTTGAGTACTGAGCAAGCTTGTTCGTTAAAATCTGAACCATTAACGTTGTTTATTTTATATATTTCAAATGAAACTTTCCTCCTGAACTGAACTGAAACTTTTTCTCTTTTTTGAATGAAAGGTTAACAAAACATCTGGAAATCTGCCAGTACATTCAGCAAATACAAGTACTCGCTGGTGAATCCCCATTCAGGAGCTGAGCGGCTGGTACGAGGTCAGAGGAGCCCTGAGCCAATGATTACCACAGAAGCTCACCTGAGTTAGTAAAGTACATGTACAGTCACTTCAACATAGTTTCTATGAGGGATGATACTCAGTACCAGGTACTATAGGAACAGCCAAACCACACCTGAGATCAATCCTTTGACTCCAATAACTCCAGAGCGTCGTAAAGTCCAAAGGTCAACAGTTATTGAAAGATGAATAAATGAATTATGAATCTGTCTGCAGGTTTGTCACTGATGCGACCGTCGCTCTGTTTGTTGCTGTTTTGCTGTTTGTTCTTCCTTCTGAACCGCCGAGATACCTCTACTCCTGGAGATCTGACTCAGGTAACACACACACTCACACACACACACTCACACACAGGTAACATACACACTCACACACACACACTCACACACAGGTAACATACACACTCACACACACACTCACACACAGGTAACATACACACTCACACACACACACTCACACACAGGTAACACACACACTCACACACACACACTCACACACAGGTAACATACACACTCACACACAGGTAACACACACACTCACACACAGGTAACATACACACTCACACACAGGTAACATACACACTCACACACAGGTAACACACACACTCACACACAGGTAACATACACACTCACACACAGGTAACACACACACTCACACACAGGTAACACACACACTCACACACACACACTCACACACAGGTAACATACACACTCACACACACACACACACACACACTCACACACACACACTCACACACAGGTAACATACACACTCACACACACACACACACTCACACACACACACACACACACTCACACTCACACTCACACTCACACACACACACACTCACACACACACACACACTCACACACACACTCACACACACACTCACACACAGGTAACATACACACTCACACACAAATACATACTCACACACACACACACACTCACACACACACACTCACACACACACACTCACACACACACTCACACACAGGTAACATACACACTCACACACAAATACATACTCACACACACACACACACACTCACACACACACAGGTAACATACACACTCACACACACACACACACACACACTCACACACACACTCACACACAGGTAACATACACACACACTCACACACACACACACAGGTAACATACACACACACACACACACTCACACACACACTCACACACAGGTAACATACACACTCACACACAAATACATACTCACACACACACACACACACTCACACACACACAGGTAACATACACACACACAGGTAACACACACACACACACAGGTAACACACACACAGGTAACACACACACACACACACAGGTAACACACACACACACACACACAGGTAACACACACACAGGTAACACACACACAGGTAACATACACACACACAGGTAACACACACAGGTAACATACACACAGGTAACACACACACAGGTAACACACACACAGGTAACATACATACACACAGGTAACACACACACAGGTAACACACACACAGGTAACATACACACACACAGGTAACACACACAGGTAACATACACACACACAGGTAACACACACAGGTAACATACACACAGGTAACATACACACAGGTAACATACATACACACAGGTAACACACACACAGGTAACACACACACAGGTAACATACACACAGGTAACATACATACACACAGGTAACACACACACAGGTAACATACACACACACAGGTAACATACACACACACAGGTAATACACACACACAGGTAACACACACAGGTAACACACACAGGTAACATTCACACAGGTAACACACACACACAGGTAACATACA
>JAFEUB010001562.1:485000-492500 GCA_024529925.1 Ophthalmolycus amberensis | reverse complement strand
CGTCACTCCTCCTCAGTCCATATAAGGTCACCTCCTGTTCACTGGTTGCAAAGAACCAAGATATTCAGTCTGTGGTCATAAACCGCCTCCTTTGCGCCCCCTGCAGGCTAAAACCGGCGCGGTGATGAACGTGATCGGGATCAGCTGCATCAGTCTGGCCATCAACAGCTGGGGTCACGTGATCTTCGGCCTGGACTCGTTCCCGTCGTGGGCGAACGCCACTTCACCCGTGTAGAGACCGACAACCTGTCGCCTCAGACTTCATCTTCAGGGTTCAGAAGATGTCTCAGCAGATGCTTCCTACGTGTTTTTATACCTCAGCTTGTGACGTCTGGTTCTGGTTCTGAGCCTCCAGAAACTACATCTGGATGTTTTTGGAGCTTCTCGCTGCTGATGTTTTGCTGTTAAAGCTCCAATGAAAGAGTCTTTAGCAGAAACATACTACTGCTGATCAATGGTAGCTAAAATCTCTAATTATTGGTGTTTAAATAATACCGATATGACCAAGTGATCCAACAGTGAAGGTCTCTAATAAGAAGGTAAGAAACGAATAGTCTTTTTATCCTTTTCTTTCAATCAATATGAAACTACTTTCAAGCCGGTGTTTCAAATTAAAAGCTCTAAATTTAGCTCATTTGAGCTGCTTAAAGACTTTTAATTTGAAACATTTGTGATTACAGTTTATAAACCGAAGATATTCAATTGACAATATGTAATTAATGCTGTGAAAGAACTATTCTGAATTCATGAAACATAGAACATTTACAATTAAAAAGAAAACGGGGAGGATGAAATATCATTGAAATATGATTATAAAATAAGAAGAAATAGAAATAAAAATGAATCTGAGTTCCTCTCTTAACAAAGGTAGAAATGATTACTAAAACTAAGACGTGACTCTTTTAAACTCTTTATTTGTGACTTTACTTCCAGATGTGTTTTCAGTGAACAGACTCGTGTCCCTGTGAATTGGAATTCTTTTTAAGTAATTAGAAAATACTGTACGTTTTGTATTTTTCTATTTAAAGGTATTTTGTGAATGTGAACTGTACATATTTGAACCTCCAGAGTTTTTTACCATCTATTTGCTAACAGTTTTATTTGGTGTTAATAAAAAATAATACTGTGACAACAAACCTTTGATTGTTTGATTAAAGCAGTGAATCTGCTGCAAAAGTCACGTGACAGAAGGAGATTTTTACCAGCTGATGGAGCAAAAATACTTAAATAAATAGACTTTGTTCTTTTTAGAGATATTTTAATTGTACATCAGCACTTTTACTGCTGCAAATGTTTCTTCTTCTGTTGTTTTCCATTAATAAATGAATGAAGACAAATGTCCAGCCTGACGTATTGTTATGTGTCATATTTAGTCGGTGATTCCTGTGTGTGTGAAATCAACCCGTTTATTCTATGAACTCTTGTTGTCAAATGTCTCCCTCTAGCGGCCACAGCGCGAACAGCAGCTACCGTAAACCACCGTAAATCATCGGGAAAAAAAGAGTCCTCACTTCCGGCAGATGCGGCTTCTCATTTGTGATTTGTTGGATTTAAAAAGCAACAAAGACGAACGCTCAGAGGTTTATTGGTTCGTATATTAGTTCCACAGTTTAGATTGTCATCAGGATTGAGAGGCTGTTTTCACGACCGTCTCCGTCTCCAGCCGGCGTCATGGAAACAGGTTTGTAGCCGTCAGTGTAGCTAACGGAGCTAGTTGAGTAGCTAATATTAGCTCGCTAGCATAAGTCATGTCTGGAGAAGAAACGGATTTATTAGATACACATACATACACGTTATTAATATCTATATACATACACGATCCAGTATGCGTAATGAAGGCATTGTTACATTGATAATTCATGTATTTAATGCAAGTTATTCTCTAAAGTGCCTTTTAGTTTGTATGAGACTGGGCTACTAACGTTACGTCAGTAATTAATCCAGTTAAAAGCTTATTTATCGTCAACAATGTGAGTTTTTTTAACATCAGCTAAAACATCTTATGATCCGCTGAGACGGACTCTTCAGTTCGGCTCACGTTCACTTCACCCGGAAGTCACGTCAGTTGTTGACCTGACGACCTGACGACCTGCTTCTCAGTGCTCAGCTCCTGGACCTGTCTGGTGCTACAATGTTATTTAAAAAGGCACTTTCTCGTGGCTTTGTTCTGTGATAAATCAAGTTGTATCTTGAGTCACGTCTTCACACAGAATCACACGTTCATCTTCATGTTGTTGTTGTTGTTGTGGTCCAGAGGAGCAGGCCAGGAACCGGTTCCAGTCTGAGCTGGAGTTCATTCAGTGTCTGGCGAACCCCAACTACCTCAACTGTGAGTGACAGCTCTAATGTATATGTGTGTGTGTATGTATGTTTATATTTATGATCATTTATAAACGTTATCTTAACATGGTCTCTGTGTGTGTCCAGTTCTGGCTCAGCGAGGCTTCCTGAGGGAGAAACCGTTCATCAACTACCTGAAGTACCTGTTGTACTGGAAGGAGCCCGAGTACGCCAAGTTCCTCAAGTAACACTGGCTTTATTATTTCAATATTCATAACATAATAACCCTTCATTAGCGCCTTGATGCTGTCGACCAATCACAAACCAGCAGTGAATGTATCGACGTCCTGATGTCTTTAAAGGCATCACAATGACTCACTAAAGCACCAAAATGTGGATTCATCCGCTGCTAAAAACTGTCCCCGACAAAGTCTCTGTTTCCTGTTTGTTTGACTCCGTTCACCAGCCAGGGGAGCGTACTCTCTTAAAGCCGCAGTAACGCTCCGAGATGTAACGACCACCAGGGGAGCGTACTCTCTTAAAGCAGCAGTAACGCTCCGAGATGTAACGACCACCAGGGGAGCGTACTCTCTTAAAGCCGCAGTAACGCTCCGAGATGTAACGACCACCAGGGGAGCGTACTCTCTTAAAGCCGCAGTAACGCTCCGAGATGTAACGACCACCAGGGGAGCGTACTCTCTTAAAGCCGCAGTAACGCTCCGAGATGTAACGACCACCAGGGGAGCGTACTCTCTTAAAGCCGCAGTAACGCTCCGAGATGTAACGACCACCAGGGGAGCGTACTCTCTTAAAGCCGCAGTAACGCTCCGAGATGTAACGACCACCAGGGGAGCGTACTCTCTTAAAGCCGCAGTAACGCTCCGAGATGTAACGACCACCAGGGGAGCGTACTCTCTTAAAGCCGCAGTAACGCTCCGAGATGTAACGACCACCAGGGGAGCGTACTCTCTTAAAGCCGCAGTAACGCTCCGAGATGTAACGACCACCAGGGGAGCGTACTCTCTTAAAGCCGCAGTAACGCTCCGAGATGTAACGACCACCAGGGGAGCGTACTCTCTTAAAGCCGCAGTAACGCTCCGAGATGTAACGACCACCAGGGGAGCGTACTCTCTTAAAGCCGCAGTAACGCTCCGAGATGTAACGACCACCAGGGGAGCGTACTCTCTTAAAGCCGCAGTAACGCTCCGAGATGTAACGACCACCAGGGGAGCGTACTCTCTTAAAGCCGCAGTAACGCTTCGAGATGTCACCACCGCCAGGTGAGCGGAGTCTCTTAAAGCCGCAGTAACGCTGCTGGTCTTCCTCCTCAGGTATCCTCACTGCCTGCACATGCTGGAGCTGCTGCAGTACGAACACTTCAGGAAGGAGCTGGTGAACGCTCAGTGCACCAAGTTCATTGACGAGCAGCAGCTACTCCACTGGCAGCACTACTCCAGGAAACGCACCCGGCTGCAGCAGGCGCTCGCTGAGCAGCAGCCGCCGCAGCAGCAGCAGCCGCCGCCGCACGGGAACGCCGCCGCCAAGTGACGAGGTCACCGGAAGACGGCATGGGGGCGGAGCTCGACCGGTGCTGGATTCATGGACGTGGATGTTTGAGACGGACAATATACATTTCTTTTTCTTTTACGTGTAAACATTTTTGATTCAGATCCCTGAAATGTGACCCGAGTGAGACATTTTACAGTGAAACAATCAGCTCGTCAGTGCTCTATGATAGAATATATTATAATATAATATATTCTATCATAGAGCTACACTGATCAGCTGATACACTGTGTGTGTGTGTGTGTGTGTGTGTGTGTGTGTGTGTGTGTGTGTGTGTGACAGCAGCAGCTTGTTTGAGCTTCCTGTTGGATTCATTGAAGTGAATCTTTTTGTTAATGAACTCTTAAACTCTCAGCAGCTGAAGCTCCAACATTCAGTCACAGATCTGCTCATGAAGTTTAAGAACATAATCTCAGTGGATGAAAGGAAACGTGATGACAAACAGATCCGATACAGAAATGTTTTTTCCATTTCAGTCGATCCAAACTATGTTCAGCAAAATCTAAGTTTTAATCAGAAAATATCTTTCAGATGAGACGTTTCACAATAAATCATGTTTTTCTGTATTTCACAGACATCTGATGTCTTTTTTAAATCCGTCCACTGAGTTTGTGTTTTGAACTTTCTTCCCTGATAAATGTCATGCTGTGTGAGAAGTGTATTGATTAATATGAGGTGGTGACAGAGGCAGGTTTCAGCTGCAGCCTGTAATGTGAGATAAACGGTTACAAACACAGTTCGGGATTCTTATACAGATATGCATTATTATCTAGTGATTCCACTGTTTTTACTTTGTTTTTAATAAAATGTTTGATATTTGAATCTTTCAGTTATTCATTGATTTGGTAGTATTAAGTATTTTATGGCTTCATTACTGAGATTAAGTGATTCACATTTCCTTTTCTTTTAATGTTTTTCTAGTATTTATACAAAATAAACACAGATGTGCTGATTAATTCCCAATATGTTTTATATTTGTGTGTATTTCAGCCTTTTATTCATTTAATTTAATTATTCATTTCAGTATTTATGTTTTTATGTATTGACAGAACATTCATTTTGTGTATATTATTACATTCCTGCTGTAGTAGAAACCATTATTTAATTAATTAAATTAGTTGGATGAAGTACAGGCCACCGGGAGACTTTTCATTTATAAATTGCGCCGTTTTTTTGCAACTTTATTTTTCACTCGTTTAAATTTGGAAGTGACATCGCTTTTATTCTGAAGGAGTCGAATCGGATGTTGTTTACGTGACGTTTACCGGAACAGTCTAGACGTGGAACTGTTCTCCCCGCTACACCTCTGTAATCGAGTTATGACGTAAAGGTGTTTACGTCAAATCTGTAACCACCGATAAATGGATGTTCACCGTTTCTCTCAATATTTAACTTTCCCCGGTTACTGCAGCGGACAGACGGGACACCGGGACGGATAAAGACCGACGAAGACAACGGTATCACTTAACTTATTGAATATTGCTGATTAAGTCCAGTATATTTGTATAAAAGTGTCCATTTAAAGTGTACCATATCTAGTTAGGCTATATGAGCAGTTGATGGCCCAGAATGCAACGCGTCACCTCCGTTTTAACCAATCTGTAGTTAGCTTGTTAGCTTGTTAGCTCACATTCATTATTTTCGACCTCTTTGGTTGTTTGATGGTGAAACACTGAAGAGTTTAACTTAAACACGAGCTTTAACTCAGCAGGTCAAAGTCCTGATGAACCGGTAACTCATAAGTTCAGTTCACCTCCACCTGGTGCTCGTTTTCATTTCATTTAATTAACATTTACAACCCACACCACGTGAACACTTGTGCAGGTGTGAAGAAGTGCTGCAGTAGAATGAGAGGTTTTCTAAAGCTACCACTACCACTGCAGTCCACAGGGGGCGCCAGAACCAACACTAAGTCAAAGTTCATCTGAGTAACTCAAAGTAAAACCACCGAAATATACTTGAAGCATCAGAATTAAAATCCCATCCTCCCCCTTCTCCTTTTTCTCTTCCTCTTCTTCCTCCTCCTCCTCTTCCTCTCGGCTGGAGACCCAGGACGTATTGCTGGACCCTCTGGAGGTGAAGGGGACTCAGGAGAACCAGAACCAGGACTGAGAGGGTCAGCCTGTCAGACCTGCTGCAGCACACAGAGGTATTCTAAAGGGAGTCTGGTCTCTCTTCATCAGGAGGAAGATGGCGGTGCAGCGTAGTGGCGGTGATCGGTGCCGGTGCGGCGGGTCTCTGTGCAGCGAGACACATCCTGTCCAGACTGAACCGCTTCGCCCCCCCGGTGGTGTTTGAGCTCAGCGACAACGTGGGCGGAACCTGGTGCTACGACGAGCGGGTCGGGACTCAGAGCAGCATCTACAGAGACCTCAGGTCTGTACCTGGTCATCAGTGAACTGGTTTTATGAATACTTACAGTTAACTGGCTCTTTTAGACTGTAGTACACTGGTTAGTGTAACTGGTTTCTACAGCCAATGACAACAGATCTTTTTCTTCTTCTGTCGTCGTGATTTATTGATTGCTGTTAAGATGTAAAGAGATGTTCAACAACAACATGAATGTTAACTATCTTTAACCTGGCAACTTAAACGGAGTACTTGTACTTGTTCTAAGTGTGTGCTTCAGTACTTGTGCAGTAACAGGTGGTCTCCTCCCAACAGGACCAACCTTCCTAAGGAGGTGATGATGTTCCCTGACTTCCCCTTTGACCCCCAGCTGGACAGCTTCCTGCCCCATCAGGAGGTCCAGAGATACCTGGAGAGGTACTGCAGGAGCCCCGACCTCCGACCCCACATCAGGGTGAGTCGCTCCACCGCTCACTCATACTGTACTACAGCTCAGAGGTACATGTACTTTATACTGTACTACAGCTCAGAGGTACATGTACTTTATACTGTACTACAGCTCAGAGGTACATGTACTTTATACTGTACTACAGCTCAGAGGTACATGTACTTTATACTGTACTACAGCTCAGAGGTACATGTACTTTATACTGTACTACAGCTCAGAGGTACATGTACTTTATATTGTACTACACCTCAGAGGTACATGTACTTTATATTGTACTACACCTCAGAGGTACATGTACTTTATACTGTACTACACCTCAGAGGTACATGTACTTTATATTGTACTACACCTCAGAGGTACATGTACTTTATACTGTACTACAGCTCAGAGGTACATGTTGTACTTTATACTGTACTACAGCTCAGAGGTACATGTACTTTATACTGTACTACACCTCAGAGGTACATGTTGTACTTTATACTGTACTACAGCTCAGAGGTACATGTACTTTATACTGTACTACACCTCAGAGGTACATGTACTTTATACTGTACTACAGCTCAGAGGTACATGTTGTACTTTATACTGTACTACAGCTCAGAGGTACATGTACTTTATACTGTACTACAGCTCAGAGGTACATGTTGTACTTTATACTGTACTACAGCTCAGAGGTACATGTTGTACTTTATACTGTACTACACCTCAGAGGTACATGTACTTTATATTGTACTACACCTCAGAGGTACATGTACTTTATACTGTACTACACCTCAGAGGTACATGTACTTTTATACTGTACTACACCTCAGAGGTACATGTACTTTATACTGTACTACACCTCAGAGGTACATGTA
>JAFEUB010001562.1:452500-467500 GCA_024529925.1 Ophthalmolycus amberensis | reverse complement strand
GCCGCCTCCTGGTCGTCCTCTCCCACGCCGTCTTTCTTCAGGATCTTCAGCGGCCACCAGAGGGAGCCGCCCCGGTGGTCCCGGCGGACGCCGTGTTCTGCCGGCCAGCAGCAGCAGGGGGCGCCCTTGTCCCCCGTCAGGAAGTACAGGAGGGCGTTGAGCCAGGCGTTGCAGGACGCCAGCGGCCGCGTCACCTTGTAGCAGATGGAGACGGTCTTCATGGCGCTGCAGCCGCCCAGCTGCCCCCGCCGCAGGAGCAGGAACAGCGTCCGGGTCACGTGGAAGGGCAGGAAGCAGAGCGCGAACAGCAGCGTGATGGTCACGATGGTCTTGATGGATTTCCGGCGGCGCCGGATGTAGTGCGAGTACTGCGACCCGGAGATGGAGACCGAGGTTCTCTCTCGGTCTCTGGCTCCCTCCGGCGGCCCGTCTCCCACCGGGCCGTCCTCCCCGCCCTCGAGCGAACTGGGAGGCGAGCGCAGCGTCTGAAATATCGTCCGGACCACCTGAGAGTAGCACCAGGCGATGATGACGAAGGGCACAAAGAAGCCCAGCAGGTGGAGAACGATGCCGTACGGGACGTAGTCGGCGAACTCCTCGTCGATGGCGTCGTCCCAGCAGTTCGTGTACCCGCCGTCGTCCTCCGACTGAGACACCGTAGTGTTCCCGCCTTCTCTCGCTCCTCCGGGACCGACGACCCCGCCGCCTCCTCGCCGGACGTATCCCGTCTGGGCGAACCGGAAGATGGGGCAGGTGAGGACGAAGACCACCACCCACACCAGCGCACAGGTCCACTTCACCACCCGCTTGCTCTCCAGAGTGATGGTCCTCATCGGGTGGCAGATCCCCAGGTACCTGTGGACGCACAGCCAGAGGTGAGTCCAAATCAACCGCATTCATCTCGTTCTTCTTCTAGTTTTAAAAAGTCTAAACCCTCGAGGACATGAACAGACTATTCGAGACTATTTCTAGCTCCAAACTACAAAAAACGGTGAATCTGAGCAACAAACCGAACTCTAAATGACCGAAGAGTCCCCTGAACATATTCTGTTAAAAGGTCTGCAACCTGAACCCGGCTCACTCAAACGGAGACATTGACGTGACCCCAAATCTCTTCCCGGCTGTTGAAAAGAGTCGCAGGATAAACACATCCGTTAAGATCACATTACATTCTGAACATAGCTAAGCTAGCGAGCTAGCAAGCCAAGCTAACGGTCATGTTGGATTTGGTGATGTCCTTTGTACCAGACGAGAGTCCACCGATTCAAATGAAAATGATCTGTTAAATAGACAAACAGAAACATTTGTCTCTAGCCGTTGACGACGACATGTTTTATTCTGAAGTTGGGTCCCACGGTTGTCACCGGAAGTCTTTGCCTCTCTTGACGGACACGCCGTCACTGAGACGTACAGAAGTCACGCTTGACGGATAGCTAGAGCTTCAAAGATTGAAGCTTAATGTCAAGCTGCATTGTTTGACGTGTCGGTGTGAGAATGTGGTATCGGCTAAGAGCACCCGTGTTTCCGTGGCGTCCTACCTGTGCACGGAGATGCAGGTGAGGAAGAAGATGGAGCAGTAGAGGTTGAAGTAGAAGAGGAAGCGGACGAGGCGGCACATGAAGTCCCCGAACACCCATCGGTCCCTCAGCATGTAACTCGCCACCAGGAAGGGCAGCGACAGACCGTACATCAGGTCGGTGGTGGCCAGGTTCACCATGTAGATCAGCGAGGTGTTCCAGCGCTGCCCAGCGCCGCCGCTGCGGCGGCGGCAGGAGCGCAGCAGCACCACCGAGTTGAGGGTGAGGCTGAAGAGGAAGGTCAGCGAGTAGCAGACGGGCAGGAAGACGTACTTGTAGGATTCGTCGATGCTGCAGGACGACGGCGGGACGGACGAGGTGGGCAAGGTGCCGGCGGTGTTGGGATGGTTGCTCGCCGCCGCCACCAAACCGATGTCTGGAGTGGAGATTTGGCTCAATCCCATGATGAACCTCTGAAGGCTATTTCTGTCGGGGCTGGATGGGTTCAGGTCCCTCTGGCGGCATCTCAGCTCCTTCACCGGCTCACCGACGTTTCCTTCATTTGTCCTTCCTCCGATCGATCCGTCTGTCCTCAGTCTGTCCTCGGTCTGTCCTCGGTCTGTCTGTCCTAAGTCTGTCCTCGGTCTGTCCTCGGTCTGTCTGTCCTCGGTCTGTCTGTCCTCGGTCTGTCTGTCCTCGGTCTGTCCTCGGTCTGTCCTTGGTCTGTCCTTGGTCTGTCCTCGGTCTGTCCTAAGTCTGTCCTCGGTCTGTCTGTCCTCGGTCTGTCCCTGTCCTCGGTCTGTCCTCGGTCTGTCCTCGGTCTGTCCTAAGTCTGTCCTAAGTCTGTCCTCGGTCTGTCCTAAGTCTGTCCTCAGTCTGTCCTCGGTCTGTCTGTCCTCGGTCTGTCCTCGGTCTGTCTGTCCTCGGTCTGTCCTCAGTCTGTCCCCGCCGTGGACTGAACCATGTCTCTGGTGTGCAGAAGGAGTTTCTGTGACCCAGAGGGGGGGACACACCGTCATTCGGTTGGAAAGCCGTGTTCACAATGTTCCGCCGGCGTTTTTGCTGATGAAGACGACGTTTCGCTCAATTAGCCGCTGAATCATTAACGAAGCCTTCCGGAAACATCCGTCCATTCATGGAGCCTCCGTGTACGCGGACTCCTCCAGCTGTTCAGGGGTTAAAGTCCCAGTGAGGAATACACTTTCCAATTTAATCTCGTGTTCATTCAAATATACGTTCATATACTGTACAAATATTAGGAAATCAGTATCAGAGTATTTTTACATCAAATCTCTTCTGTAAAGCAAATGTTTGATGTTCCGTTCTGCATTTGGGCGTTAAAAACAATAACTTCTCCGTGATTACAATTTGAAACAATTTGAAACGAAACAAAAAAAGTATCGTCGCGAGAGTAGAAAAACCAAACTGTCGTTCAGAATCAGCTTCATCAGTAAATCCCACTGGACGAAGTGAGGGGTGGACTCGTGTAAAGACATGAAGAACACGGGACTTGATTTAGGACGAAGGACATCATCATTCATGGTCCCCTCAGGATGAACTGGTGAACGAGTCCTTTAACCATCTGAAATGATTTTTGTCCATCAAGTGAAGTGAAAGACAAAAGGATGAGAGGAGCACGATATGTGGCTTCATAGTTATCTGATGGAGGTTTTTACTATATTTGTGCTCCCTGAAGGTATTTGAGTTTCCTGTTAAAAGCAAACATGAACAATCTGACGTTTGCATTTTCTCCCTCTCAACATTGAATACTAAATAATATAATAAGATATCATCCTTTGGGACTTTTGCTCTGTAGCTCTTCTAAATCATTTGGTTCCTTAAGTTCAGTCCAAAACCTAAAGACAGACGGTAGAAAGCAGTCAAATAATCTGCATTTCTGCTAAAAATCACTCAAACTCCATTTTTATAACTGCTGTCCATTTTTTAAAAGAATGCAAACATTGTAATCTGTCCAGTTCAACCAGTCTGAAGCTTTAGATCTGGATTACAGCCGATCAGACCTACCTGCAGTCCTCCGTCCTGGCCAGTGTCTTCGGTCTCTGGAGGGTCTCAGACCTTCAGCTGCTCTGTCAATAATTGATCAGGCGTTCAGTCAGGAGGAGGAGGAGGAGGAGGAGGAGGAGGAGGAGGAGGAGGAGGAGGAGGAGGAGGAGGAGGAGGAGGAGGAGGAGGAGGAGGAGGAGGAGGAGGAGGAGGAGGAGGAGGAGGAGGAGGAGGAGGAGGAGGAGGAGGAGGAGGAGGAGGAGGAGGAGGAGGAGGAGGAGGAGGAGGAGGAGGAGGAGGAGGAGGAGGAGGAGGAGGAGGAGGAGGAGGAGGAGGAGGAGGAGGAGGAGGAGGAGGAGGAGGAGGAGGAGGAGGAGGAGGAGGAGGAGGAGGAGGAGGAGGAGGAGGAGGAGGAGGAGGAGGAGGAGGAGGAGGAGGAGGAGGAGGAGGAGATGATTAAGGAAACACCAAAATACATTTTGTTACATTAAAATATATTTCACAATTACTGTTTTACATTTACAAATACATTTGTAATTCATTTTATTTACATTTGAAAAGACTTCTCAGGACAGGAAAGTCTTCTTAATATCTATCCAAGTCTGAAACGTGTAAATACAGAAAGTTTCCTTCACAGCTCACGTGACATCACACACCAATGACACACATCTGGATTCAAACGTCTTTAAATGATCTAAATATCATCTGTGTGTAAATGAAAGAGTCAGATGAACACAGCAACATTAATAAGCATGACACATGAACTCTATGATCAGTGGATCGTTCCCTTCAATGTGTTCCAGGAGTCAACCATCATGTGACTGTACCTGAAGTGTTAAACATCAGTTAAAGAGGCAACATTTACATATGATCAGTGGCGGCTGGTCAATGGAGGGCCATGGGGCATGGCCCCACCATGAGCCACACAAAAAAGGAAAAAAAACAAAATTATAATAATCATAAATTATGCAAATTGTCAATATTTGTGTTTTTGAACTATGGAATGTACCCAGTAATGTGTGTAAAATATGATATCTGCGCAAAATATATGCTTTTCCTGCTCGTCCTCTCAGCCTGTGTGCTCTCTGCTCGTGCTCTCTGTCTGTGTGCACGACACTCTGAGAACGCGCAGCTTGGGGGGCCGAATCGTTTTGGCCCAAAAGAGGCGGGTCTATGAAGCAGTTTAGCCAATTGCTGATTCAAGATATAAATGAGTGACATACAATTTAGCCAATCAGCGCCCTCAAATAGATTCAGCTTGGGGCCAGAACGATCAGGCCCCCCTCGCTGCGCGTTCTCGTCAGGAGAAGTCTCTACAGGCGAGCACTCCTCCTCCAAGACCCGTTTGAGAGGAGAACTTTGAGGAGATTCTGCAGCCAAAGCGCTGATATCAGATCAGCCTGACCTCACAATCAGACAGCAGACTCGCGGGAAAGGGAAGCAGCACATGAAGCTTCTGTACTAGCTGTACACCAGACAGGTTAGCTAGCTGGATGACGTCATGCTAATAATTTATTTAGCTTTTTAAAACAACGGGGACGGATCCAGCACGGACAGTTACGGGAGTGAGGGATGAGGAGGTAAGGAAACATGAGAACACCAGGGTAGGGAGTGAGGGATGAGGAGGTAAGGAAACATGAGAACACCAGGGTAGGGAGTGAGGGATGAGGAGGTAAGGAAACATGAGAACACCAGGGTAGGGAGTGAGGGATGAGGAGGTAAGGAAACATGAGAACACCAGGGTAGGGAGTGAGGGATGAGGAGGTAAGGAAACATGAGAACACCAGGGTAGGGAGTGAGGGATGAGGAGGTAAGGAAACATGAGAACACCAGGGTAGGGAGTGAGGGATGAGGAGGTAAGGAAACATGAGAACACCAGGGTAGGGAGTGAGGGATGAGGAGGTAAGGAAACATGAGAACACCAGGACACACATGAGAACTCTGTCAAGCTACATATTATGCAAAGTGAACATCTTTTCTTCTACATAGCCTCAGTCTCATCTGCTTAACTTGGTCATGGAGGCATCAACATGTAATAGAGATGTTAAATTAACAGTGAAAACTCATCATAGCTTAATTTAACATCAGTATTCATAATTACACTTCATGTTTACTTCTCCTGATCTTTACCTCCTATAACAAGGTCCATAGGACATCTCAATAAATGAACATGTTATATTATATTATATAAGTGTTATTTGCTGATTGTTTTCGTGTTGGAATACATGTTAAATATTTAACTGCCAAGTAATAATGCGTGTTTGATACTTACATTTTTTTTGCATTAAATCATACTGGGATGTTTGCTGAAATTGATAGGACGGCCCTAGAACATGTTCCACCAGCCGCCACTGCATATGATAGATTCATTTAATAACCTGTTCCTGTCCTTAATATTCAACATATAAACGTGTTACTTCTTATAGTTTTAGTTTGTATTCGAGGTACAGAGGACTGCAATTAAATCATAAATCAAAACTCTAAATAAAAGTGTATTTCTCCTTTGCCTCAAAATGTCAGTTTAACAAGTTTAACAACCAAACTATGAATTCAGCTGTTCTTGTGTTGCTACTCAAGCTGTGAGTGTTACGTTCCCTTCTTATGATAACGAGCAAAAGTACAGAAGCACAATAGAACTTAAATAAGATAAGTTAGTTTCCCTCATTTGCATATAAATGTCTGGAAGCAAAATCCTTCTTTTGTCTCAGTAACACATCTGGATGTTTCTGTTATGAATAAAGAGAAAACAACATGAACGGTTTCTGAATGTGAGTTTTGTATAAAACTTGATCCCAAATAAAGTTTCCTACCTGAGAGGAATCTCACGATCAAACCTCCGTCGGCCCAGCAGCTCCGACAAGTAGACGCTTTATCAACCATAAAGCCACATTGATCCTGTTCTGACATGAATATAGTTTGGCTAATGGCTAATGGCTAACGGCTAACAGCTAACAGCTAACATCTAACGGCTAACGGCTAACAGCTAACAGCTAACGGCTAACAGCTAACGGCTAACAGCTAACGGCTAACGGCTAACAGCTAACAGCTAACGGCTAACAGCTAACAGCTAACAGCTAACGGCTAACAGCTAACGGCTAACAGCTAACGGCTAACAGCTAACAGCTAACGGCTAACGGGACTACCAGTGAGTACATCGTTGGGCAGACAGCTTGGTGTTGACTTCGTGTTTGGAGGAGATCTGTACTGAGTTCACCTTCCTCGTTTAATATTCATTAACTTGAGCTAATCTGCTTCATCAGGACTGTGGGTGTGGTTTTATCAGATATGATTGACAGCTTGACATCTGATTCAAAAATAATGTGGAAGATTTACGATTTGACGGAACCAGCGACTTTAGAAACGAGATTGTTGTTGATTGATTGTTTTTAAAAGTGTTCAACATTATGTCGCCTCTAACGATGTCAATCGTACTCTCATTTGAGTTCAGTTGTCATTTTGAAACCATCCGTCCATTTCTTTTGCCATTTATCCGGGTCGTGGTCTCAGAAGGATCCCTCAACGTTTTCCAGATCCTCCTAGTGGATCCCAAACCAGATGAGATGTCTGATCCGTCCAGTGTGTTCTGGCTCTACCTCTGGGGTTTCCTCCCAGTCAGACATGCCCAGAAGACCTCTTCAGTAAAGACCGCTTCCTGTTTCTTATTGTGTCATGTGACTCGCAGCGTTCTCCCTCAAAACCGGATCAGTTTAAACCCCGTGTCCCCATCAAGACACAGAAACATGGAAAACATGGTCCCGGTTGACAAATGACCAAAGTTACCTTTTAGTCGTCGACCGTGGAGACGCGTCTGGAAGACGTTATGAATGCTGGAGCCGAGTTCTCTGTTGTTGATGTTTCCGAGTTCTTCGCTCATCAGCAGCTGAGCGGAGATGGTGCTTCCAAACACTTTCCAGGTTACTTCTTCTCTTCGCTCATAATTCTTTGGACTTGTGTTGAAAAGTGTCTCAAAGTTGGAGCGATGCCATACGAGCTTTTGGGGTTTCAGGTAGCTCGACTTCCTCTTATCCAGACCCTCCGGTCGTATCGCCGTCTTTGTCGCCCCGAACGCTGGTGATTTGTCACTTTTGCTAAATTAGCAGCTCTGCTAATGTTTAGTTGGGGTTAAATGACTGGACCAGCAGCCAGACCTGGTCCCATGATGTGGAGGGGGTCCTAGTCTGTGGTCCTGGTTGTTAGGTCAGGTCCTGGACGTCCAGCAGCATGGCGTCCTGCTTCGTCCTCAGCTGGTCTCGTACCACCAGGTGGGTCACCAGCTCGGAGCTCAGAGCTGGAAGAAGAGCAGCGAGACAAAGACTCAACCACGTGTTCTCTGAATGTTCTCCTTGCGTTACTCGGGACAGTTTGGGTTTATTTGCCAAAAGCTTTAATTTATTAGCAATAACTCAATAAAAAAGATGCCAAAACAACGACATGATGATGTTGATTTGTAAAAAGTCTGAATTCATGCTCTGTCAGGTCTGTCCGCAGGACGACAAGCAAAGGAGTTTGGATCCATCGATGCTAGGCTATGCTAACATTGTAGCTGCTCCGTCAAGACCCAGAAAAATCTAATTTCGGCATAAATCACGACGTTATTGTTAAAACTTAGACAAATGTGAATGACGCGAATAATGCGTAGTTGCATTGACTCTAGTCAGATAAGTGATGTCATTTTGTATGCTGATGTTGTATTTTACGCTTAAAGCCGAGATGAAATGAAAAATTCCTTTTTAACCATTTTAAAACACATTCGCGGTCGTGTTATGCACCTATTAAACAATAAATGTAAATTTACAAAAAATCGAATCCTTTGTATTTTATGTCAAAATCCAATCATCTTTTTGTAAAACAAAACATGACTTTTCACTGGGACTTCACTGGTGTTTCTTTCATATCTTGTTTAAATTACTTTTAAGTGTTTGAATTTCAATGTGTGACGTTCCTGCTCGTCATATTTTGGTCCTTTGACAAAACATTCTGATTCACATCTCTGACTGGCTTCTTTTCCACAACAGCGACAGCTGAGGCTCATGGGTAACGTAGTATTTACATTCAAGCTGGTGGTCACAACATCGACATCTGGATGAGGAGGTTTGACAGTGTTTATACCGTGTGTGTGTGTGTGTGTGTGTGTGTGTACCGTGGACGTCCTGTTGAAGTGATGCTCCCAAGCTACTGAGCTGCTGCACTGAACGCTCCTTCAGCTCCCAACGCTCCAGATGTTTCCGCTCGGCAACACAGCTGCTACTGGCCAGACGCTGCAACACACACACACACACACACACACACACACACACACACAGCAGCTCTAAGTCTCCACATTCCTTCAACAAGTTTGCTGTTTCTCTGTTAATAACATTTCTGTGTTTTTGTCTTTTTCTACCTCGTCCTTCTGCTCAGCCAGCAGTTTGTCTCTCAGTGTCCTCAGATCGCTGGCCACTTCCTGTTTCAGGCCGGCGGCATGGCAAACCTGTAAAGAGATATGAGGTCAGTGGATTTAAAAGTGCTAAATTCCGACGTCAGATCATATCTATAATTGAGGGATTGCCTCCACACGGCTCTCAATATGGTGACGTTTCAGCTGACAGTGCTAACAGCGCTAACAGAGCTAATGGTGTGACCCAGAAAGCTGCAAAATCTGTTGTTCTTCCTCCATCCAGCGCCATAATTTGACGTGACAGTGACGTAGTTGGAGGTACAAGAACTAGCAGCGAATACGATTTGTAGGATGCATCAGTTATGGTAATTTAACATTGATTGAGTATAAAAGCAAAGTGGAACGCTAACATTATGAACATGGAGGAAGTGTTGCGTTCGACTGGTGAACAGGGGAATATTGAAGTTACTACAAGAATCGTTTTGGCGGCCCCTGTGGACTAAAGCGGTAGTGTTTCTGAGAACCAGAGTTCCTCACAGTAACTTTAAGTTACATTAGAAGATAAATGTCTGGTTCTCTACCACTGAGCTAAAGAACAAGAACTGACTGTACGCTGCACTTTAGTTCTGTTTCATTCTCATTTAACCAGATTGATCCTGACTGTCAGCAGTAACGATGAATTAACACAGTGGACCAGACAGAAAGAGACCTTCTTGTTGCTTCCTTCCTCCTCGTCTTCACTGTCGCTGTTGTTGATGAAGCACAGCTGCAGGTTTCTGTGGTTGTGAAATCTGTAAAAAGATAATAAACAAACAGGAAGACACTTTTTAGGGCTGCAAAAAGGATTTAATTGTCGATGATTTTACACTATGGTTATAAACTATGGTTATACACTATGGTTATAAACTATGGTTATACACTATGGTTATAAACTATGGTTATACACTATGGTTATAAACTATGGTTATACACTATGGTTATAAACTATGGTTATAAACTATGGTTACAAACTATGGTTATACACTATGGTTATAAACTATGGTTATACACTATGGTTATACACTATGGTTATAAACTATGGTTACAAACTATGGTTATACACTATGGTTATAAACTATGGTTATACACTATGGTTATACACTATGGTTATAAACTATGGTTACAAACTATGGTTATACACTATGGTTATAAACTATGGTTATAAAGTATGGTTATACACTGTGGTTATAAACTATGGTTATACACTATGGTTATACACTATGGTTATAAACTATGGTTATACACTATGGTTATACACTATGGTTACAAACTATGGTTACAAACTATGGTTATACACTATGGTTATACACTATGGTTATACACTATGGTTATAAACTATGGTTATACACTATGGTTATACACTAGTTATAAACCATGATTATACACTATGGTTATAAACTATGGTTATACACTATGATTATAAACCATGGTTATGCACTATGATTATAAACCATGGTTATCAACTATGATTATAAACCATGGTTATATACACTACGGTTATACACTATGGTTATAAACTATGGTTATAAACTATAGTTGTGTCTCATCTCATGCATTACTTGCTGACAAACGCTATATTCTCATGAAATGTAACATTGTTGTAAACTGTTATTATTCTGGTCATTTAAATTAATCTGACATCCTGAACTGCAGAAACACCACAGAGTAGAATCACAAACCAAACAAAAACTGAACATCATCAGTTAAAACTGTTTTACTAATATATATAATAAATAAAACTGCATTACCGTGAAGTGACGACGGCAACTCGACACCTCCTACAGTCCTTCTCCTCTTCCTCCCAGATGTCTCTCCACACTCCCCCCTGACTCTCCTCCATCCTCACCCCCGCCCCCCTCTGCAGGGAGACACAATCATCACAATATTAATATTTAAACTCGCTATATTTCAAATTTCTGACTCCTCGTGATTTTCCTCAAACCAGCAAATCCAATGATTTTCTGTAAATATACTTGTGTAGACGTCAACAGACTGAGACAGAGGTCATAACAAAGATCTCCAGTGATTTATTGGGTCAAGCTCCAAACACAACGGATCCTACATTTCCCACAATGCAACGCTAAAGCGTCAAGCTGAAGCGATAGAGACGTGTTTTTCCTGCGATCAGTTTTATTTTTGTTTGTTTTCAGCAGAAACGAGTTGATATCATTTACATATCATCACCTTTTAGCTTGAATTTAAGATCATATCATAATTATATTGTTTAAATAAGAAACACACTCTTCAGGGACAGAGGAGGACACTGAGCCTCATGGGAAATGTAGTCTTCATGGCTGACCTTTGACCTTTCCCTCTCCTGCTCCTGTTTCTCCAACTCAGCTATCCGCTGGCTCAGGTCCTCCCAGTGCATGATGGGAAAGCCCTGGGGGTCCACAGAGGACCCCGCCGCCGCCGCTGCTGCGATGTGATGATGAAGCTCCTCCTCCTCCTCCTCCTCCTCCTCCTGCTCCTCCTCGGACGTCTCTTTCTCTCCCTCCATCCTCCTCAAACAAACAACAAGATCAACAAACAGTTTTAACAAAGACGTGAGATTAAAATAATAAAAACGAGATTGAAATACATTTGCTATGACGTGAACATCATTAGTTTCACTTTATTTTCTATTTAATTGAACTTCAAATCTTGCAGATGACAGTTGTTGTGCAACACTTGATAAACTTTGTAGAAACATATGCTTGTTATGTCATTAATAACCATTATGTCTAATAACCATCAGTAACTCTGTAAACCTGCAAAATAACACTTTCACTGAAGTGATGAGTCAAAGTGTTATTAAAGTATACTTTAAGTGACTTTTATTGAGTATTACCAGATGTAAGCTGTTATTAAACTCTTTCAACCTCTTGATACTAACACTGAGCTGTGACAGCGTGAACAAAGGAGTCATGTGACAGTTAAAGAAGAAATAAAGACAATTCAGAAATAAAGTGATTTAGTGTCTTAGTTTAAGGTATAACTTGAACTCTTACATAAATTACATAAAGATTAAAATCTTCTATACTCATACAAACATATATATATACATATGCATACATTATATATATATATATATATAAATACGTATATAAATATGTTTGTATATATACAAAGTCATTTCTAAAGTAATAAAAACGCAATAAAATTCAGTTTCCAGATCGTCAAATCTTTATTGTAATTATTTTCTGATCTTATCTTGACAGTTTACAGTCCTCCTGTTCACAGATAGTTTGTATTAATTATTGTCGTGGTCACAGACTTCTTAAAAGTTTGACAAACTAAACTTAAATCTAGATTAAAGTTGTTTAAACTCTCTCTCTCTCTCTCCGGTTCCCCACAGAAGACAGCCCCTCTCTGCCCACTGTTGTTTACCAGCAGCGTGGTACACCTCGGAGGGTTTTTACCCGCCTACCAGTCACATCCAGACGGGCCCGGATCCCTCCGACATGTCGCCGTCCGTCACTTCAGCCTGCCGTGTGGGGCTGAACCGCGACGCGACGCGTTTTTTAATGAAACATTAACGGAAAAGTTGTTAAAAGGGTCCTGGAAGTTGTTTAACTCCGTCAGGAGGGGGAAGGACCTCCCCTCTTCCTCCCTCCTTCCTCACCCTCACTCTTCCTCCTCCTCTTCGTCCCTCCTTCCTCACCCTTCCTCCTCCCTTCTCTCCCCCCTTCTGCTCTTCCCACTTCAACCTCTTGGCTTCGGCCGAGTGACGGAGGCCTTTAAACGGTTAAAACAGCGGGCAGCTCCCGTAATATATAGTAATATGTAGTATTACACGTAGTATTAAACTAGTAACAGCCGAGTGAGTACAGTTTTTTTGACTAGATGAACGTTTTCCCGCCACAAAACAAATGTAATAAAATGTAAAGATGGCGGATTTAGAACCGTTAAAGAACACTGACGTCAGAGACCGAGTCCCCCTTATTCTCACGCATATATTCATTAAATTAGCTATCTTTTTCTTTAAATGTAATCACAATACTGTTAATAAGCTACCTTAGTTAAATAAGCTTGTTATTTATTTATGTATAATGTGTCGCCAACTTCCGGCTGTTTTAAAAAAAAACAGCTGCAGTGAATTTAATAACAATAAAACTAGAGTATGGCTTGATAATATTTCTACTAAATTACACTATGTACATTTTACAAGTTTATAAACAATAAATAGCTAACGACTACATTTATTGAAATGATCTCAAACTCTTTCTGCCTGTTCTGTTTGTTTCATCTTGATATCAAAATCTGATTTACTTTTTAATTTTGCATCGTAATCTTTTAGATGAACTTAAAAACTGCCTTTTTAAACTTTGATTAATTACAGATTTACATAATAATATTTAAGTGGACACTGAAGCCATTCACTGTGTTGTAGTTTTAAAGGTATTTACTTAATTTAAAGTACATATACAGTTATATTATTATTATGTATTATATGAGAGTTATATTATTATTTATTATATTATGTGAGTGCCAGGTCTCTGGTACAGCTCTCTGAACCAGGTCTCTGGTGCAGGTCTCTATAATAATAATATGTAATATTAATCACAATATATAATAATAATAATATTCTCATGATATATCTGACAGCTCCTCTGGACTCAACTTTATTATTCATTCATAATTATAATAATCCAATACGTTTTATTTATAGTGAACTTTCTCTGCTCAGGTTTCACGGTTTACTGTGAAACATTCAATTATGAATGTTCTTTATTGTGAACGTATTCTCTTTAATATCTTTGGAATATTTTGACTCTGATTTGATTCCAACCAAAACTTTGAGACATTTTGTAATCACTTCTCTAGTTTCAGAGTAGCGCTGTTCAAATAATTCATTTAAAACCAGAGTCGATTATTAACAATCTGCAACTATTCAGGACTTTTGGTCAAAACAAACCATTTGGGAAACTCTGAACATTTAGCAGCATTTTCTGACATTTTATAGAGAGAATTATGAACTTATTAATAAATAAATGAATGAATGAATGCATAATGCTTTTAATTGCTAGGATCAGACTTTATTTCTTCCCAGGGAATAATTATGTCAATTTAATATTTATTTTTCGTGTAATAGTTTTACATAAACAAATACTTTTGTATTTGACCTATTTAAATATGAAATATTTAAACTATTAGTAGCTGTATTTATGTAGCACATGTATAGAGTGTTACAAAAAATTAATAAATTAAAAACAGTCACAAAAGGTTAAACAATTTAAAATGAACAAATTCCAAATTTAAAAAAGGATCAAATTCGATCATTTAAACAATTATAAAAAATGAATTAAGATATTATACCAAAGTGTTGTATTGGTGGTATTAAATGTTCTGTTAACATCCACCTCAGCAGTTTAAAGTCCTAACAGGAGAAACGTTAATTAAACAGTTAATTAAACTGATTTTATTGCTTCACTCTCTCACTCCTCCCGTCGTTCTGCGCTGCAGTCCCCCGTGTGACCGCAGAGCGGCGCTGTTTCCACAGCTTGGTGAACTACCTCTATTTGAGTCAAGGAGACTCTTATGTTGTGAAAATCTTTCAAACTGTTAATTCTACAGTGTTTCCGGGACTCTTGTGGAGGTCTGCTCGGTGGACCGAGTCTCATGAGGACTATGCGACCGGCTCCGGTGCGACTTGTTCGGGCAGCTGCTTTAGATCTTCTGGACTGGAGGTTTTGTTTTGTATTGCAAACCCAAGTTAGCTCAACAGCTAATCCCTAAAAAGTCACGTCACCTGCGCGGACTCGGAATTAAAAAAAGTTTCACGGTAGAGCCGAAGACCGACGGGGGAGTTTTAACGAGACGCCATTAAAATAAAAAAAAACTTTGTCACGAGTATGTTTTTGTTCGTATCTTATTTTTCGCTGGTCGCTGAGAGGCCTGCGGGTTCAGGCTTCCACCGGGCTTGAGTTAGAGCCCGACGCCGCCGTCAGTAGGTCGGAGGCCGGCTGTTGGCGCTGCCACCGCCACCGCCGGGCCTTACGGACCACGGGTAATGGAACGGATGGAAGTGGACCAGTGCGCAGGCGCAGCTGGCGGGGCAGGGGGCGGGGCACTCCGCAGATC
>JAFEUB010001562.1:432500-447500 GCA_024529925.1 Ophthalmolycus amberensis | reverse complement strand
GAGGGTTTACAGTGAGTCCAGATCAGAGGGTTTACAGTGAGTCCAGATCAGAGGGTTTACAGTGAGTTCAGATCAGAGGGTTTACAATGAGTCCAGATCAGAGGGTTTACAGTGAGTCCAGATCAGAGGGTTTACAGTGAGTCCAGATCAGAGGGTTTACAATGAGTTCAGATCAGAGGGTTTACAATGAGTCCAGATCAGAGGGTTTACAGTGAGTCCAGATCAGAGGGTTTACAGTGAGTCCAGATCAGAGGGTTTACAGTGAGTCCAGATCAGAGGGTTTACAGTGAGTCCAGATCAGAGGGTTTACAGTGAGTCCAGATCAGAGGGTTTACAGTGAGTTCAGATCAGAGGGTTTACAATGAGTTCAGATCAGAGGGTTTACAGTGAGTCCAGATCAGAGGGTTTACAGTGAGTCCAGATCAGAGGGTTTACAGTGAGTCCTGACTGTTTTTTCTTCTTCAGTGGTTCCAGTCACAGGACAGCGGCGCCACGCCCAACTCCTCCCCGAGTCCCACCAGGAGGTTCAGGTGAACCCAAACCCTGGTTGTGGTTCTATAGATCATGTATTGGGAGCTTCATGATCAGCCACTTATTGTTTGATGTGTTAATAAAACAACAAAGTAAAAGAAGCTCACTGAGCATGCTCAGAATCTTCTTCTCTGGTATTTGACGTATCGTTGACGTGGCGTTTGTCGCCACCTACTGGCCATATTTTGTAAACCGAAGGTTGTGTGTTAAAATAAATCTCCGTATACGTTCAGAGAAGGTCTCAGTCTACTTACTCATGTTTCTGTTGTCCAACAGACCAGCAGTGAGTGCCACTGTGAGATGGCCCGCTTTAACTCCACTCAAGAGGAAAGGTAAAGATTCGAGTGTCTACATTACGTCAAACACATCGCTGACATCAGCTTTTATGTTGAGCTTGTTAGCAAACAGTTGCTTATTTATTCGCCCACTAATACGGACCAACATGACGAGTCTTTGTGTTCGTGTCACCTGATGAATGAAAGTCCAGTATTTTGTCTCTTCTTGCTCTGTTTTTGGTCTCCACCACCTCCCGAGGGAATAACGAGTTCACAGCAACGTGATTGTTAAACCTATAAATAAATGTCACCTCAGACTCTCCGTGTCGTCTAACTGGGAATCGCCACAGGAAGTGACACGTGAGCGTCGCATTAGCATTCTGTCGTCCAATCCGCTCCGTCTCTGGTAAACGTCTTCGCTGTCTGTCAGCAATTTCTTTTTTTACAAAAGTTGAAAAACACCAGAATCTGTACAAGCGACATTTTTCCAAGCGCTCACAATTGTTATCAATGTTAGAAAAATAAAGATGGAGGCTCCACGAGCTGTATTTACTGAACTTTTTAACTGTTTCCTCTGCTTCTGTTAACTTCCTGCAGTTCAGTCCAAGCTACCCGGGTGTTTTGACTGTTGTCTCAGCCGGGTCTTTGATGGATTCCTAGTTGTTGAGGAATGTAATGTTTTTATGGTCCTTCGCCTCACGGCCGACCCTCTTGCTCTGCATAGAGAATGTTTGGGATCCGTTAACGGATTTGGTGTAACTAAGATTTCTCACAATTAGGTTTTATTTTTTGGACTTTTTCTTAATAAATATCGAAACCAGAGGAATTCAATCACATTTGAGAGCGATCCAGTTAGTGACAGTTTCCTAAAGCAAAGGTCCAGAACGTCTTAATGTCTAACTTGAAGTCGCGGCTTCGATAGTTCTACTTCACGTCGCCGTCCCGGTCTCTGAACGTTTGAGACCTCCCGGTCTCTGAACGTTAAGAGACCTCTCGGTCTCTGAACGTTAGAGACGTCCCGGTCTCTTAACGTTAGAGACCTCCCGGTCTCTGAACGTTTGAGACCTCCCGGTCTCTGAACGTTAGAGACCTCCCGGTCTCTTAACGTTAGAGACGTCCCGGTCTCTGAACGTTTGAGACCTCCCGGTCTCTTAACGTTAGAGACGTCCCGGTCTCTGAACGTTAGAGACCTCCCGGTCTCTTAACGTTAGAGACCTCCCGGTCTCTGAACGTTTGAGACGTCCCGGTCTCTGAACGTTAGAGACCTCCCGGTCTCTTAACGTTAGAGACGTCCCGGTCTCTGAACGTTAGAGACCTCCCGGTCTCTTAACGTTAGAGACCTCCCGGTCTCTGAACGTTTGAGACGTCCCGGTCTCTTAACGTTAGAGACGTCCCGGTCTCTGAACGTTTGAGACCTCCCGGTCTCTTAACGTTAGAGACCTCCCGGTCTCTGAACGTTTGAGACGTCCCGGTCTCTTAACGTTAGAGACCTCCCGGTCTCTTAACGTTAGAGACCTCCCGGTCTCTGAACGTTTGAGACGTCCCGGTCTCTTAACGTTAGAGACGTCCCGGTCTCTTAACGTTAGAGACGTCCCGGTCTCTTAACGTTTGAGACGTCCCGGTCTCTGAACGTTAGAGACGTCCCGGTCTCTGAACGTTAGAGACCTCCCGGTCTCTAACGTTTGAGACGTCCCGGTCTCTTAACGTTAGAGACGTCCCGGTCTCTTAACGTTAGAGACGTCCCGGTCTCTTAACGTTTGAGACGTCCCGGTCTCTTAACGTTAGAGACGTCCCGGTCTCTGAACGTTAGAGACCTCCCGGTCTCTTAACGTTAGAGACCTCCCGGTCTCTGAACGTTTGAGACGTCCCGGTCTCTTAACGTTAGAGACCTCCCGGTCTCTGAACGTTTGAGACGTCCCGGTCTCTTAACGTTAGAGACGTCCCGGTCTCTTAACGTTAGAGACGTCCCGGTCTCTTAACGTTTGAGACGTCCCGGTCTCTGAACGTTAGAGACGTCCCGGTCTCTGAACGTTAGAGACCTCCCGGTCTCTTAACGTTAGAGACCTCCCGGTCTCTGAACGTTTGAGACGTCCCGGTCTCTTAACGTTAGAGACGTCCCGGTCTCTGAACGTTTGAGACGTCCCGGTTCTAAACTGTGTGAAGAACGTTGAACGAGTTCCCGATTTAAAAGCTTTGTTTTCACTGTCGGCGCTTATTGGAATGCAGCGATGTGATTGGCTGAGCAGCATCACGGTTCTGTTTGTTAGTGACCTCTGATGTGTACAGTTGTGAACCTCTTTTGCCTCTCAGGAGGGGTGGAGTCTGACGGACCCCCAAAGAAGCTTTTTGTTGCCGGGGTAACAGATCCCGCCCACCGCAGCAGCTACACTGTCAGGTGAGGATCACCTTAAACACGCACATTAGTACCAAATGATAGAAGAAAGAATCCCGAGTAAAGCTTCTCCCCCCCCCCCCCCCCTCTCAGTGTTTCTCGGTCGGCGGCGGACTCCCCTCCTGCAGGAGGCCTCAGCCCTCAGTCCAGCCCTCTGTCTCTGTCTCCTCCCCCGTCCTTCACCCCCTTCACCTCCCACCAGCACCCCGGACACTAGAACCCTCCTCACCCAGAGTCCCGACCCAGACACTGTGGGTGCAGACCGACCGACCACCAGCAGCTTGAAAGGAACATCGAGCCCCCCCCCCCCCATTGCACCTTATTTCTGCTCCAATCATCTGCTAGCATCACTGTAAGTCCCGCCTCTTCCTGCAACCACATTGGACGGACAGAAGAATCACAGGAAGTTGAAGATCGGTGTCGTGGAAAGTATTTTGTTTTGGATTCCTGGATATTTTTCTGCAGCCTTGAAGAATCGGACAGAAAACGTTATTGACGTTTCTGATCTGTTCGCCACCTGTTTCTACAAAATCACCTCTTCATCACTCACTGGTTCGTCCTGAAGGCTCGTAGGATGAACCAACCTTCCCCCTCAGATTCACGTACAGAGGATTCATCATCAGCATCGTCGTGAGATCACCAAGAACTTGTGGGAGACTGAGGACACACTGGTTGTGTCGTCGGCATCGGGCTGGAATCAAACAGACTTAGAGAGCAGCAGATGAGCAACAGACTCCTCCCACACTCGCTACGTGGCTGCTTCTGATTCGCGACAGAGAGAATTAAAACGTAATTGTTAAACAAGAATGAAAGGATGAAGCACACGGTTGTCGTTCCTCAGCGTCGAAAAACATTTCCCTCAGATTATTTCTGCGGACGTCGAAGGAGGTCGGAGCCTAAAAACTGACACGGTTCACGTCGCTGCTTCTCGGACAGCTGCCCATTGGATGCTGAAGTTCCAGATCTTCTGAAGAGCTTCTAATAAGGTCTTGAGTTGTAATCAAGGCGGAACAAAAATGTTTTCAGACGATCAGAATCGTCTCTCTGAAGGAGTCGAGGCACTTCAGGAACGTCAGTGATCCAGGAGGCCTTCGGCTGCTTGATGTCCTGGAGTAAACGCAGTGATCTTCCATCAGGAAGACGTAGCAAGGATTCACTCAGACACGTCATCAAGCCAAAGTCATGAGCGTTCATCACTGACGGATCTCTAGAGCAACGTCTGGACTCTCCCAGCACTTCATCAGCCAGTGAACCGAGGTGATGCACTGGTTGTGCATCGGGTTCTGTAGATATTTAGCTCATCTGTTGAAGATGATGAATTTAGCATATTAACAAATCACTAAATATGACAGATAAATAGATCCAATGAAGCAGTCCTAGTCCCAGACCAGACACCACATGAAGGGGTAAAGTGTTTAGTCCTTGAGCCCAAACCAGCTAAACCAGAGTCGAACGTGACGTTCAGCCATTGAAGCCGAAGATTTTTGTGTTTTAAAGAAACGTTTTATTTGTGTGTCTCGGCTGAGTCGCGCTGACTGAAGCGCTCCGGTTCTACCAGAAGACAGTAAATTGTCTACGGTTTGATAAACTTGACGTTTTTCTCCCAGTGAGTAGAAGCGTGACGAGCTCGTGGTCTGTTTGTTAATAGTGTCTATATGTGAATAGTGACGATCGGAGCAGCTGATGTGTGCTCGCTCTGTCCTCAGCCTGCATGTTTGATTGTACATATTGATTCTGCAGGAAGTGACGGCGCTCTTCCCTCTTAAAGCTGCATTTATACTTCTTCATCCTCTCCGACCGGCTTCAGTCTCTTCTACCACGTTGTTCTTCATGAAGGAACGGATACGGATCGGTTACAGACAGAAATACCCATAAAATCTGTTTTATTACTGAGTTTCACAGAACCAGTCCGTAATCATTCTGCTTTTTCTTTCTGACATATCGATCATACTTGTTCTGGAAAAGGTTGTGAGACAGATGTCTGCCGATCGTACACTATCTCTGAAGGTTCTGGATTCGTTCTTTATTGCACTTTGTAGAAGTGCGCCTAGTTTAAGAGTTCATCACTTGTAATCCTAGAGCTGGGCAATAGTTCAATATCATATTTCAGTCATATTGTGAAGATATGAACTTATATTATCGTTCTACAGATTTGTTTTTGTGCAAACTTTGATCACAAACAAACTCATTAGATTCTCAGCTATTTGCTTTGGAACGTCAGTTTATTTGAAGCGATTTTGCACATATTTACCAGCTCATGAAAACATCTGTGGTCCTGTTCATGTCGTAGAGCTCTAGCTGGTCCTGTTCATGTCGTAGAGCTCTAGCTGGTCCTGTTCATGTCGTAGAGCTCTAGCTGGTCCTGTTCATGTCGTAGAGCTCTAGCTGGTCCTGTTCATGTCGTAGAGCTCTAGCTGGTCCTGTTCATGTTGTAGAGCTCTAGCTGGTCCTGTTCATGACGTAGAGCTCTAGCTGGTCCTGTTCATGTCGTAGAGCTCTAGCTGGTCCTGTTCATGTCGTAGAGCTCTAGCTGGTCCTGTTCATGTCGTAGAGCTCTAGCTGGTCCTGTTCATGTCGTAGAGCTCTAGCTGGTCCTGTTCATGTCGTAGAGCTCTAGCTGGTCCTGTTCATGTCGTAGAGCTCTAGCTGGTCCTGTTCATGTCGTAGAGCTCTAGCTGGTCCTGTTCATGTCGTAGAGCTCTAGCTGGTCCTGTTCATGTCGTAGAGCTCTAGCTGGTCCTGTTCATGACGTAGAGCTCTAGCTGGTCCTGTTCATGTCGTAGAGCTCTAGCTGGTCCTGTTCATGTCGTAGAGCTCTAGCTGGCCTTGTTCATGACGTAGAGCTCTAGCTGGTCTTGTTCATGACGTAGAGCTCTAGCTGGTCTTGTTCATGACGTAGAGCTCTAGCTGGTCCTGTTCATGTCGTAGAGCTCTAGCTGGTCCTGTTCATGACGTAGAGCTCTAGCTGGTCCTGTTCATGGCGTAGAGCTCTAGCTGGTCCTGTTCATGTCGTAGAGCTCTAGCTGGTCCTGTTCATGTCGTAGAGCTCTAGCTGGCCTTGTTCATGACGTAGAGCTCTAGCTGGTCCTGTTCATGACGTAGAGCTCTAGCTGGTCCTGTTCATGTCGTAGAGCTCTAGCTGGCCTTGTTCATGTCGTAGAGCTCTAGCTGGTCCTGTTCATGACGTAGAGCTCTAGCTGGTCCTGTTCATGACGTAGAGCTCTAGCTGGTCTTGTTCATGACGTAGAGCTCTAGCTGGTCCTGTTCATGTCGTAGAGCTCTAGCTGGTCCTGTTCATGTCGTAAAGGGCTCGTTTGTATGGGGCTCCTGATCGGACACGATCAAGTCAACTATCTCACGTTCGTCTGAAGCGTCTGTCCCCTCAGAGGCTCCGTGAACATGGAAGTTGTGGCCACATTAGTCACCAGATTTGCACAAACGTTCATCCTTCAAAGATATGACTCTAATGACCCAGAGGTCATGTGGTTTCTGACGGTTATGTTAATGTAGTATTTTGAACTTGTCTTGGTCGGACATTGTTGTCAGACGCATGCAGCCGTCTCACCACAGCTCACCGGTGAGGCTCTGCAGTTCTGCTTCCAGCTTTTGCACTTGCACAGTATTGTACAGTTTTGTACTCATCGTTGTGCCTCAACACGTCTCAACACGTCGTCATATTCTGGAGGAGGTTGTTCTTCCTCACGTGTGTCGATAGAAACATCAGATCTGAGAGATTTGACTTCCCACAGTTGGCAGGAAGCTCTTTTATAATCAGCTGTTCCAGAGCTTTTCTTAATGACATGACTTCATATGTTCCGTTGTCACGACTTTGCACAGTTCTAGTCAAACAACTTTAATCTTTCTTTTTTCTGTTGCATGATGGGTAACACATCATCATGTAAGAAATGCTGTCACGTTTTTGATGCTTTTTCTGTCTTTCCCGCTCTATCTCTTGATTTGTTACCGTCTCTGAGAGTTTATCCTGCTTCTGTGGAACGCACTCACATTCTGGATCAGTTCCAGGTGAGTCTGGATCAGTTGTTGTTCGGACTTTGTTCTCAGTTCAGCTTTAAAACGTCGAGAGATAGAACATATTTGGTTTGTTTCGTTGGTTCTGCTGCCTGCTCCATACTTGAGTCTTGGTACCAAAACATGTTTTTAATTTCGATATTAGTCTTTATCATCTTTCCTTGAAATTGTGTTAAAAACTTAATTAACTTTTACACTATCAATACATTTTGAAAACTTAATTAAATATCTAACATCACTGTGATAATCTGTCATGTAGTCTTTACATCAACCTTTGAGAACCTCCAATTAATGATTCGATTTATCAAAAAGTACAAATCTTGAAGCCTGTCGAGCGATTAGTTGAAGACGAGCTTTGAAGACATTTGAGACGAAGCAGGATCGACTCCTCAGAGGGAACACGCTGCCAAGTCATTGAGTTTAGACACAAACTGTAGCTTTGAGATCATCTTCTGTTTATTATCTTTAACTTTGCACACTCTCCATCGTCCCATACTGCTCGTGAGTATGAGGAGAGAAACATGAAACATGTAGATGGGTCAGAAATGTGATGTGGACTCTGCTTCAAAGAATGTTTTTAAGCCAAAAATTCTTCAACAAATTGAAAGTTTTGTAAGAAAATCTTACAAAAGCTGTAAAATAAGAAGAACAGTATTCATGAATGTGTGTTCGTCCTCTCTTGGTCCTATTGTTGTTTAAAGTGTCTCATGTTTATCCTTTAACGGATGTTTCCGGTGTGATTGGAGGTTTTTTCATCTCCTTCATGTTGGCAGCGTTAGCGTAATACGGTAAATGCTAACGGTTAGCATGTAACGTTAAAGTGTCATGATATTAAAATGCTAACGGTAGTCTGGAGGAAAAGCTGCAGCCAAATCACTGATTACGAACTACATTTTACACGAACAAAAGGCGTTAACACGAATGCTAAGCATAGCTGTGTTGCTACGCTCTTGCTAACATGCTAACGTCATCTGAGCCTGACGAGCCTGCGATTTCCTAAATGGCCACCGTATGAATTGGGGAACAATTAGAGGCGAGGGATGCTTTTATTTTTTAAGGCCCAAAGTTCATTGTAAGCGGGACTTTTTACTGTGTAAATGAAACTTGTCAGCGCTCTGTATTTTAAATAAAGTGAAGTTATTAGTGACAGCCAACACATACCGTAGAACATGTCTGAAGTGAGATTAGAGCGGATAGTATTAGTTGTAAATCAATTTATGGAGAATTTATTCATCTGCACTGATTTTGCTATTATCGAATACTCATTTGAGTCCAAAAATACCACAAATGCAGCTTTTTAAATGCCTATTTTTGGGACGTTTAGTTTCTTCTGTGAATGTAAACTGAATATATTGTTAAAAGACATTTTAAAACTTAGGCTTTCAAAAGCTGTCGTCAGCATTTCTCATAATTTTATAGACTAAATGTTTAAAAACAATGAACTGCAGGTATGAATAGTATGAAACATGATAGAACATGTATTGATAATTGACTGGCATGTGTGTGTGTATATAATAATATCTACATTCATCTGACCTCAGTAACAACGTGGCTCATCCTCTGACGACACTGACAACTGGTTTAGAACATTACAAGAAACCTCCAAACAGCTGGAACCGTCTCTTAATCGTGACGACTTTCACCTCGTTGACACTTTCTCAAAAAGCAACTTCACATCGTATGTTCATACAGGTCTTTACTTTTTATCTGTTATTTGTGTATCATTATACAAGTTCAAGCTTTCTGTTGGAATCTGAACATTCGTACGTTTGTTGTTTCCTTCACATGACGTCAGTGATACTTTTATTTCGCTCATTGAAGTGCGTCCTTTGTGTTTTGTGTAAATCTGTTCTGTCGTCTCTGTGACGTTTAGAGCGTGTAGCGAGCAACCCGCCAACGTTTCAGTATTAAAGCGATATGTCACTCTGGTAATAAAATAAGATAAATATAATTGCTGTGATTTCTCAGCACCGAAACTGAAAATGAAGCCAATGCAGAATTTGCGGAAAAACTGCAGTTCCTGAAATGGCCATTTAAGGCTGGCCCCCACAACGCGAGTCACAAAACGTATTTGGTCTCTACAGCTAATATCCCGTTCTTCACAACTGTACCTTTTTAAAATGATATGGAGACTTAAAGTGACAACTGAGATCTCCATCAAGATTAAAATGTCTGATTCAAGAGGTCTTGATTCGGATAATTAGAGATGATCCCGAGACCAATATCGATACCGGTGTATTAAAAGCAAAAATAAAGTTCATAATTTCCTTCAAACTACTGGATTTATTCAAGTTTATCACCAACAACTATATTTTACAAGACTACATGTGAACACATCACGGTAACGTCATAGTTGACCTTCGGCCCGATGCTCATTTTTACTGAATAGAGCTTGAACGCATCATAATGTGACTCAATGCAACCTCCGTTAACGTTAGCCGTTAGCTCCGTTATTTAGCCAAGAAGGACTGTGCTGCTCACCGGCTACTAACGGCTAACGGCTAACGTTAACTAGCTCTCCTCCTGCTGATTGTTCAAAATGTAGCGTAATCACGGAAATAAATAGTGTGCACAAGAGCGTTCACCATTCGGTGTGTAGTGGTTTGCACATGTGCAGTAGCCATCGGGCAGGTTGTTCATGTGTAGCATAAAGCAGCTGATAAATGATATCACATACTTGCCGATATCCGATCCAGCATTTGTACGGTTTCATATCCTGGTATCGGACTTCTAAAATGTCTAAAAACATTTTGACCGAGTTATTTAGCAACAATCACAAGAAAACAAAGATTGTTACTGCGAGATTTTGAGAAAACAAAAAGTGCTTCATGTTCATCCTCACCTCCGAAGAATTAAACTGTATAATTACACTTCAGAATGCTTTAGAAAGAAAAGTCTACTCCCCATTTCCAGACCTTATGCTAAGCTAAGCTAACCAGTTGCTGGCTGTAGCCTTATTACAACAGACTTTTATCAAAATGTAAAACTTCTGTGAGGTTCTTATGTTTTATGGTTTTTTTCAGGCTGTGAAGGTTTGATCAACTAAAGATTCATTTCTTTTAGATGAAAACTTTTAGCACTTTAAGATTTAAACGTGTGAAGCAAAACAAATTAATTTGTTTTGTTTTAAAAAGCAGAAAAGCTTATTTTCAGTGTCAAGTGCTGAAAGATGACGCAGAGTGAGACAGGACTCTGAAATAAAGGGCTGCTAGTTTAAATCCACACGATTCGGGAACTAAAGCACAGCTGAAAAAAAATCATTTCTTTCTGTTCTTTCCGTTTCTGTTTTGGACAAAGTCTCTACATAAGACATGAGATGATGTATTTTTATGCAACTGTAAAATAAAAGTCTATATTCCGAGTGTTTATTCCCTTCTGAGGATTTCATCGCTGGTGTGGGGGCTTGAGTCTGCCCCACAGAGAGAAGGCCGGAGCGCATGTTCCAACTGCTGTTTTCAGCAGCGTCGCTTCTTAATAAATCTACCGAAACTGGTTTACAATTAAAAAGAATGTAATCCTACTGAAGCTAATACAATTACACAATGAAGTACACTACTAACAGTATCGATAGATATATATTCTCTGCGCAGAGAGGCATTTTACCCATCATCCCAGCCGGGAACCACCGCTGTTCCCATCTCAGGAGGACAAAGAGCCCGAAAACCTCTCCAGTCCTCCCGCTTACAGTTTGAAACCCCTCCCCTTCTGTCTATCTCAATTCCTATTGGCTAACTTCAACCGTCTCCTCCTCCTCGCAGGACCCTCGCACGGGTGTGATCTATAATTGCCTGTCTAGAAATCTCTCTGTCCCTACGGCTCACTCTAAATACATTCAATGACTGTCTGTTATGGCTTAACCCTTCTATGATAAACATTCTATATTAAGATAAGAATTTGCAACTTTTGGCAAAAGCTTCACAAGTTTCACGTCTATAATTATGATTATTCTAATTATGTATTTCCAAAACACTTCTAATTATGACTAATTATGAATTCTTAATTATGAATCAAACACTTCTATTATAATTTCTTAACACACACTTCTACACTCAAATTTCCTACTGTACAATGATGCAGAATGACTCTGGTTTTAGTGGAAACAATAACTACACACCATCAATATATTATATTGTAAATAAACTCAATAAAATCTGTATCGTATCAGAAACGTGTGTTTCTCTCTCTTCTGATCAGACACAGATTGTGTTATTGAACCACAGTTCCTGAAGGTCTCGGGTCTGATTTCTGTAGTTTTGTGTCGTCTCTTCTCGTCTCCGGGCTGTTTTCATGAAAGGGTTAACTTTTAATTCCTCCGTGGCGGCAGAAGCGGAGACGCCCGGAGATCATTTCTTCAGATTCAAACGTCTGGACTGGAAAGTGAACTGTTGTGTCGTTCAAAGTTCACTGAGACCTAAACAACTGTTTCTACAGCACACTATACTATACTATGTATACTATGTATACTATACTGTGTATACTATACTATGTATACTATACTATACTATGTATACTATACTGTGTATACTATACTATGTATACTATACTATGTATACTATACTATACTATGTATACTATACTGTGTATACTATGTATACTATACTATACTATGTATACTATGTATACTATACTGTGTGTACTATACTATGTATACTATACTATGTATACTATGTATACTATACTGTGTATACTATACTATGTATACTATACTATACTATGTATACTATACTGTGTATACTATACTATGTATACTATACTATACTATGTATACTATACTGTGTATACTATGTATACTATACTATACTATGTATACTATACTGTGTATACTATACTATGTATACTATACTGTGTATACTATGTATACTATACTGTGTATACTATACTATGTATACTATACTGTGTATACTATACTATGTATACTATACTGTGTATACTATACTATACTATGTATACTATACTATGTACACTATACTATACTATGTATACTATACTGTGTATAGTATACTATACTGTGTATACTACACTATGTATACTATACTATACTATACTGTGTATACTATGCTATGTATAATATACTATGTACACTATACTATACTATGTATACTATACTATACTATACTGTGTATACTATACTATGTACACTATACTATACTATGTATACTATACTGTGTATAGTATACTATACTGTGTATACTATACTATGCTATGTATAATATACTATGTACACTATACTATACTATGTATACTATACTGTGTATACTATACTATGTATACTATACTATACTATGTATACTATACTGTGTATACTATGTATACTATACTATACTGTGTATACTATACTGTGTATACTATACTATGTATACTATACTATGTATACTATACTGTGTATACTATGTATACTATACTGTGTATACTATACTATGTATACTATACTGTGTATACTATGTATACTATACTGTGTATACTATACTATACTATGTACACTATACTAATACTATGTATACTATACTGTGTATAGTATACTATACTGTGTATACTACACTATGTATACTATACTATACTATACTGTGTATACTATACTATGCTATGTATAATATACTATGTACACTATACTATACTATACTATACTATACTGTGTATACTATACTATGTATACTATACTATGTACACTATACTATACTATGTATACTATACTGTGTATAGTATACTATACTGTGTATACTATACTATACTATACTATGTATACTATACTATACTATGTATACTATAATGTGTATACTATACTATACTATACTGTGTATACTATACTATGACGATACTCTACGTCACTCAGTCCAAATATGGTCATCGAGGAAACACTTGAATGAAACAAAAACATCCAACAAAACCCAAAGAAAGACAACAAACTAGTTTAGTTTTTTTTACTTAATATAATCAAAACGTCTTTACATCGCTCACAGCTGCTGATTGGTCAAATGTTCAAGTCAAAAAGCTGATTCGTTACCAACATGATCGCCAGCCATCGGGACCACGACGCCTTAAAGCACAAGTCTGCATTTTCTACACATTTTCTTCTCGTCACTAAATTGTCACTCGGGCATCGACTGTGGATCAATCCGCCGCTGAAACTAGTCCCCGACTAACGCACTACTTCCTGCTGTTTGTTTGATTCAAAACTACAGCGAGCAGCTGTTTGAGGAGATTACTGATTTAGCTATTTGTGTTGTTAAAGATTTACGTCGGAAGTCAAAAGTACGAATAAACAAACATGTTGTTGGTTTGCGTCTGAACATGAGATCTGTAGAATAACATGAGACGGATCTTAAGTCTCGTTCGGTTCTTCAGTAAACTCTTTGTTCTCTCAGTTTAGAACCTGAAGTTTATAAGTTCAACAGAGGACAAAGTTATGTGCTGTTAATAAAATAAAATAAAATAAAAAGATAATAAATTTGTTTAAATTTGATTCCTCTGACTATTTAACATTTACCTTTACGTTTAAAATCAACACATGGGAGTAATTTAAATGTGGACAGATGAAGCGTCGAGTGTTTCAGACGTGATGCTTCTCAGCTGAGAGGTCAAAGGTCAGCGAGACAGGAGGGGGAGGTCACTGGAGTTCATGATGAGGCTGGAGTCCAGATTCAGGCTCTCTGAGGAGAACAATTCAAACTTCAAAATCTCCTCAACATTAAAATAATGAAAATAAAATATAAATTTGATGCGTGCATGAAGCGTACATGATGCGTACATGATGCGTCCATGAAGCGTGCATGATGCGTACATGATGCGTCCATGAAGCGTGCATGAAGCGTGCATGATGCGTACATGATGCGTCCATGAAGCGTGCATGATGCGTACATGATGCGTCCATGAAGCGTACATGATGCGTGCATGATGCGTCCATGATGCGTCCATGATGCGTCCATGATGCGTCCATGATGCGTGCATGAAGCGTACATGATGCGTACGTTAAGCGTACATGAAGCATACATGATGCGTACATGATGCGTCCATGAAGCGTGCATGATGCGTACATGATGCGTCCATGAAGCGTGCATGAAGCGTGCATGATGCGTACATGATGCGTCCATGAAGCGTACATGATGCGTACATGATGCGTACATGATGCGTCCATGAAGCGTGCATGAAGCGTGCATGATGCGTACATGATGCGTCCATGAAGCGTACATGATGCGTACATGATGCGTACATGATGCGTACATGATGCGTACATGATGCGTGCATGATGCGTCCATGATGCGTACATGATGCGTCCATGATGCGTCCATGATGCGTGCATGAAGCGTACATGATGCGTGCATGATGCGTCCATGATGCGTACATGATGCGTCCATGATGCGTCCATGATGCGTGCATGAAGCGTACATGATGCGTGCATGAAGCGTACATGATGCGTCCATGAAGCGTGCATGATGCGTCCATTAAGCGTGCATGAAGCGTGCATGAAGCGTACATGATGCGTACATGATGCGTCCATGATGCGTCCATGATGCGTGCATGAAGCGTGCATGAAGCATACATGATGCGTCCATGAAGCGTGCATGATGCGTGCATGATGCGTCCATGAAGCGTGCATGATGCGTGCATGATGCGTGCATGATGCGTACATGATGCGTCCATGATGCGTACATGATGCGTCCATGATGCGTCCATGATGCGTGCATGAAGCGTACATGATGCGTCCATGATGCGTGCATGATGCGTGCATGAAGCGTACATGATGCGTCCATGATGCGTCCATGAAGCGTGCATGAT
>JAFEUB010001562.1:402500-425000 GCA_024529925.1 Ophthalmolycus amberensis | reverse complement strand
CTCACTAATAACAATGAATAACATAAAAAGAGCTCACTAATAACAGCGAATAACATAAAAAGAGCTCACTAATAACAGCGAATAACATAAAAAGAGCTCCCTAATAACAATGAACAACATAAAAAGAGCTCACTAATAACAATGAACAACATAAAAAGAGCTCACTAATAACAATGAACAACATAAAAAGAGCTCCCTAATAACAATGAACAACATAAAAAGAGCTCACTAATAACAATGAACTACATAAAAAGAGCTCACTAATAACAATGAATAACATAAAAGGAGCTCACTAATAACAATGAATAACATAAAAAGAGCTCACTAATAACAATGAATAACATAAAAAGAGCTCCCTAATAACAATGAACAACATAAAAAGAGCTCACTAATAACAATGAATAACATAAAAAGAGCTCACTAATAACAATGAACAACATAAAAAGAGCTCCCTAATAACATAAAAAGAGCTCACTAGTAACAATGAATATAAAAAGAGCTCCCTAATAACAATGAATAACATAAAAAGAGCTCCCTAATAACAATGAATAACATAAAAAGAGCTCCCTAATAACAATGAATAACATAAAAAGAGCTCACTAATAACAATGAACAACATAAAAAGAGTTCATTAATAACAATGGATAATATAAAAAGAGCTCATTAATAACAATAAATACATAAAAAGAGCTCATAAATAACAATGAATAACATAAAAAGAGCTCATTAATAACAATGAATAACATAAAAAGAGCTCACTAATAACAATGAATAACATAAAAAGAGCTCCGTAACAACAATGAACATAAAAAGAGCTCACTAATAACAATGAATAACATAAAAAGAGCTCACTAATAACAGCGAATAACATAAAAAGAGCTCACTAATAACAGCGAATAACATAAAAAGAGCTCCCTAATAACAATGAACAACATAAAAAGAGCTCACTAATAACAATGAATAACATAAAAAGAGCTCACTAATAACAATGAATAACATAAAAAGAGCTCCCTAATAACAATGAACAACATAAAAAGAGCTCCCTAACAACAATGAATAACATCAAAAGAGCTCCCTAATAACAATGAACAACACAAAAAGAGCTCACTAATAACAATGAATAACATAAAAAGAGCTCACTAATAACAGCGAATAACATAAAAAGAGCTCCCTAATAACAATGAACAACATAAAAAGAGCTCCCTAACACTAATGAGACCAGATGAAGACCTACACGGTGCGCTCTTTGATCACAGTGCTGATGTTGTTCAGGTCGTCTCCAAACCGACGAACCGCCAGACGAAGCATCTCGATCTCCGTCTCCGTCCACTTAGCTCTGAGGACCAACACACACATTAATACACCACACAAGCAGAGTATGTGTGTGTTTGTGTGTCTGCGTGTGTGTGTGTGTATGTCACCCTGCAGGGCTGGAGTCAGACACTGGGTGCAGCTGCATGGTCAACTCTCCTAACTTGGTGAAAGCAACTCCTGCTGCTGAGAAGATCTCCCCGACCTGAAGAAGACAAAGTACTCAGAGCCTTTACTGCAGTACAAATACTAATACTTCTGAGATGTAGTACAGTATAAAGTACAACATGTACCTCTGAGATGTAGTACAGTATAAAGTACAACATGTACCTCTGAGATGTAGTACAGTATAAAGTACAACATGTACCTCTGAGATGTAGTACAGTATAAAGTACAACATGTACCTCTGAGATGTAGTACAGTATAAAGTACAACATGTACCTCTGAGATGTAGTACAGTATAAAGTACAACATGTACCTCTGAGATGTAGTACAGTATAAAGTACAACATGTACCTCTGAGGTGTAGTACAGTATAACGTACAACATGTACCTCTGAGATGTAGTACAGTATAAAGTACAACATGTACCTCTGAGATGTAGTACAGTATAAAGTCCAACATGTACCTCAGATGTAGTACAGTATAAAGTAGAAGAATATGGGAACATTCAAGTTACTCAAGTACCTCAAATCGAGTTCTAAGTAAAAGTACGTAACAACATTCCACCACTGGTTAAGTGTAACATTAAAGGTGAGATGATGATGTCATCAGACTGTGAGCACATAAATACATATTAGTAAATATCATGATCGTATCTGTGAGGGTCTCCATGAAGAACCTGATCCACCAAACAGCGCTTTTAATAAATATCAGGAGGTTTCCCACCAGCTGGCTCGTACAAGTATTCAGTAAAGTCTGTGTTTCTATGTTAACAGTACATGTTTGGTGCATTAACTATATGCCGAATGTTTCACTAATGTGTTTATTTAGGAGGTGCATTAAGTTAAAGTACTTTTCATGAAGTTTGTTCGTGCTGAGAGCAAATCGGTTTCTGAATAGTTTGGTTTACAGTCGCGAGACTCTGTGCAGCTTAGATTCTGTCTGTAGCACACTGTCCGTTCTGTTCTACAGATCTAGATATATATATATACATATATATCTAGATCTATGTATAACCAGGTAAGGACTCACCTTAGCAGAGGCTGACGTCATGTCGGTGGAGGAGTTGCAGCTCTTTTCTTTAAACTTCTTCTTCTTCAGTCAAAAACAACAACACGAGAACACGCAGCTAGCTGCTAGCTACAGTTAGCTCCTGTGACGTTAGCGCGCTTCCATAGAGACCTCGAGCTGTGAGAGAAACACATCCGATCAGATTCATTGATCGGAATCAATACGGAGTGATTTCTATATTACAGATAAAAAATAATATATAAATATCGTAGAACAAAGACAGACGGGATATAAAGGGAATGTTTGCGCGACTTTGGAGGTTGAACGTTGAACTGAACGCCATTGGTCAGTCTTTCTTCTTCTTCTTTTTTGAGGTTTATTGGCTGTTGGGAAACAATAAATTAGTGCATTACCGCCACCAGCTGGTCTGGAGTGTGGCTCAGGATGTCTAGTACTTATAGTATAAAAAAGAATAATAATAAATAAATAAATAGATAATAAAATATATATATATATACAATATATATATGTATATTGTTTATTATATATATATATATGTATATATAATAATATATACATATATATGTATATTATTTATTATATATATATATATATATGTATATATATAATAATATATATATAAATAACATTATTATTGTGTATAAAAATGATAAAGGTCATAAAGTCATGATGTTACACACTCCAGTCCAGTAGGTGGCGGTAATGCGCCTTAAGCGGTGGTTTATAGTCCGCCAATAAACTGAAAGAAGAAGAAGAACAAGAAGAGGAAAAGGAAAAGGAAGAAGAAGAAGAGGATCAGATGATAAGAGTTGTGCGGTTTTTCATTGGTGAGTCTCAGAGGAAAAGGGCGGGGCGTGTCGAACTGAGCGCGTCTTTTCATTGGTCGCTGCGCCGCGGGGTCACGAGCGTTGTCGACTTTCTCCGAGTGAACCCGAGCGATGAGGATCAGCTGACCGAGAGACTCTAGTCGGAACATTTCTCGTTTCTAGTGAAACAAACGAACATAAAGAACAAATCTTCTGACCGATCGATTAACCGAACACTGACATGCCGTCGCTTCTGTTCTGCGGGCCGAAGATGGCCGCGTGCGGGATAGTGATCAGCATCTGGGGGGTCATCATGCTGGTAAGAAATATGGAGGGGGCCGACTATTTCCTGGAGTCATACTGCTTAGCGGATGCTTTTTATTGTAAATGAACGTCGACTGTTTTACAGTCCAGGTTTTTATTAGCGTCATCTCTCTGAGTGAGCTCGCGAGACATCCATTCGTCGCACAGTAATCCTTCAACGTAAATGATATTCCAGTAAATAGACGGCGCTCACGTAGGCCCAAGCTAAATGTACATTTTATAATAATAATATAATATGACTACTGTATCACTGTTCTGATAATCAATCAATAATCAGTTCCGCTGTGGATCGATCAGTGATCTCGTGCTGATCACCTGTCTGTAATGAGCGGTGTGGCGGTGGCTAATGTCTGGGCTGTCACTCAAATGAATGACTCCTCTGAGGATGAGACGTTAGTCTTAAACATCATTATTATTATTAATGTTTCCGTGTAGTTTGGTTCCTGAATGGCATTAATAAACGGAGACATTATTTCTGATGTTAATGAAGTTATTGATCTTAAATATTGATTATTTGATCAGCTGATTAGATGAATGTTTAAAGTATATTCAGTCTTCTTCTGATTCTTCTTCCACCACGTTAAGCTTTATTAGAGTGTTATGATATAATAATTGAGGAACTGAAGAGGTAGAAGTGTTTTAAATGAGTCATGTGACTCATGTGATGCTTCAGAACAGGAAGTCAGTTTTTCCACCAACAGAATAAATAAACCGGATGTTGGTTTATTTACATTTAGGCTGTAATAAGGATTCATGTATTTATTGTGTTATTTGATTATACGTGTTTATACAACTTACCTTTAATTCTGCATCTCTGTTGTAAAATGACACATGAATGAACCGTTTAACCTCATTAGTCTCATTAATTCATCTATTTCAACAGAAGTATCTCGTCTAAAACCAAATGTTTTGTTTTGTCTGATCAACAACAAGAACTAAAGATAAACAACAACAAACAAATAATAAACAATAAGTGAGAAAAGCTACAACCAGAGGACGAGTTTGTCTTCAACTGACTGAAGTGGTTAATTATGATTTATTATAAAGATATGTCTTCTTCGCTTTGGATTTTGAATAAATGTAATAAAAACGACATGTTGAGGCCCCAGGCCTCACGTGGAGCCTCCCGAGGGCCCCGGGCCTCACGTGGAGCCTCCAGAGGACCCCGGGCCTCACGTGGAGCCTCCCGAGGACCCCGGGCCTCACGTGGAGCCTCCAGAGGACCCCGGGCCTCACGTGGAGCCTCCCGAGGGCCCCGGGCCTCACGTGGAGCCTCCCGAGGGCCCCGGGCCTCACGTGGAGCCCCTCTGTTCTGACCTGCTGTGTCTCTTCTAGGCGATGTTGGGAATCTTCTTCAGCGCCAAGTCGGCCGTGCTGATCGAGGACGTCCCGTTCACTGAGGAGGACATTCGTAACGAGTGAGTCGCTGTGAACAGAACGGCACTGATTACAATAGAATATATATATATATATATATATATATATATATATATATATATATATATATATATATATATATATATATATATATATATATAATATATATTACAGAGAAAATCAAGACCACAGAGAGAAAAATGTGACGGGAGACAAAAAAAAAACCCCGAACCTGCTTTGAGTTCAGCGGGTGAACAAACTACTGTTCATCAGATGAATAATGAAAGTTAAATATGAATATGTTGTGTTTATCAGATGAATGATTACGTTAAACATGAATATGTTCTGCAGTAAAAACCCTCCTCAGAACATCTACGGTCTCTACAACCAGGTCGGCATCAACTGCTTCATCGCCGCCGGCATCTACGTGGCCGTGGGCGCCGTGTCGCTCTGCCAGGTCCGACTCAACAAGCGGCAGGAGTACATGGTCACATAGACCCCCCCCCCCCCCCCCCCCCCCCGGCACACCACTTCCTGTACAACCGACCGTCTGTTAGATCTGGTTGGTTGAGATGAAAGAAGTGAAGTCAGAATAATTTATTTTACAGTTAAACCTTTGATGTTTGTGTGAAACGTTACATTCCTTCTGCTCGTTACATTCATTTTGTTTCATGACTAGATTCTATTTAACGAGGAAACAAATGTGAATGAGTTGATGTTCCATGAAAGCAGATGTTGGTTTGAGTCGCTCTCACTGGTCAGAAGAGCTGCAGGTCTTCAGAATAAATCTAAATGTGTCCTTTGATGTGGATCAAACGGAAACGTCTTCATTGTGACGAGTTCTGGTGGAAAATGCTTTGCAATAAAGTGTGTGTGTAAAAACAACTATACGTTCAATGTCTTTATTTGCATGATGATTGGTTTGGATGTTAATAAAGATGTTTACATGAAACAGGAAGAAGTTTTATATGACTTCACTTCTGTATTTTTATCACCTGAAACTAAGAATCGTGTTTTTGTTATCTTAGAATGAGTTCTTCATGTCTACATAGGGAGGGGGTCCTCTTCAGTCCATGTTTCCTACAGAATGCCCAGAATGGACAAACCAAACACCGACTCTAGACAGAAAGCTTCATGTGTTGAAGCTGCATTCTCTCTAGTGTCCACCAGGGGGCTCATGTTTTTGTTCCTGTAGTCTGAAGAACGGTAGTTATAATTTTCGTACATGCTTTTTCATCATTAAACTCTTCTTACACATTTTGAATCAACTACATCGATTTTGAATATTGGCAGATTGACAAAAAAAGTGATGGAGACTTCATTTTAGATCCATCAAACACACTTGTAATAATAAGTACTATTGTGATTATTAGTCTACATTATCACTATTATATAGATATGTATATATTAGTGCTGGGCAAGTTAACGCATTCATTAATTAACGCCGACCATTATTTTATCGCGCGTTAACGCATTTTTAAAATTTAGTATTATTATTTTTTTTTAATTGAGAGACGAGAGACAGTACATATCCATAACAACAAGAGGATGACAAGAACAGTGGGATAAAAGCCAGCAAACATCCTATAGTCAGACTGTGTGAACGTGTGTGTGTGAACGTGTGTGTGTGTGTGTGTGTGTGTACTTGAGCCTTATGAGATGGGAATAAAAATAAAGAGAGAAGCTGCACAGCCGCTGCTCTCCCTGGAGACTACTGGACATCGCTGGTAAAGTCAGCAGACACTCAGATCTCCGTGGTCAACTCAGCAGACACTCACATGTTAGTGCACCTATATGCTGACATTCACCGTAAATGCATTTAAACGGCACAGATCGGGAGCGAGAGAAGGACTTTGAAAGTTAGCGGAAACATTAACGTGAGACAACATCCGGTTTCTTCAGACGAACATCCGGTTTTCAGAATAAGATGCCAACAAAGTATGAATTATATTCACATTAAGTATGAAACATGCTGCCTGCATCTCGTGAACCAAATGTTATTTCCCTTTAGTTCATAGTAGCAGTACTTTAAAATAAAAGTGCACAATACACTACTTTATAATTCATTATTGAACTTTACCATAACAATGCGATTAATCGCAATTAAATATTTTAATCGTTGCCCAGCACTAGTATATTTTTTATATTCCATTTCTGCCAATGAATCCACCTTAATGCTCCACACTGCTCCTTTAAATGTAGGACTTTCACTGGTGGGCGGGACAGAGCGGGCTAAACCATTGTGTGAGGTTAAAACTGGGTGTTTTCAGGATAAACAGGCACAGTTGGAATAAAATGAAAACATTTGATGTTGAACAATCTCTCTCCAATGATCGTTTAAGCATTCATCCTCGATCAACAGGGAGGCAGATTGGTGAAGCATTATTTAACTTGGTATCTCCCACCGAGTTCAGAAAGAGCTCTTCCCGCCACAGAGCAGCAACACGGTAAAGAAGAAAGCGAAGCACACAGTGAGTATTATGTCTACATAGACTTTATTTATAATCCCGTCTCATAAATGAATCAGCTGTGAGATCATCAATCACATGAACTACTAAACAAACGGACTTCCTGCTTCAAGCGGTGAAGAGTCGGAGATACACTCTTATGACTCATACTCACTCATTCTGCTCTACACTGTAAGGCAAGGCAAGGCAAGTTTATTTGTATAGCACATTTCAACAACAAGGTAATTCAAAGTGCTTCACATGAAACCATTAAAAGCATAAAGGCAAAAGTAAAGGAGATTTAAAACATACATTGAAACAATAATCGATGTCTCCCTGAGACATTACGCTGCACGCAATCAACCATACACTGCCGCAATTCTGCAATTACTCGCACACAAACCACGTCTGGAAAAGATCTCTGCCGATCTGCGTTTTATAGTGTACGCCTTGCACGAACTCGGTCCCGGAGGAAATGGCGATATATTGTGCAGTCCTTTTAAAACCATTAAAAGCATCAAAACATAAGGCAAAAGAAAAGGAGATTTAACAGCAATTAAGAACAGTGTAAGAAATAAAATACAGTAGTAAAATGCAGAAATGCAGGAAATTGATTAATATATTAATTGAATGTGGTTCAATTAAAGGCAGCAGCAAACAGAAAAGTCTTCAATCTTGATTTAAATGAGCTGAGGGTCTCAGCAGACCTGCATCTTTCTGGGACTTTGTTCCAGATATGTGGAGCAGAAAAACTGAACGCTGCTTCTCCATGTTTAGTTCTGACTCTGGGAACAAAAAGTAGACCGGTCCCAGACGACCTGAGGGGTCGGGATGGTTCATAAGGTAGCAGCAGATCAGAGATGTATTTTGGCCCTAAACCATTCAGTGCTTTGTAAACCAACAGCAGGATTTTAAAGTAAATTCTTTGTTGGACAGGAAGGCAGTGCAAAGACCTCAGAACTGGAGTGATGTGGATCCACCCTCCTGGTCTTAGTGAGGACTCGAGCTGCAGCGTTCTGAATCAGCTGCAGCTTTCTGACAGACTTTTTACAGAGACCTGTAAACACACCGTTACAGTAGTCCAGTCTGCTGAAGATAAATGCGTGGACAAGTTTTTCCAAATCCTGTTGAGACATAAGTCCTCTAATCCTTGATATATTCTTCAGGTGATAGGAGGCTGATTTTGTAATTGTCTTGATATGGCTGTTCAGGTTGAGGTCTGAATCCATAACTACACCTAGATTTCTGGCTTGGTTTGTGGGTTTTAACATCAGTGACTGAAGCTGAGCGGTGATTTTCAATTGTTCGTCATTGGTACCAAAAACAATTACTTCTGTTTTATCTTTGTTTAATTGAAGAAAATTCTGGCACATCCAGTTGTTGGTTTGTTCAATGCAGTTACCCAGCCCTTGTATGGGATTATAGTCCCCTGGTGACATAGTTATGTAGATTTGTGTGTCGTCTGCATAATTATGATAACACACTTTGTTGTTTTCCATAATCTGAGCTAGTGGAAGCATGTAGATGTTGAACAGAAGAGGCCCCAGTATTGAACCTTGGGGAACACCACATGTCATTTTAGTCAGCTCTGATGTGTAATCAGCTACAGACACAAAGTATTCTCGGCCCTTCAAGTAGGATTCAAACCAGTTAAGTGCTGTGCCAGAGAGTCCCACCCAGATTTTTAGTCTTTCTAGGAGTATGGCATGGTCGACCGTGTCGAATGCAGCACTGAGATCTAGTAACACTAAGACTGAACTTCTGCCATTGTCTATGTTTAAGTGGATGTCGTTGAAAACCTTAACAAGAGCAGTTTCAGTGCTGTGGTGCTGTCGAAAGCCTGACTGGAAAACATCAAAGCAGTTATTTACGGCCAAGAAGTTGGTCAGCTGTTGGAAAACCGCTTTTTCAATTATTTTACTTAAAAATGGGAGGTTTGATATTGGCCTATCATTTTTCATCGTTGCGGAGTCTAAACTAACCTTCTTTAGGAGTGGTTTAATGACTGCAGTTTTTAGGGCTTGTGGGAAGACACCTGAGAGAAGGGATGTGTTTACAATTTGTAAGAGATCAGTGGTCATGCAGTTTGAAATATTTTTGAAAAAGTGTGTTGGTAGAATATCCAAGCAGCAGGAGGATGACTTCAGATGTTGTATAATGTCTTCTAGGCTTCTACGGTCGATTGAATGAAATTGTGTCATGATATTTGAATGGATGTTATTCAGAGATCGGGACAACACATATCCTGTGGTTGATGTGGAGGCACTGACTGCTTGTCTAATTTTCTGAATTTTGTCAGTAAAAAAGGAGACAAATTGATTGCATGCCCAGGTGGATTGGAGCTCAGCAGTTACCGACACTGGAGGGTTTGTTAGCCTATCGACGGTAGCAAATAAGGCGCGTGTATTGTTCTTGTTTTTGGTTATGATGTCAGAGAAGAATGACTGCCTTGCATTTCTAAGTTCCAAATTATAATTGCGAAGTCTCTCTTTATAGATGTCACAGTGAACCTGGAGATTAGTTTTTCGCCACCTGCGCTCAGCTTTCCGACACTCTCGTTTCTCTATTTTGACCAACGTAGCATTTCTCCAAGGAGATCTTTGCTTACCCGAGACAACCTTCACTTTAGTGGGTGCAATGGCATCAATAATATTTTTAACTTTAAAACAGCTCTCTCATCCCAAAGCACTGCTATGTTGTACATATTTACTGACTCGTAGTATCTTCTATTATACTTTTACTGTACTTGTTCTATTCGCCTGCAGTACTTTGCCTGTATATTTCATTGTACGCACCAAACAACAGCTCAAATTCCTTGTATGTGAACAACCTTGTTGGCAGATCCTTTTATTCTGCTGAGTGTTGTATTTACTCTCTCTGCGTGTCAGAGATGTCTGATCATTCAGAGGAAGCGTGGCCATCAGCTCTGACCACCATACTGGAGGATCTGGATGAGAAGCAGTACAAGAAGATGCTGGAGTGTTTGGATACAATCCCCCGTAGTAAAAGGGGGGACACGCCCAAAGAACAGATGCCTGGAACTATCATCCAGGTCTACGGACTACCAGGCTCCATCTCTGCCATCCATGACGTAATGGCTAAGATACCCAGGAACGACCCCAAAATCCAGAACCTGCTGCGCCCCCATGCGGACAAACTGAGGCAAGAACAGGAGAAAGACAAGCAGGGTGAGTTCACACGCGTGTGGAGTATTAAATGATTTCCCCACTCTGATCATTATGAAACAACTTACCTGAACTAAACAACAGCATCAAATGGACTCCATCTGAGGCTGTCGTAGAAGGAATCAGTCTGCGAAGGAGTGACGTGGAACTGAACACTCTGTTTGGGTTTGATTTTCAGAGAAGAAGAGGAAACGTGAGGAAGAGGATGAGAACGATGGCGTGTTGACAGGTGGACCCAAAATCAGTTTGACATCCAGAGTAATCTGTTCTAATTATTACCAATGAAAGAAAACTCTGCTGTTATTTCACCAGTGATGATAAAATTGTCCTAACTATAAACCTGAACCAGTCCCAACTATAAACCTGAGCTAGTCCTAACTATAAACCTGAGCCAGCCCTAACTATAAACCTGAGCCAGCCCTAACTATAAACCTGAGCCAGCCCTAACTATAAACCTGAGCCAGCCCTAACTATAAACCTGAACCAGCCCTAACTATAAACCTGAGCCAGCCCTAACTATAAACCTGAGCCAGTCCTAACTATAAACCTGAGCCAGCCCTAACTATAAACCTGAACCAGCCCTAACTATAAACCTGAACCAGCCCTAACTATAAACCTGAACCAGCCCTAACTATAAACCTGAACCAGTCCAAACTATAAACCTGAGCCAGCCCTAACTATAAACCTGAGCCAGCCCTAACTATAAACCTGAGCCAGTCCTAACTATAAACCTGAACCAGCCCTAACTATAAACCTGAACCAGTCCTAACTATAAACCTGAACCAGTCCTAACTATAAACCTGAACCAGCCCTAACTATAAACCTGAGCCAGCCCTAACTATAAACCTGAACCAGCCCCAACTATAAACCTGAGCCAGCCCCAACTATAAACCTGAACCAGCCCTAACTATAAACCTGAACCAGCCCTAACTATAAACTTGAACCAGTCCTAACTATAAACCTGAGCCAGCCCTAACTATAAACCTGAGCCAGCCCTAACTATAAACCTGAGCCAGCCCTAACTATAAACCTGAGCCAGCCCTAACTATAAACCTGAGCCAGCCCTAACTATAAACCTGAACCAGCCCTAACTATAAACCTGAACCAGCCCTAACTATAAACCTGAACCAGCCCAAACTATAAACCTGAGCCAGCCCTAACTATAAACCTGAGCCAGCCCTAACTATAAACCTGAGCCAGCCCTAACTATAAACCTGAGCCAGCCCTAACTATAAACCTGAACCAGCCCTAACTATAAACCTGAACCAGCCCTAACTATAAACCTGAACCAGCCCTAACTATAAACCTGAACCAGCCCTAACTAGAAACCTGAACCAGTCCTAACTAGAAACCTGAACCAGTCCTAACTAGAAACCTGAACCAGCCCTAACTAGAAACCTGAGCCAGCCGTAACTAGAAACCTGAGCCAGCCCTAACTATAAACCTGAACCAGCCCGGTACACTATAACAAATATAACTGGCTGTATTGTTTTCCAGGTTGGGTGTGAAAGACTAAGAACCAAGCTTTCAAATGAGTTATAGTCTAGTTTAGGTTTAGGGTTTAATAATAGGCTAGAGTCAAAGATGGCTGCTACTCCACCTCCTCGGCCGGCGCCTTGAGGAATGTGAGTATTGATATGACTTGGAGGAGTTGATTCATTTAGGCTGACATATTCATCATTACTCAGCCAGGTTTCAGTAAGACAAAATAAATCAATATGATTATCTGATATTAGCTCATTTACTAGTAGAGCTTTAGATGACAAAGATCTGATATTTAAGAGTCCACATTTAATTATCCATGTTATACATGTAACTGTAGCCTCTGGTTTAGCTAACTTCACGTTTCTCAGAATAGAGCTACCTATGACCAGAACTCTGCTGGGTGCAGAAGACCCGTCTGTAACGCGAGGTGGCTGCTGGCGAGTCGAGTGCTTCGCCCCAGGTTTAGGCCTACCGGGAGCAGTCACCCGGCCCCCCGGCTGCTCGGGGGCTGCAGGGAGACGGTTAGCGGGAGCCACGTCTGTTTGGGCCGCATCGGCTACGCCCGCAGTCACCAGCGTCTTAGCTTCCATGGTGCGGAGCCGTACTTCTATCTCGCTAAGCCTTGCATCTAACCGTTGAGTTAACGTTACCTCCGTCTGCACCAGCGAGTAGGGGTGAATGGTAGAGGAAGCCCGGGAGGGAGTATTCTCCGTCAGGACTGCAAAATGGTTGGAGGTGGTTAACGGAAACTCCCCAGCTGGTTTTTTCAGGACGCCGCGGCGTACCACCTCCGTCCAGGATGGTTTCAGAGTGGACCTATGGGTCGGGTCTATAGCAGGTCCTCTCAGCTCGTGGTCGGAGGACCGACTACACTCCCCGTACGCAGGGCCGGGTAGCCAGGGAATAGTGTCCGCACCGTATCCGAGACCAGTTGAGAGTGCATAGAGATATGCTTTGCCTGGGCCGCTGCTACGATACGAATCCGTCGATCAGCTGTTCCCTTTTCCGGACTTCAGAGTCCAGGCGGTGAAAATCGTCCCTTAACTGTGAGTATGCGAGTTTGCAGTCTCCACACAGACCTGGCCAAGTGGCCATGTTGGAAGTTCCTGCTTCCGGTTTATCTGAAATGAGAGGGAAAAGGTGATAGCTCTGCTCAGAAGTTCTCACAAAAACAAACAAACAAATGTATGTAGGTAGGCGAGTGAAAGGCGTGGAGGTGTGTGTGATCCGATGGCCTCCACTCCACATCAGAATACTCATATCTGATTGGCCGAGCTGCAACACGTAACAGCTGCAACAAATCATGTGTGTGCGGCTTTTATTTTAAAATGGGGTGGGTGTGTGTGTGGGGGGGGGGGGTCCTCTAAAAGTCTCCAAGACCTGAATGACTGTATATGAGTGAGAGCGAGAGAGAGAGAGAGAGAGAGAGAGACAGACATATATATATATATATATATATATATACACATATACATATAAATATATATATACACACATATATATATATATATATATATATATATATATACTGTATGTATTCTGCCTCTGACTGAGGCTAAACTACTGACACCAACAACTGCCAGCAAGAAAATGTGCAGTTCATTATTTCTGTGTTCAAACAACATGAAACTGAAAGTAAGAGATGTGTTCTCACTTGTGGACTAAACCATTGTTTCTCTAAAAGGGAGGGGGGGACTGAGTTTTCAACTGGATGTTGAGGATTAACAGTCAAAGTTAGGTAAAAAATAAAACCTGATGATGAAAAATGCACATCTATTTGAGGATTAATTGCAGATAAGAAGGAATGTAACCAGTCTGTGAAACCAGCTTTAAGTTGGTATCTTCCACAAGCATGTTCAGACACCGAGTGTTCCCGCTCTCTTCTGTTGGCTGTAAGCTCAAGAGGAGACACAGCTTACAGCGATAAAGAAACGGAGACGGTGAGTAGTAATTAGGCTTTGCTGCTTCTTCATTTTAGATTCCTTAATAACATTCATTACAAAACTAAACTCTCCCGTGTTCCGATCAAAGGAAAAGGGTTGAATGGTGCCTGATGTGACTCATCTATGAGTTTAATAGTGCCGTAAAGTCTTTTAACACGACGGGTTGAAAGGTGAGGCGGCTCGGTTGAGAAATAGACCATTTTTCATTTGTTTACTTCGGAGAGGACTTACTCAAATATTTGTTTCTACATTTGTTCTTGTTTTTAGCCGTTTGTTGTGTGTTTCTATCTTCCTGTAAATTGTTCTGTGAGTTACATTTGTTCACATAAAGAAGATTCTGATCCGAACAAAGCCTCAAAAATAGATTCTTTTTCAAATGTCCTAAAGAATATGAAGTCGTTTTATAGTTTTTTTCTAAAATATATATCAGTTCACCCATAAATACAATATATTTATATTTAATTAAACCGACTTAAAGAGTATCCCCCTTTATTTCTGCTTTCCTCATAATTTGTGGCCGCTCTCAGCACCGGTACCGTAAATGCACGAATAGCAGGAGGCTTTTATTTAGTCTGAGTGGAAATCTTTTGTTTTTAAATCCCAGATGAAGAACAAAGACATTTTAACATGCAGGCCGTTACAGTAGCTTCAGTATTTATTGTTCATAAAATATATGGCGTGTTGGGAAAATGAAATCAGAAATTCTCAATAAATGGTATTATATATTTACCTGATAAAGCTGTCAGAGTGACGGTTCCTGCTTTTCTGTTCATTCGTCTCTCTGTTACAGATGTCGTTGCGGAATTTCGAGAGAAAGTGGAAAACAAACCTGACCTCCGTCCTGGAGGAGCTGACTGGGCAAGAATTCAGGAAGTTAATGTTCAATCTGGAGAAAATCCCTCAAGGTCAGAAGCCGGAGAAGTACGGAGCTGAAATGCCTGATGTCATCATCAAGTTATATGGGACCGAAGGGTCCATCGCTGTGATGGATAAAGAGATGAAGGTCTTACCGAGGCAAGACGCTAAAGTCCAGGAGCCGCTGAAACGCTCTGTGGAGGAACTGAAGAAACGACGACGGAAAACAAAAGGTGAGTTCAGAAGATCAACCGTGTGAATCCATTTAGATTATTGACGCCGTGTTGAGTTCTTTACAAAGTGATCAACGTGAATATGAAACACAAATACATAACCGACTCACAGAAACACAGACGAGCAAACTCGATGGCTTTCTTCCGGTTATTACTACTTTGTTTTTTAAATGTCTTCTTTCAGAGGCGGCGAAAAAAACTGCAACTGAACCAGCATCAGTAGACAAGAAGCCAAAACCTGCAGCTAAACCAAAAACTGCAACTGAACCAGCATCAGTAGACAAGAAGCCAAAACCTGCAGCTAAACCAAAACCTGCAACTGAACCAGCATCAGTAGACAAGAAGCCAAAACCTGCAGCTAAACCAAAACCTGCAACTGAACCAGCATCAGCAGACAAGAAGCCAAAACCTGCAACTGGTAGATCAAAATATACAAATATACATATTGTATATACTGTATATATATATATATACATTTATATAAATATTAGTGCAGGGCAAGTTAACGCGTTATTATCGCGTTAACGCATTCATTAATTAACGGCGACAATTATTTTATAGTGCGTTAACGCATTGTTTTATTTTGAAAGCCCGTTGCTCACTGGCAGCGGTGGAGGAACGGAGACTACTGGACATCGCTGGTCAACTCAGCAGACACTCAGATCTCCGTGGTAAACTCACAGACACTCACATGTTAGTGCACCTACATGCTGACATTCACCGTAAACGCATTTAAACGCACAGATCGGGAGCGAGCGAAGGACTTTGAAAGTTAGCGGAAAGATTAACTTGAGACAACATCCGGTTTCTTCAGACGAACATCCGGTTTTCAGAATAAGATGCCAACAAAGTATGAATTATATTCACATTAAGTATAAAACATGCTACCTGCATCTCGTGAACCAAATGTTATTGCCCTTTTGTTCATAGAGCAGTACTTTTATTAAAGTGCTGCTCTATGAACACTTTAAACACATCAGGTTCTTTTTAAGCAGTATTCTCTTTACACAGCAGCAGTTCAAATATTTGTTGTATGTTATATTTTATGAAATCAACACAACAAAAAAGCAATGTGTGTTGAAATAATATTCGATGCATAATTTAAGGCACTGTAATTGAATGGAAACTCTTCCCCAGATTGGACTTAGTACGTGTTGAAGTCCAGATATGAGGAAACTAAACGCGTCTCGTCTGGTTCATAACAGTCCGGCTCCGTGGATCTCATGGAGCCGTGTTCACCGTGTCGACTGAGCCACACGTCGCTGTTCACAGCTGCATCAACACCAAACTAACTGATTTAACTGCAATAAACCGACAAAAAGGGATTCTGAAATAACTACGTAATGTATGCGATTTATAAAAAGTCTGAATTCATGTTGTGTTCGTTCTCTCCACAAGACGACGAGCAAATAACTTTTAAAATGCTTGTTTTCTCAATGGAGTCTGGATGGATCGGTGCTATGCTAAGCTAACATTGTAGCAGCTCCATCAACACTCAACATAACGTCACATAGGCGTAAATACGGCGTCTATTCATCGTTTGTACCGTCTGGTTTACACACACACACATAGTTGATCTGGTCTCCAGTAACAGGAGGCGTCGTAGAGCTCTGGTGAACAGACGGAAACAGGATTTACTTCCTGATTCAATATCAGGACGTCAGTGATGACAGGAGGAGCATCTCAACGCTGATAGCCTATCGCGCCGCAGCGCCCGCCCCAAATGCTCTCATTGGTTGAGACGCGTGATGACGCCCATCCCAAGCCGGTCCTGATCAACATCCCGCCCCCCTGTGACCCGCGGTCTGTGTGTATTCAGAGCCAGAGAGCAACGGACGTTTTACCCCAACGGGTACGATGTCAATAGGGCCTTCGCCTTCACCTTCACCTTCGCCTTCGCCTTCGCCTTCGCCTTCGCCTTCGCGGCCCGACGTTGTCGGCTGCTCAGGCCCTAAAAACTGCGTTAACGCGCGATAAAATGATTGTCGCCGTTAATTAATGCGTTGATGCGATAATAATGCGTTAACTTGCCCAGCACTAAAATATGTACGTATATATTTACATATATGAATATATATATATAAATGTGTGTGTGTGTGTTTTACTTTTCAGAGACGTCGAGCAAACCTGCATCAGCGGCCAAGAAGCCAAAACCTGCAGCTGGTATATATTATTATAAAGCATGTTCATGAGATCATCTGATATATGGAACATTAAAACAAGTACAAATGTTTGTTTAACCTGAAAACCATCAACAGTGTTTGTTTCTTCCTTTAAAGGTCTGAAGAGCTGCCAACCTGACGAGGTGAGAATCAAAAGGGTTCACGATCAACACTCTCCTCACACTCCGCTTTCAACAGATACACATTTACCTTATTATATACACACGTTCTGCTCAGAGCTCCGATGAGAGAAAAAGGAAGGTGCGCAAACCTGTCAAAGATCTGACATCAGAGTAACTAAGTACATTTACTCAAGTACTTTACTTGAGTATTTCTATTTACTGCCACTTTGTACTCAACTACATCTCAGAAGGAAATGTACTTTTCACTGCACTACATTGATCAGCTTTTGTCACTCTGCAGATTCAAAGAATACAAAACAGATTCAACAAATAAAGAAATATTTGCTGTTATTGACATAAAACTTTATTGATCCTTGAGGGGGAATTCAAAATCGACCCAACTGCATATAAAGTCATGAAAAAGAGCTTTCACCACATTATTGTATCAATTATTATCGTCATCATTTCCCTTTATGCCTCTTGGCATGTAGGGCAGCAACAGAAGTCTTCCCCTCCTGTCCGTCCCGTCCAGTCTCTGGATGTTGCCCCATGAGAGGTTCAGGCTCTGCATCTCCTCCTCCACAGTTCTTCTTCGTGTGTTTCTTGGTCAGCCTCTTTTTCTTTTCCCTTCTGGTGTCCAATGTAAGGCTGTTCTTGTGATATCAGCACGATCTTTTCTCCACACATGTCCTATCCATCTCCATCTTCTCCTCATTAGGATGGTCTCCATGCTTTCGTGTTGGCATTGGTCACAGGTCTTCATTTGAGATGGTGTTTGGCCAGAAGATGTGCAGTATTCGTCTTAAACTCTTGGTGTGGAAGGTTGATAGTCTGTTGAGATCTTCTTGTGTCATTCTCCAGCATTCAGAACCGTACAATAGGTTTTATGTTAACATCATATATTATTATAATAGAACAATAGGGTGGATGAAGCACAGCTCTGATACATTTGAGTTTGGTCTTGATGGTGTACTGCTGTGACCTCCATGTGTTATTCAGTACTTTGAAAGCCTTGCCTTATTAAGACGTTCTTGATGTCTTTATCTGTGCCCCCGTCGTGTCTGACAGTGCTGCCCAAATATGTGAACTCGTCAGTTTTACGGAGATCTTCTCCGTGAACCTGAATTGGTGAGGGATTTGGAATGTTCAGAGTCATCACTTCCGTTTTCTTTTTGCTGATCTTCAGGTCAATCTTCTGAGCAAAATCACTGAGGCGGGATGTTTTCTCCTGCATGTGTCGATGAGTATGTGAAAGAAGAGAGAGATCATCTGCATAGTCGAGATCTTCAAGTGATGAAAATAGTCCATCGAATGCCTCTATGCTGGTCTTCAGTTGTTTGTCTCATTACCCAGTCAATAGTAATATTGAAGAGCAAAGCTGACATCACACATCCTCGTCTCACACCTGTTTTTACTTGGAATTTTTGGAGACTGTTTCCAACCCTACATGTGAAGTTGGTATAAAAACTTTGGATCACATGAACTACATCTTCAGGGATCCCATAATGCCGCAATATACACCACAGGCTCTCACGCTGAATGGAGTCAAATGCTTTTTCAAAGTCAACAAAGTTGATATCCAGTTCCCTCTGCCGCTCTGTGCACTCTATGATGTTACGTAACGTGAATATGTGATCGTTGCAACTTCTACCCTTTCTGAAACCTGCCTGTTCTTTTCGGAGATGTTGGTCTACAGCATCCGTTATTCGATTAATAATAATCTTTGCCATGATCTTACTTGGTATTGACAGAAGTGTAATTCCACGCCAGTTGTTACAATTTCTTAGATAACCTTTCTTTGGTAATTTGAATATAATATTAATTATTCTCCATCATGACATTTATTTTTGGTACTTTCAGAATTTTTTGATGTTGATCATTTTGTACTTTGACTTTAAATGCAAGACTTTTATTTGTAACATTGTAGTATTTCTACTTTTACTCACACGATCAGAGTATTTCTGAGTTTTCATCTGCTTGTGTGTATCTGTACATGAATACATTAACAGCCTTTGTGTAATTCAGTCTTTAAAATCATAATCCATCATCAAACCTGTAAATAATGTTGTGGTTTGTTCAGATGGATCCTGTTGGAACCGTGAAGACCAAACAGAAGACAGAATCCACCAAAACCACCAAAACCACCAAGGTATCAGCCGGGACGCCTCTGTTCTATCGAGACTCAACACTCGTTTAAACACTTGTTTGAGACGTGTTCGATTCTCCACGAAACAAAGTGTTTATTGATTAGTGAGAATAGAGGCGTCACATTTTCTACAACAGGCTCTGCTTTAACGAATCACTCATCATCAAATAATGTAAAAGAAATACTACTTCATGAAAGTATTCTCAATGAGAATTAAATATTTGGGCACTTAGTGAAGAAACTTACCTCAACACTTAAATAATCACATCTCATGGTCCTCACATGTTTTTACACCTTTTTGAAAAGAGCTTTAACTCAATTGAGATCAGTTGCTCTTTTTGAGTTCATGTATTTCATGAAACTAGAAGAAAAGAAATTGCATTCAAAGGATCCCCCAAAACTTTATTAAAGACTAAAGAGGCCCTCTTTAAATTTATACGACTCCCTACAAGAAGATCAAAGAGAGGTCGTCCTCGCCTGCGTTCCGTCACCCGTAATCGCCGCCCGCGCCCCGACGTCGCCGCGTCCCGCAGTCGCCGCATCCCGACGTCGCCGCAGTCGCCCGTGTCCTGCAGTCGCCCACGCCCTGACGTCGCCGCATCCCGCAGTCGCCCACGCCTGCGTCCCGCCGTCACAATCACCTTTGTTTTTTCTTTTTTCCAGTTATGACGACAGCCTGCCAGAACTTTCTGAAATTTCCGCAAACCATCCAAAAAGATTTTATACACTTAGTCAGGGTTCAGTTTGATTCAGACCTCCTGATTTTGTCCGAACCAAGGATCGGCTGTTTGGGAGAAGACGACTTCTCTGTAATCGTGTTTTGATCTTGTGGTTTGTTCAGATGGATCCTGTTGGAGCCAAGAAGCCCAAACAGAAGAATCTCTGAATCTTTCTTCTCCGTCTCTGAAAGCAGCTGAATCCACCAACACCTCCACGGGACGCTTTTTGTGACGACTCGACTTCTGGAGGATGATTTTACAGAAACGTTCTCTAGTATAATGCCGCTCACAGCAGAAGTCCAAAGACAAGGAAATTAAATTACAGAAATTAAAAAGTTGTAACAAAAAAACGACACGTATTTTGTAGAAGTCGAACGGGTGTGTGTGTGTGTGTGTGTGTTTTCTTACCGACTGGTGAGGCCTTGCAGGTTACAGGTACTTTTGGTGACATCACCGAGTTATACATTTATGTCAACTATGGAGTCAGAGGAACTAAAGGTTTTGGGCTTCCGGAGAATCGTAAAGAAAATTTGACTCACGACAAATGAAACGACGCCGGCAGCGATCGAGGTGGAATTAATATTTAATATCAGGAAACAGTCGTCTGGGGATGAAACGAGTGTAAAGAAGCCTGAAGAACCAACAGAACATCCGAGTGGTTCATGGTTTGTATATCATCAGACTCTCCAAACTACCTTTGTTTGTGATATTAATAAACAACAATAGTCCTGATTAAGGATGTCTGTTTCTGGTCATTGCTCCCGTTAACCGGTTAAATACGATTTAAAAGATGAAGTGAAACACATTCCTTCTGCTCCGGCGCTCCATTGATTCTGAAGCTACATCCAGTTTAAATGTTTCACGTTGAAAATGTTTCGCCTTCTTTGTTTTCCGTCGGCTTTGCTTGAACTTTGTCGCATCTTGATCGGGTCTCAGCGCTCCGATGGTCATCGGCGGGATCTAAATAGTTCGATGTCTGTGTGAAGACGTCGGCCGGTCGCCGCGGTGCTTCATGTTGAATGAACAGAGTGAATGTGTAGCTGTTTAAAAATGTTATCGATCGGTGAACCGGTTAACAGTGACGCCTCTTTCTCTTTATTTTATTTCTTACACTGCAACTGTTCTATTTGTAGCTTTTTAGTGTTTTAATAAATGTTCTTAAATCTCCTTTTCTTTTGCCTTGTGTTGATGTTTTGAATGGTTTCATGTGAAGCACTTTGATGTTGAAATGTGCGATACAAATAAACTGCCTCTCGATGTGAAGTCGATCCCAGAACTTGTTTTGAGAATGAAGCGACTGCGACGTCGTCGTTTTAAACAACCTGAACTTAATTTGAGTTCCACAAAAGGTTCTGGGTCCCGTTGAAAAGTGGAAAAAATGCTGAAATACGTAAATATATATTTATGTGTATGTACAATGGAACCATGTTCAGCACAATATAAAGTGGTTAGTTCTTGATTAGTGAAGACATTTAACACCGAATCACCGACTTATTTTAATTGAGGCTGATATTGTCTTACCTGCAAACTCGTGACAGGTGAAAAAGGTGACAGGCCCGAAACCCTGTCGGGGAGGGGGGGGGGGGGGGGCATTCAGGTGTACTCTGAGAAGAAGACGAAGTGATAAGACATTTACTTTAAGCAAAAAAGTTATTCATTATTCAGTTATTAATCACTATTTCAGCTCTATTATTATTAACCTTTATTTAGACACAGTCCATTGAGACCGAGGTCTCACTTTCAAAAGCTTTGGTCAAATAAATACAAAGATAGCAAGAGTAGCGAGAACCATCGCCTGTACAAATAAAGTGATTCGTTTTCATTGATAATATTAATATTAATATTAACTTCCACTGTTACTGTAAAGCTGTTAGAATTGTGGCCTATCTTCTATTTGCAATTAATATGCATTCAATCCAGTTAAATTATTTAAATGAAAATGATAATCTACTCTGGCTGAGGTAGTTTATCAAGAGTAAAATAATATCTGTGATCTATACACACCTCTGCATTACAACCTGCTGAAATGAAGGTACAGGCTCATTAACCCTCTCATTACTTCAGGGTTCTTGAGAGCAGCGTGGGCCTGTTGGGCCTGTTGGTCCACTGGCTGTGGTCATCACAGTGAACAGTGTGATGAGGACACGTGAGCCCTTGTTGCTGTAGTTCATCTCCTTGGAGCAGAGGCTGCAT
>JAFEUB010001562.1:387500-397500 GCA_024529925.1 Ophthalmolycus amberensis | reverse complement strand
GCCCGGCGCTCTCCAGCTGGGCGGCGTAGCTGGCGTGGAGGAGTCCCTGCCGCGAGGCGCTCAGGTGGCTGTAGTGCAGCGCCTGCAGGACGCCCCACAGGTGCCAGCTCAGACGGTAGTCCAGACGCTCCCAGGTGACGGTCAGAGGGTCCAGCAGCTGCTGCAGGCTGTAGTGTCTAAACACAGAGACGGAGACACTTAAAGAGGTCTGATGAGTCCAGAGAGGACCGGTGAAACCAGCACAGACCGGCTCCGTTTAGACAAACGTTAGTCGTCTCTGGAGGAGAAAATGATCGATAGTTTTCAGCTAATAAAGGACAATTCACCGTGTTAAAAATCTACATGCGAGTAAATATTTTGCAGCCAAATCAATGGGTAATAATAATAACTAGAAAATTCCTAAAGAAATGTTGACAGTGTGGCTTCTACTGCCCGAAGAAATCTCAATATATACACAGGCCAATGTTACCGGTAGCGTCATTCAGGTTCACTTGAGATAGCGCTACTCTCCTTTCTGCATTTTAGATTCATACTCTTGGATTGAAACTTGTATTTGTGGGGCTTTTATTTTGAAAGGGTGGGACTGGGGGGGGGAGAGGAGACAGAATGATAATGTTTGACACTAAAATGAGTCTTCATCACAAGCATTCCAGTTAGAATTCATTCTGTGGGGCTTTTCATTTGAAATGGGGGGGGGGGGGGGTGAGAGGGGAAAAGTCCTCTAAAAATATCTAAGACCTGAATATGTATGATAGCGAGACACAGAGAGAGAGTGCTGCCTGTGTAGTACTCTCACACTAGAGTGTGCAGTACTAGAGTGTGCAGTACTAGAGTGTGCAGTACTCTCACACTAGAGTGTGCAGTACTAGAGTGTGCAGTACTAGAGTGTGCAGTACTAGAGTGTGCAGTACTCTCACACTAGAGTGTGCAGTACTAGAGTGTGCAGTACTCTCACACTAGAGTGTGCAGTACTAGAGTGTGCAGTACTCACACTAGAGTGTGCAGTACTAGAGTGTGCAGTACTAGAGTGTGCAGTACTCTCACACTAGAGTGTGCAGTACTAGAGTGTGCAGTACTAGAGTGTGTAGTACTAGAGTGTGCAGTACTAGAGTGTGTAGTACTCTCACACTAGAGTGTGCAGTACTAGAGTGTGCAGTACTCTCACACTAGAGTGTGCAGTACTAGAGTGTGCAGTACTAGAGTGTGCAGTACTAGAGTGTGTAGTACTCTCACACTAGAGTGTGCAGTACTAGAGTGTGTAGTACTCTCACACTAGAGTGTGCAGTACTAGAGTGTGTAGTACTAGAGTGTGTAGTACTCTCACACTAGAGTGTGCAGTACTAGAGTGTGCAGTACTAGAGTGTGTAGTACTAGAGTGTGTAGTACTCTCACACTAGAGTGTGCAGTACTAGAGTGTGTAGTACTAGTGTGACACTCTCACACTAGAGTGTGCAGTACTAGAGTGTGTAGTACTAGAGTGTGTAGTACTCTCACACTAGAGTGTGCAGTACTAGAGTGTGTAGTACTAGAGTGTGTAGTACTCTCACACTAGAGTGTGTAGTACTAGAGTGTGTAGTACTAGAGTGTGTAGTACTAGAGTGTGCAGTACTAGAGTGTGCAGTACTAGAGTGTGTAGTACTAGAGTGTGTCGTACTCTCACACTAGAGTGTGCAGTACTAGAGTGTGTAGTACTAGAGTGTGTAGTACTCTCACACTAGAGTGTGCAGTACTAGAGTGTGTAGTACTAGAGTGTGTAGTACTCTCACACTAGAGTGTGCAGTACTAGAGTGTGTAGTACTAGAGTGTGTAGTACTCTCACACTAGTGTGTAGTACTCTCACACTAGAGTGTGTAGTACTAGAGTGTGCAGTACTAGAGTGTGCAGTACTAGAGTGTGCAGTACTAGAGTGTGCAGTACTAGAGTGTGCAGTACTAGAGTGTGCAGTACTAGAGTGTGTAGTACTCTCACACTAGAGTGTGCAGTACTAGAGTGTGCAGTACTAGAGTGTGCAGTACTAGAGTGTGCAGTACTAGAGTGTGTAGTACTCTCACACTAGAGTGTGCAGTACTAGAGTGTGCAGTACTAGAGTGTGCAGTACTAGAGTGTGCAGTACTAGAGTGTGCAGTACTAGAGTGTGCAGTACTAGAGTGTGCAGTACTAGAGTGTGCAGTACTAGAGTGTGCAGTACTAGAGTGTGTAGTACTAGAGTGTGTAGTACTAGAGTGTGTAGTACTAGAGTGTGTAGTACTCACACTAGAGTGTGCAGTACTAGAGTGTGCAGTACTAGAGTGTGTAGTACTAGAGTGTGTAGTACTAGAGTGTGTAGTACTCTCTGTGAGTACTGCCTGTGCCACAGCACACTGAATCATTTAAACTCAACAGGTGAGCTGGTTTACCTGTCACTGTAGAGTTTGAGCAGGTGGAAGCAGAGGTCGTGCAGCGGCCGTTTAGGCTCCGCCTCCTCATCCTCCACGTCCGGCGCCTCCGCCTCCATGTACGGAGGAAGGGGGGGGCAGGCGTACTTCCCCCCCTCACATGAGCCCTGCAGGAACAGAAGCAACCACAGAGATGAGATGAGAGAGACAGAGACAGACAGACAGACAGGAAGCAGCAGCTCACCTGGAAGGCGTCTTCATATCCTTTGAGGGCGTCGGCTACGGAGGCCGTAGGAGGCAACATGAACCAGAGGTGAACGGCTACGCAGCGCTTCCAGTCCAGCTCGGAGCAAACGTTCACCACAGAGTCAGAGGACTGCCACACCTGGAGCGTCGGCCAGGAATGAAAATGAATGCATGTTGTATTCTTTTCTTTTTGTGTCACTGATCACTCTTACATGTAGATGCTAAATATACATACATGCATTCTTTTTTAAATTCATACATACATCTATAAATATACAGGAATTAAAACCGCTAATATCAACCTTTCGTCTGCCTTTGTCCGTTCTTAACGCGTCTACCGCCATCAAAACAGGAAGTCAGCGTTAAAGTAGTAAAGCCCGCCTCCTGCTCGATTTGATTGGCTGCCTGGGACAAGTGTGACATTGACGAGCGGTTGCTACTGAACTGTTTCTAGAGCGTTTGTGTGATCGGGGCCTCGAGCGCTCAGATAAAACCTGAAGATGACGTTTCCCTTGAAATGATTCCGAGAAGCTTTTAACCACATTCACAGTAAAAACAACATTCTGAGTCTAAAACAAACCGATCCGTCACATCTCTGAGGAGCCGGTGAACCACATACGTATGAAGGTATCTTAGCATCAACACAGGAACTGAAACGTAACGTGTGCGTACGGGTTTCCCGGAGAGCAGCGTGAAGATGCGCAGCCGTTCCTCGGGCAGGTAGCTGTCTGTCTGCATGCGGTTCCAGTCGGCGAGCTGGAGGGCCAGCAGGTCTCTGCAGTACTGAGAGCCCACGGCCTGGGACAGCAGCAGGGACAGACGGTGGTCTCCTGGGGACAGACGGGTTAGGGTTAGCAGGGACGCTAGCAAGGGATGCTAACAGGTCCGTCTGTCTCTCCTCACCTTCCTTCTGAGCCAGTCGACAGGCCTCACTGATGCGGTTCCCCGTTAGGTAGCTGAAGATGGCGTCCGTGTGACGACCCTTGGCCGCCAGCGCCACCTCCTCCTCCACCCTGCGGGCGGCTCCGCGGGACAGCCAGCCCGAGAAGGTCCGCCTCCTCTCCAGCTGCTGCTCGTACTCGTCGGGCGTCTCCGGGTCGGCGGGGCCCAGCCGGCCCCACAGGGCCTCACACAGGGTCCAGACCTCAGACCAGTAACCCAGGAGGGCTGGAGGAGAGACTCAAGAATCAGAGACATACCTGTGACGCTATGCTAAAGCTACACTAAAGCTAAGCTAAGGCTCAGCTAAGCGGTACTCAAGATATTGTATTTCAGTAGAAGTAGTAATACTACAGTGTAAAAGTACAAAAGTATAAGCATCGAAATATACCGTAAGTACCGAAAGTAAAAGTACTCATTAGACAGAATACATATTATTGATGCTTTATTGTTGCAGCTCATTTGAATGATTTGATATAATCTATAATAAAATAGAATTTATTCGTTAAATATTTCATTCCATTATATTTTGTATTATTAATCTGAAAGTAACTTTTGTTATTGAATAAATGTAATGCAGTAAAGAGACAATATTTCCCTGGAAGTGTAAGTAGAAGTACCTCAGACGTGTACTTGTACAGTACGTGAGTAAGTATTGTCAGCAGAAGCTCTAACGTGTGAACAGTCTCTTACGCTCGGCGTCTCCCTGCTGCTCGCTCAGCTCTCCGATCCACTCGGCGTACTCGTGCAGCGCCGCTACGCCGGGCCGCGGTCGGACCAGCGGGCAGGCGGAGGCGTCGGTGGAGTCGATGGTGCTGTGCTTCAGACAGATCTCCAGGGGGCGCTGCAGCACCGACCGGCTGTCCTCTTCATCATCCTCCTCCTCGCTGGTCTTCACTGGAGGCTCCAGACCCACCAGCTGCTCCAGAACCACCTTATAGGGGCTCTCCGTGAGCCTGAGGACAACCACAGATCAGCGTCTTTATGTTTACCGTGTTTATTACTTTATTTCTGTGTAAAACCGTTTCTCACGGTTTGCTGCGGCCGGGTTTGGGCAGGAAGCTGAAGTCCGTCTCGGTGAGTTCTCGGCGGTCGAGCCGGTCGGCCGGCGGTGAGCTCAGCCGGTGGCCGCAGTGAGCGAGCGTCCAGCCGGGACCCCAACCCACCCGGAAGGAGCGACCCGCAAACAAGCCGGCGTCCATCAGCAGACTCCCCTACAGCAGCAACACACACCATGAGCGAGGAGACTTCAGAGGAGCTACAGAAGAGCAGCCAGCGAGTTCATGAAGGAAACATTCGATATTTGAGTCATAGTTTGGTTTCATATTTTGTCGTGTTTTGTCCGATATTTCTGGGTATTTTAGCGTCGTTTGAACCCCAAACGGAAAACCATGTTTACTTCAAACAATCTCCAAAACGACACCGTGTATTACAGACGGTCCTTAAACACATCATGACATCGTTCACTCCGAGCTCTACGACACCTCGTGTTAGACCAGAGACTGTGTGTACATGTGTAACAACCAGACGCTGCTGTATTTACCATGTATGGCGTCATGTTGAGTGTTGATGGAGATGCTACAGTGTTAGCTTAGCATAGCACCGATCAATCCGAACTCCATTCAGAAAACAAGTATTTTAAAAGTGATTTGCTCGTCTTCTTAACAGAACATGAATTCAGACTTTTTACAAATCCGCATCATTTTGGTCGGTTTATTGCAGTTCAATCACGACTAAATGTTTATTTGTGTTCTTACAGAAGTAGTGACCCGGCCGACGTGTGACTGGTTAGAAACAGTGAATACTCTCCTGATGATGTCATGACTATCGGTTATATCTTTGTTTACCTGAGATCAATAAACAACAACAAACCTTCCCCTGAGTGACCGACTCCTTGAGGGCCACGGGGCCGCCCAGCCGCCGGACGCCGACCGTCCTGACCGAAGGCTCCGGGGTTCGGGGGGGCAGCAGGAAGGACGAGGGTCCCGGCCCGGCCCAGTGAGACGAGCGAGGGGGCTCTTTAGCTGCCGGAGACCCCCGAGTCAGAGGAGGAGAGTCAGACATCTGAGAGAAGAGGCCGGAGGTGAACCGAGCCTGAAGGAGACCCCCCACTGTGGAGGGAGAGATCATCATCACCACCACGCTGCTGCTCTGTATAATATCATCATCATCATCACCACCACGCTGCTGCTCTGTATAATATCATCATCATCACCACCACCACGCTGCTGCTCTGTATAATATCATCATCATCACCACGCTGCTGCTCTGTATAATATCTTCATCATCACCACCACCACGCTGCTGCTCTGTATAATATCTTCATCATCACCACCACGCTGCTGCTCTGTATAATATCATCATCATCATCACCACCACGCTGCTGCTCTGTATAATATCATCATCATCATCACCACCACGCTGCTGCTCTGTATAATATCATCATCATCACCACGCTGCTGCTCTGTATAATATCATCATCATCACCACCACCACGCTGCTGCTCTGTATAATATCATCATCATCACCACGCTGCTGCTCTGTATAATATCTTCATCATCACCACCACCACGCTGCTGCTCTGTATAATATCATCATCATCACCACGCTGCTGCTCTGTATAATATCTTCATCATCACCACCACCACGCTGCTGCTCTGTATAATATCATCATCACCACCACGCTGCTGCTCTGTATAATATCATCATCATCATCACCACCACGCTGCTGCTCTGTATAATATCATCATCATCACCACGCTGCTGCTCTGTATAATATCTTCATCATCACCACCACCACGCTGCTGCTCTGTATAATATCTTCATCATCACCACCACGCTGCTGCTCTGTATAATATCTTCATCACCACCACGCTACTGCTCTGTATAATATCATCATCATCACCACCACCACGCTGCTGCTCTGTATAATATCTTCATCATCACCATGCTACTGCTCTGTATAATATCATCATCATCACCACCACCACGCTGCTGCTCTGTATAATATCATCATCATCACCACGCTGCTGCTCTGTATAATATCTTCATCATCACCACCACGCTGCTGCTCTGTATAATATCATCATCACCACCACGCTACTGCTCTGTATAATATCATCATCATCACCACCACCACGCTACTGCTCTGTATAATATCATCATCACCACCACCACGCTGCTGCTCTGTATAATATCTTCATCATCACCACGCTGCTGCTCTGTATAATATCATCATCACCACCACCACGCTGCTGCTCTGTATAATATCATCATCACCACCACGCTGCTGCTCTGTATAATATCATCATCACCACCACGCTGCTGCTCTGTATAATATCATCATCACCACCACCACGCTACTGCTCTGTATAATATCATCATCACCACCACCACGCTGCTGCTCTGTATAATATCATCATCACCACCACGCTGCTGCTCTGTATAATATCATCATCACCACCACCACGCTACTGCTCTGTATAATATCATCATCACCACCACCACGCTGCTGCTCTGTATAATATCTTCATCACCACCATGCTACTGCTCTGTATAATATCATCATCATCACCACCACCACCACGCTGCTGCTCTGTATAATATCATCATCATCACCACGCTGCTGCTCTGTATAATATCTTCATCATCACCACCACGCTGCTGCTCTGTATAATATCTTCATCACCACCACGCTACTGCTCTGTATAATATCATCATCATCACCACCACCACGCTGCTGCTCTGTATAATATCTTCATCACCACCATGCTACTGCTCTGTATAATATCATCATCATCATCACCACCACGCTGCTGCTCTGTATAATATCATCATCACCACCACGCTGCTGCTCTGTATAATATCATCATCACCACCACCACGCTACTGCTCTGTATAATATCTTCATCATCACCACCACCACGCTACTGCTCTGTATAATATCTTCATCATCACCACCACCACGCTGCTGCTCTGTATAATATCTTCATCATCACCACCACCACGCTACTGCTCTGTATAATATCTTCATCATCACCACGCTGCTGCTCTGTATAATATCATCATCATCATCACCACCACGCTGCTGCTCTGTATAATATCTTCATCATCACCACCACCACGCTGCTGCTCTGTATAATATCTTCATCATCACCACGCTGCTGCTCTGTATAATATCTTCATCATCACCACACTGCTGCTCTGTATAATATCTTCATCATCACCACCACGCTGCTCTATATAATATCTTCATCATCACCACCACGCTACTGCTCTGTATAATATCATCATCATCATCATCACCACCACCACCACGCTGCTCTATATAATATCTTCATCATCACCACGCTGCTGCTCTGTATAATATCTTCATCATCACCACCACCACGCTACTGCTCCGTATAATATCTTCATCATCACCACCACCACGCTACTGCTCTGTATAATATCTTCATCATCACCACCACCACGCTGCTGCTCTATATAATATCTTCATCATCACCACCACGCTACTGCTCTGTATAATATCTTCATCATCACCACGCTGCTGCTCTGTATAATATCTTCATCATCACCACCACCACGCTACTGCTCTGTATAATATCTTCATCATCACCACCACCACGCTGCTGCTCTATATAATATCTTCATCATCACCACCACGCTACTGCTCTGTATAATATCTTCATCATCACCACGCTGCTGCTCTGTATAATATCATCATCATCACCACCACCACGCTGCTCTATATAATATCTTCATCATCACCACGCTGCTGCTCTGTATAATATCTTCATCATCACCACCACGCTGCTGCTCTGTATAATATCTTCATCACCACCACCACGCTGCTGCTCTGTATAATATCTTCATCATCACCACCACCACGCTGCTGCTCTGTATAATATCTTCATCATCACCACCACCACGCTGCTGCTCTGTATATCTTCATCATCACCACCACCACGCTGCTGCTCTGTATAATATCTTCATCATCACCACGCTGCTGCTCTGTATAATATCATCACCACCACCACGCTGCTGCTCTATATAAAATCTTCATCATCATGCTGCTGCTCTATATAATATCTTCATCATCATATAATATCTTCAAGGCACTAAACCAAAATAAAACAGGAAGTGGGCGCAGGTGAGTGTTCTGGTACCGGAGGGTCGGCTCTGAGTTCCCGGTACGACGAGTCGAGGAGACGAGACGTCGACCTTCATCGCTCTCTGGTCCTGAAACATGTCGCTCTCCTCCTCATCCTCAGCGAACAGAGACGCCTTCATGATCTGCAGACGAGAACACGTGAAGGTTCAACGCGGCTTCATTCAGGCCGACCGTACTTCCTGTTTGAGGCCCGTGGCTCTACCTGGAGGGTGTGAGGGTTGATCCCCAGAGAGGACGCCATGTGGCCAGACGCAGAGACGCAGTCGTGCTCCGCGGGGATCGGACCCCCGAGCTTCCCGCTCGCCCAGTCCGTCTCCAACGCCGGCAGGTCGTCGTCCTCACCTCCCAGCATGCTCTCTGTCGGGAAGCTCTGGGTGATGTCGGCCATGTCGCTGTCCAGCTCGGCCACGCCTCCTGTGATCTCCACGGCAACAGCAGACTACACACACACAGTTTAGGTGTTTACGTTGAAATTGTATGCATTTTAAACTTGTTTATATTTAGTTATTTCTCCTCTTCCTGGTTGTTTCTTTGTATTTGAATAGTTTAACTGGTCCGTGAAGCACCTTTAGGTTTCCTTCGTATTGTAACAGATAATAAATGAATTGTTAGTGTTTATCGTAGGTTTCATGTTTACAGAATGAACAGAAAACATTTCTTTGTGCTCGTTAAGTTATTATAAGTTATTATTGACTGATGTTGGCTGATTGCTGATAAACGATCCACTGATCTCTCTTTATCAAAATAAATATCTTATATTTAATAAACTGAAAAGAATTCTACTAACAGACGTCTGACAAGAAACGTTTAATCTCTGCAGATTAAAATATTACCACAAACTTTACAGACCAAAGATTAAAAGTCTTCATAAACTTTATTCGAGTTTTCATTAAATGCATAAAATATAAATGAATACAATTCATGTCACATCTGGACAAACGTTTACCTGCTGAAGTATTTATGCTCTGAAGCAGATGTTTAACATGACAAACTTTAAGAGCAGAAACTCATAATATAGTTATAGAATAATAAAACAGCAGATCATCTGTAGAAGTCCTGAAGAACTAAAACCTTAAAACATTAACGTCTGATCAGAAGGTTTCCCGAGTAGAGAAAATACTTTGAGTTAAGGTTTAAGTACTATTTATACATCGGTGTGTGTGTGTGTGAGACAGGTTAAGTGTGTACTGGAGTTCAAACTGAAGCAGCATAATAATAATAATAATAATAATAATAATAATAATAATAATAATAATAATAATAATAA
>JAFEUB010001562.1:372500-377500 GCA_024529925.1 Ophthalmolycus amberensis | reverse complement strand
ATTTGTGGCAGCAGATTGGCCGGACACTGATTAAATCTTGTGCTTTATCGACGTGTATCCGACCTGCCGGGTGAGGAGACTGCTGGACCTCCTGCTGCTCCTCCTCTCGGTCCTCCTGCAGAGACTCGTCCCCCAGAGACACGTCCTCGCTGCTCAGCTGAGGGAGAAGCACAACAGTTGGAGACTGACCGTGGACACACTCCCAGTCTAGTTTCTAGGACGATGACGATATGAACTCATATTTGAATATCTCGCCCGCTGACCTCCAGTCCGCCGTTCCTGGCCGGTTTGTGCATGTTGAGGTCTCTGATGGTGTCCTGCAGGCTAGTCTGGACGCGGCCCTGCGGGATGGGTTTGGCGATGGGGTTGACGTAGAACTGGGAGACCTCGGGGTCGTCGTCCGTCCGGCTGCTGGCGCCCGCCATCTCCTCCTCCTCCATGTGACTGCAGACAGAAGACTGCACTGTTAGCGTGAGACCAACATGCACAGGATCAAAATCACAGAACAACTAATGAACAAACAGTTCAGTCACGGGTCAGTTTACGTCCACATCCGTCTCAAATGTCGTCACTTCATCATTTTACCCGTTTAGTCGGGGTCGGAAAAGATCAATACAGCAGAGTATCGCCATATTTTGCGTGGCGATATTGTATCGATACACGGACGCCAAGTATCGATCTTTTATTATATAAACTATTTAAAAAACAAAGAAAAAAAAAACTTTTTCTAACTAATATAAGTAGGATATTAGTTATAGTTCATATGCTGAGTTATATAACTCTAATATCCTACTTATATAAGTTATAGTTCATATGCTGAGTTATATAACTCTAATATCCTACTTATATTAGTTATAGTTCATATGCTGAGTTATATAACTCTAATATCCTACTTATATTAGTTATAGTTCATATGCTGAGTTATATAACTCTAATATCCTACTTATATAAGTTATAGTTCATATGCTGAGTTATATAACTCTAATATCCTACTTATACAAGTTATAGTTCATATACTGAGTTATATAACTCTAATATCCTACTTATACAAGTTATAGTTCATATGCTGAGTTATATAACTCTAATATCCTACTTATACAAGTTATAGTTCATATGCTGAGTTATATAACTCTAATATCCTACTTATACAAGTTATAGTTCATATACTGAGTTATATAACTCTAATATTCTACTTATACAAGTTATAGTTCATATACTGACTTATATAACTCTAATATCCTACTTATACACGTTATAGTTCATATGCTGAGTTATATAACTAATATCCTACTTATACAAGTTATAGTTCATATGCTGAGTTATATAACTCTAATATCCTACTTATACAAGTTATAGTTCATATGCTGAGTTATATAACTCTAATATCCTACTTATACAAGTTATAGTTCATATACTGAGTTATATAACTCTAATATCCTACTTATACAAGTTATAGTTCATATACTGAGTTATATAACTCTAATATCCTACTTATATAAGTTATAGTTCATATACTGACTTATATAACTCTAATATCCTACTTATACACGTTATAGTTCATATGCTGAGTTATATAACTAATATCCTACTTATACAAGTTATAGTTCATATGCTGAGTTATATAACTCTAATATCCTACTTATACAAGTTATAGTTCATATGCTGAGTTATATAACTCTAATATCCTACTTATACAAGTTATAGTTCATATACTGAGTTATATAACTCTAATATCCTACTTATACAAGTTATAGTTCATATACTGAGTTATATAACTCTAATATCCTACTTATACAAGTTATAGTTCATATACTGAGTTATATAACTCTAATATCCTGCTTATACAAGTTATAGTTCATATACTGAGTTATATAACTCTAATATCCTACTTATATAAGTTATAGTTCATATACTGAGTTATATAACTCTAATATCCTACTTATATAAGTTATAGTTCATATACTGAGTTATATAACTCTAATATCCTACTTATATAAGTTATAGTTCATATACTGAGTTATATAACTCTAATATCCTACTTATATAAGTTATAGTTCATATACTGAGTTATATAACTCTAATATCCTACTTATCAGTTATAGTTCATATACTGAGTTATATAACTAATATCCTACTTATACAAGTTATAGTTCATATACTGAGTTATATAACTCTAATATCCTACTTATACAAGTTATAGTTCATATACTGAGTTATATAACTCTAATATCCTACTTATACCAGTTATAGTTCATATACTGAGTTATACAACTCTAATATCCTACTTATACCAGTTATAGTTCATATGCTGAGTTATACAACTCTAATATCCTACTTATACAAGTTATAGCGCCTGCGTACCCGCGTGCGCCTGCGTACCCGCGTGCGCCTGCGTACCCGCGTGCGCCTGCGTACCTGTGTCCGTTGTGTGGGTACTCTGCCGGTGAAGCCAGGTCGTCCGTGTCTCTGCTCAGCGGGCTGCTGTACTGACTGCTGTTCAGGTTCTTCAGCACCAGCTTCTTGATGCTCTTCCTGTGAACACAAACACTTTGCAGCAGTTTGTTCTGTGACAAACGGTAATTACATTTTATTCTATTACAAACATTTTTTTAATGTATTTCTTTGTTTAATTATTCATATTTTTTTGTTATTTATATAAACATTTCTCCCCTCCCTCTTTTTAATATTATTTGTTTGTACATGTGTATATATTGACATACATTTATTGATAATTATAATACTATTCATTGTTAAAATGTAAAATAAATAAAGAGATTAAAGATGAATAACGCTGACGCGGCGGGTACCTGGGTACGAAGGCTCCGTTGGTGAGCGACGGCTCGTCGTCGTCCAGGCCGTCGAACAGCTGCGACTTGGACGCCCCCGATGATGTCAGCGCTTTGGGGCGGACCCTGGTCGCCGGGCGAGGGGTCAGCTTGTAGTGGGTGGGCGTGGTCAGAGCCTTCTGTGCCGTCGGATTGGTTGGTTTCAGACGCTGTCAGAACACAAGCGCTTGTGATTGATACTCAAAAAAAGGTTTTTGTTTGTGAATTAGTGACGTCCACTTTGATTCAATAAAAGCAGATCAGAGCAAAGAGGAGCTCGGTACAGCAGCTGTGCTCACCTCCTCCTTCTTCTTGGGGTCTGACAGCGGGTTTCTGAACAGCGGCGAGTCGCCGTACGGAGAGTACGCCAAGATGCTGAGCTGCTGCTGGAGCATGGCCTGCTGGGAGGCCGTCCCGCTCGGATCCGTGAGCGCTGGAGGAACAACGAGAGGTGAGATGAAGCACAAACTGACTGCAGGAAAACCAGCAACTCCTGAGAGGAGAGCGATGTTTCTGTGAAGGGAGGCTGGTGTTAAAGAGCAGAGACAACAGCTTCAGCTCCACAAACACAAAGAGGTTCTAATATGACTCACAGATTATCTAGGAGTCCAGAGTAGAGAGACAGACACAGAGACAGACAGTAGAGACACAGACACAGAGACACAGACACAGAGAGAAGACAGACACAGAGACAGACAGACAGACAGAGAGACAGACACAGAGAGAGACAGACAGTAGAGAGAGACAGACAGAGAGAGACAGACAGTAGAGAGAGAGACAGAGAGAGACAGACACACAGAGAGACAGACACACAGAGACAGACAGAGAGAGAGAGACACAGAGCGAGACAGACAGTAGAGAGACAGACAGTAGAGAGACAGACAGTAGAGAGAGAGACAGAGAGAGACAGACACACAGAGAGACAGACACACAGAGACAGACAGAGAGAGAGAGACACAGAGCGAGACAGACAGTAGAGAGACAGACAGTAGAGAGACAGACACAGAGAGACAGACACAGAGAGACAGACAGTAGAGAGAGACAGACAGTAGAGAGACAGACAGTAGAGAGACAGACAGTAGAGAGACAAGACAGTAGAGAGACAGACAGTAGAGAGACAGACAGTAGAGAGACAGACACTAGAGAGACAGACACAGAGAGAGAGACACAGAGAGAGAGACACAGAGCGAGACAGACAGTAGAGAGACAGACAGTAGAGAGACAGACAGTAGAGAGACAGACAGTAGAGAGACAGACAGAGACACAGAGAGAGACAGACACAGAGAGAGACAGACAGTAGAGAGACAGACACAGAGAGACAGACACAGAGAGAGACAGACAGTAGAGAGACAGACAGTAGAGAGACAGACAGTAGAGAGACAGACACAGAGAGACAGACACAGAGAGACAGACACAGAGAGACAGGTGCTGCTCACCGACAGGTTGCTGTGGAGCTCCAAAGCCCAGAGTATTTGCGCCGCTGTTGAACGCGGACGCTCCGAAGGTTCCCAGTGTGGCTCCCAGTTTGCCCTGGTTGTTCCCAAACAGAGACGCCTGCCCTGCTCCCACTGCTGAACACACACACACACACGCACAGTATATCAATCGTGTGTGTGATGATCGTCTCTCCTCAACCTGCTAACTGGCCTTTTTATGAATAATAAATTAATAGTTTCATTTAATTTATCCATGAAAATCACTAAATATTCACCAGCTCTTCTGTTTCACAGGATTTTAAAGACGACATTTTTCTTCTTTCACCATCACGATGAGACGAGAAACATTTTAAGTTCAGAGTGAAGCTTATTATCACAGTAGTGGCTGGTAACAAGATATCACGTTTTATTTCTGTATGTTTCCCATCCTGGTTGTATCCGTGTGTTCATTATCTGATTATATTATTGTTTCATCATCTGGTCCATCCTGGTGTGGTGGATCCAGTACCTGCTCCGAAGCTGGTTCCCAGTGCCGTCCCCAGACCTCCGGTAGCCGCCTTGTTCCCAAACAGACTCCCGGCCGCGGGGTTCGTACCAAAACCTGCAGCAAGCGATGAATAACAACGCGTTATTATTGATGAAGCGCTGATCCCCGTCTCCCCCCTGAACGCCAGACAGACTCACCGAAGGTGGAGGTGTTGGTTCCGGTCCCCAGTGTGAGGGCGGGCTTGTTGCCAAA
>JAFEUB010001562.1:337500-367500 GCA_024529925.1 Ophthalmolycus amberensis | reverse complement strand
CCGAACGCTGACGTCCCGAAGCCTCCCGTCGCCCCAAAACCTGCGTCTGCAGACGACACAGACGGATGATTTAAATCTTCAGTCACCAGGAATACCGAAACAGACCAGATCAGATATTAACCAACAGGTTTAGTCTGTCCTCTCCATGGAGAACCTGATGGTGCACGTGTGAACGCCACAATGTTTACAATCAGCATTAACTAACTAAATTCTGGTAAGATGTGTTTTTAAAGAGCTTCCCGGAGGAAGAAATCCAATTCTATTCATTTCGTGTAGCCCAAAATCACCAGTTCTCCTCAGAGGGCTTTACTATCTGTACACACAGGACATCCTCTGTGCTTTGACTAGGGTGCCAAAAATCTGTGCCAATATGGCACCGGTTCCTATACGACCGGTATCTACCGGACCGAAACGCAACGCAGATTTCGGTGCTTCCTTTCGGTGCCTGAGCCGATTGGAATACTTTTTTTACACTACTCTGATGACTCCGTCCGGGCAGCCTCGGTCCTCGGCTCCTCACTCATAGTATTATTACAACAAACCCCTCCATCATTCTGGCGACGCTTCGGCCATGATTTATTAAAAAAATTTAAAAATCGGGAACGAGATCTGTCAAACAGCCGGCAGGGTACCGACTTCCTCCATCGATAACTGGGTACTTAGCCCTGCCGCTCATAAGCACAACAACACAGGCACGCGAAACTTTCTTCTTCTTTGAGGTGTAGTGGCGGTTGGCAAACGATGAATTGGCACATTAGCGCCACCAACTGGTAAAATAAAATAAGTCAGGAGATGTCGTATTTTGCCAAATATGCTCATATTTCTGCAAAAGAATTGCTGAAGTTTGAAGCTGTAGAGTGTGTACAGAGTGTGTGTGTGTTTTGTATTTATTTTTATTTATAGTATACTTTAAACACTAAAAAAAGTATCGGTTAAGGCACCTTTTAGGCACCGGTATCGTTTTAAAAGTATTGTTTTAGCACCGGTATCGGAAAAAACCCAAACGATACCCAACCCTAGCTTTGACCCTCACATCAGAACAGGAAAAACTCCCCAAAACTCTTTAATACGGAGGAAATATAGGAAGAAACCTGAGAGCAACAGAGGAGGGATCCCTCTAGGAGGATGAAGTGTGATAGATGTCACGTGTACAGAATGAACATAAGTTATTAATGAGAAGTCATTGGGCTCAGCCTGGTACTGCTGTAGGTTTGAATCCCAGAGAATAAATAAAAACAACTCACTTTGTTGTCCAAAGGTCGATGAGGTGCCGAACCCCCCCGTCCCTCCACCGAAGGGAGTACCGAATGACTTGTTGAACATCTTGCCCTGCTAGCAGGACCGCATAGGTCTTCTGTGTGGAGACAAACACTTTGAACAGCTGCATTCATAAAGCTACGTTTATATCCGGCAGTAAATCAATTCACATTTAGAAAAACGGTCCTCTTTGGTCACATCAAATCAGATTATAAACACTTGTTAAATCTGAAAGATTGAATATACGTTTGGAGTTTCTTCAGACATTTAACCTTCTAATCCAAACAGTTCCTTGATTGTAAGAAAGAATCTCTTGAAGAAACAAATGGCGTCAGATTTCAGTGTGCTGCATTCATGAGTTTGTTGCATGTTAACTCCTTTGTATCCAGTTTACTTTAATCTACATTAATACATCACATTCTATAAGATCATCGTGTTTGTAGCGTCTCTGTCCTGTGAGAACCTCGCATCTCTAAAGAGAAAGTGTTCAGCTTTGTGACGATGCATTTTACAGCTGATCCGAGAGGCTTTTTAAAGAGTTTATTTAGCTGAAGAACGAGGATTTTATCAACACAAAGGAAACACTCGATGAGATGTAGTAAATACAACAACATCTACCTCTGAGATGTAGTGGGGGAGAAGTATTAACTGGCAGTAGTTTTTACTTAAATGCAGTAACCTACCTAAGTAAAAGTACTTAGTTACATTCCACCACTGATGTAAACTTTTGGCACAACATTGTTTCAAACTAAGCTAGGAACCATTAGCATGATAAGCTAACACTGACTTAGCATAGCTAACGAGTCAGCTAACACCATGTTAACTAACGTTATATTAATGAACACACACATATATATCAACTCTTCCACATTAATGATTATATGTTTAACTCAGTATAAACATTCTACTACTGGACGGTCACCAGGTTGCGGACAGTTTGCTAGTTAGAAGTTACGTGCGTCAAGCTAACGTTAGCTAGCTAGCTAACTCCGTAAAACGTTAGCAAAACAAAAGGAAGACAAGAAGAAGAACAAACGTCAGTTCGACAAACATCTACCTGTAACAACGTTGCTGTGGATGTTCGGTTCTTTGTCGACCTTCCTCCCACGAAGATAAAGCAGAATACTGAACGATAAAAGCTTATTTAGCGAAACATCGGCATAGCCGCGCTAGCTTTGTCAACGAGGGAAAACTGACGGACAGTAACGTCACTACGCACTTTCATACGTCTTACGCCATGACGTCGACGTAATTCTTCTTCTGTGGTGTTTAACGGCAGCTTGCGAATAGAAATTCGTTGCATGACTGCCACCTCCTGGTCCAGTCAGTTCCTTTGTTGTCCCAGCTGCTAAACTTTCCCCATAAAGTATATTCTTTAGCTCTCATCCCTAAACTTTGCATTTCCTCCCAAATTTAAGGGTTTTAAGGATCAGTTGTTGTCATTATGCAGCACAGGGATGCACAAACAAATTCAGTTGAGTTAACACAAGAAACACATGACAAACAAAAACAACAACAGTAGGACATTTGTATACTGTATTCTTTTTTATTTGGTTTCTGATGCTGAACCACCAGAAACTAATCTGGATTTAATTAGAGTTTAGTGAATGGGTATGATGACGACGTTTACGAGCAGTAACTGAACTGATATGAAATGCCATTTATATTAAATAAATAAATAATTATGCTTATGAAATAAACAGATATGCCTATGAAAAAAATACATTTTGCAATAATTATCCAGGGAGCTGTCTGTTTCCTTTTCCTCCGTATCTCCATACCTTCCTCTGTAACTCTTTTTTGCGGGCTGATCCTATACGGGGGGGGGGGGGGGGGGGGGGTTAGTGTATGAAGTAACAGAGACAAAAAGCGATATTGTTTGGAGTGCCGGGACGATGCTGTGTTTTGGATGCAGTGGGTGGTGTTGAGGTGGGGGGGGGCTGCCTGTGTAATCCATCCAGGCTCTTATCTCCTGCAAACACATTTTAGGACAAAGTTATTTTAAAAAGTGAAATGACGACAACTCTGAACAAATACTTTTCAAATCATTGTGAATGACAGCTTTTGTTGGTTGTCAGAATGATCATTTTGACATGTTTCTGTGGGTGGATTTCAAGAAATATTGACAAAACAGTTGATATTGATTCTAAACATGAATCATTTAAAATCATTTCAAACATGTATTTTGAATTAGTTTCTTATAAATGCTGACTTTAACAAACACATCGAGGTTAATTCATATCTGTGTATATTAGGGTGAGACTTGAGCCTTTGCTGTGACGACTGAGAGCTTCAGTCGACAACATACGTGGTACACGAGGGCGTACCTGATGGTCTGGTCTCTGAGGCCATAGATGAGAGAACTCAGACACTTGGGGAGCATTATGACAAACACATAACAGACATTCCGGATGCGCGCGATCGTGATCCTCGTGACCAGTTTTGAGACGCCTACGAGGAAGATCTCTTTTGTGAGAATGGCGAGCATGACGAGAACCCCACATAACGGATACGTCAGTGTTATTCTACAAGCAGCCAGTAGGTACAGTAACTGACTCAGTGCCATCTGCATAGTGTCTGCACAAAGGAGGTTAAACAGAAGGATGTAACGGGAGGTCTCACCAAACACCAGTTTACTCCTCAAGGTGAACAACATGATCCCATTAATGAAGAGAAGCACACAGCATGGTAATGTAGTCAGAGTGGACACCACCACTCTTTCCAATAATCCCCGATACTCAAGCCCAACACTGATGTTGGTCTGAGACTGAGTTGCATTCGACATTTCAGAGACATTTCATGTTATTGTTACACAAAAGCAGAATAAACCTCTTCCTGTTTTGTAGAAAAATGAAAATCCAAATCATTTAACATCAGATGCCATTGAGTCACATCATGCAAGTATGAAAGCAGAGCTGGTCTGCAGGGTTTACCTGCCCTCAAACGTTGTATATCAGCTTTGTCCTGCCCTAAACCACGTGACACCATCACATCTCATTAAGGTGAACAGCTGAATAATAGGTCATGAATATTTCTCCTGTTATTTCCCAACACCCATCTGGTCACGTCATCCTCAGTTTAAACGTATCTATGCTAAAGTAGGTCAACTTTAATTCGATAGTGCCTCTGAGAATCAGAGTTACAAGCAGAAAATGTGAACTTGAGTTAGAAATTTGATGTCTTTAGACGTGACTTGACCAAATAAAAAAGACTTGCAACTTGACTTGTGACTTTCATTTGAGCCTTTGGACTTGAAAATAATTGATACTTTCCCCCAAACCCAAAGAGTAAAAAAGTACATAATTTAAAAACTGTGCAGGTATCATTACATTTCCTGAACCAACTAACATTAAAAGCAAGTCAACACTTCCTCAGATCCATTTAGTTTGAACCAATCCGACAGCATCAAATCCAGTTGCTGAAGAGAACCATGAAGAACTAACTACGTTACTGAGCGCCAGTTGGTGCCAGTTGGCTCTAACTCTTTACTAGACTGCATCTTAAGGCTCTAACTCTTTACTAGACTGCATCTTAAGGCTCCAACTCTTTACTAGACTGCATCTTAAGGCTCTAACTCTTTACTAGACTGCATCTTAAGGCTCTAACTCTTTACTAGACTGCATCTTAAGGCTCTAACTCTTTACTAGACTGCATCTTAAGGCTCTAACTCTCTACTAGACTGCATCTTAAGGCTCTAACTCTTTACTAGACTGCATCTTAAGGCTCTAACTCTTTACTAGACTGCATCTTAAGGCTCTAACTCTTTACTAGACTGCATCTTAAGGCTCTAACTCTTTACTAGACTGCATCTTAAGGCTCTAACTCTTTACTAGACTGCATCTTAAGGCTCCAACTCTTTACTAGACTGCATCTTAAGGCTCTAACTCTTTACTAGACTGCATCTTAAGGCTCTAACTCTCTACTAGACTGCATCTTAAGGCTCTAAGTCTTTACTAGACTGCATCTTAAGGCTCTAACTCTTTACTAGACTGCATATTAAGGCTCTAAGTCTTTACTAGACTGCATCTTAAGGCTCTAACTCTCTACTAGACTACATCTTAAGGCTCTATCTCTTTACTAGACTGCATCTTAAGGCTCTATCTCTTTACTAGACTGCATCTTAAGGCTCTAACTCTTTACTAGACTGCATCTTAAGGCTCTAACTCTTTACTAGACTGCATCTTAAGGCTCTAACTCTTTACTAGACTGCATCTTAAGGCTCTAAGTCTTTACTAGACTGCATCTTAAGGCTCTAACTCTCTACTAGACTGCATCTTAAGGCTCTAACTCTTTACTAGACTGCATCTTAAGGCTCTAACTCTTTACTAGACTGCATCTTAAGGCTCTAACTCTTTACTAGACTGCATCTTAAGGCTCTAACTCTTTACTAGACTGCATCTTAAGGCTCTATCTCTTTACTAGACTGCATCTTAAGGCTCTAACTCTTTACTGGACTGCATGTTAAGGCTCTATCTCTTTACTAGACTGCATCTTAAGGCTCTAACTCTTTACTAGACTGCATCTTAAGGCTCTAACTCTTTACTAGACTGCATCTTAAGGCTCTAACTCTCTACTAGACTGCATCTTAAGGCTCTATCTCTTTACTAGACTGCATCTTAAGGCTCTAACTCTTTACTAGACTGCATCTTAAGGCTCTATCTCTTTACTAGACTGCATCTTAAGGCTCTAACTCTTTACTAGACTGCATCTTAAGGCTCTATCTCTTTACTAGACTGCATCTTAAGGCTCTATCTCTTTACTAGACTGCATCTTAAGGCTCTAACTCTTTACTAGACTGCATCTTAAGGCTCTAACTCTTTACTAGACTGCATCTTAAGGCTCTAACTCTTTACTAGACTGCATCTTAAGGCTCTAAGTCTTTACTAGACTGCATCTTAAGGCTCTAACTCTCTACTAGACTGCATCTTAAGGCTCTATCTCTTTACTAGACTGCATCTTAAGGCTCTAACTCTTTACTAGACTGCATCTTAAGGCTCTAACTCTTTACTAGACTGCATCTTAAGGCTCTAACTCTTTACTAGACTGCATCTTAAGGCTCTATCTCTTTACTAGACTGCATCTTAAGGCTCTAACTCTTTACTAGACTGCATCTTAAGGCTCTATTTCTGTACTGGACTGCATCTTCAGGCTCTATCTCTTTACTACCAACAGAATCCAGATGGAACGTCTTCAGAAAACCTGCGTTAACTTATGTTTTACTGTGACCAGCATGAATAAATGAAAGATGTTGTAAAAGCGAGCTAGATGACCTGCTCACAAACGCTGCTGGACCAGTGAAATCATTTGTGTCTAAACGGACTGAGCAGAATTTTTTCTTTCTTCATTTAACAGCCAAAAATAACTACTTTATTATAGACAAGTTCACATCGTTCGTACCGTTAATGCAGTTAAAGCAGTTAAAAGCATACATATTTACATACTAATTAAAGAAATACAATTTGAGGCAGAGATAATTGACCTAACATACTTTATTTATTAATTCGATAATTTTAGTTAAAAATATCTCCTTGTATCGCTTTATTAAGGAAAGACATTATTTGATACATTTTCATTGGGCCCCCCACAGTTTTCTTGTGCTCCTTGATTTCCATCTTACTAGCACATGTGCTCCTTGGACACAAAGTTAGTGTTAAGCCCATCCAGTGACAGATAATAACAAGGCTAATAGAGTCATAACCACAATCACTCTCATATATCCGATTGTTTACACGGTCAAATTTCATGTATGTGATGCATGATGGTTTTACGTCACGCGCATAGTGTCACAGACAGTAACGTCACAATGATTACTACCTAAACATTGACTCCTGCCCTATTAACTGCAATACATATGTACATATTTTGTACATATATTGTACATAATCATCGAGTCCGTCGATATGGATCCAGTATTTATTTATTTGCACTATTTGTATCGTTTACAACTTATAGAACACTTGACTTGTACGTAGATGTTTTATTTCTGATTTGATTGTTGGGGGTGAGTACGTTTTATATATATTCATATCATATTTATGTAAACACCTATTGCTTCACAAGATATTAGAACTTTAGAAAAATATAGGTGTCTTCTTAGTCTGAAGTTTGGCTGCTAAATTGAGCAATGTGGTGAGACGTGGCACCTCTAAGTCTGAGGCCATGGTACTCTGGAAAACGGTGGATTGTGCCATTCGGGTTGGGAGTTAGAGTTCAGGTATCTTGGTAAAATGGAGCATGAGATTGAGGGGCGGTTTAATGCAGGCGTTGTACTGGACCATCGGCGTAAAGAGGAAGCCGCGCATGAAGGCAAAACTCTGGATTTAGCTTTAGTTTTAAGTTCCAACCCTCACTTATTGCACTTTGGTTTTATATTTTTCATTATCAAAACAGCATCAACTTACCAGCATCAACCTACCAGCATCGACTTACCAGCATCAACCTACCAGCATCGACTTACCAGCATCGACTTACCAGCATCGACTTACCAGCATCGACCTACCAGCATCGACTTACCAGCATCGACCTACCCGCATCGACCTACCAGCATCGACTTCCCAGCATCGACCTACCAGCATCGACTTACCAGCATCGACTTACCAGCATCGACTTACCAGCATCGACTTACCAGCATCGACTTACCAGCATCGACCTACCAGCATCGACTTACCAGCATCGACTTACCAGCATCGACTTACCAGCATCGACCTACCAGCATCGACCTTACCAGCATCGACCTACCAGCATCAACTTACCAGCATCGACCTACCAGCATCGACCTACCAGCATCGACTTACCAGCATCGACTTACCAGCATCGACCTACCAGCATCAACCTACCAGCATCAACCTACCAGCATCAACCTACCAGCATCAACCTACCAGCATCAACCTACCAGCATCAACTTACCAGCATCAACCTACCAGCATCAACCTACCAGCATCAACTTACCAGCATCAACCTATCAGCATCAACTTACCAGCATCGACCTACCAGCATCAACCTACCAGCATCAACTTACCAGCATCAACCTACCAGCATCAACTTACCAGCATCAACCTACCAGCATCAACCTACCAGCATCAACTTACCAGCATCAACTTACCAGCATCAACTTACCAGCATCAACTTACCAGCATCAACTTACCAGCATCAACTTACCAGCATCAACTTACCAGCATCAACCTACCAGCATCAACTTACCAGCATCAACCTACCAGCATCAACTTACCAGCATCAACTTACCAGCATCAACTTACCAGCATCAACTTACCAGCATCAACCTACCAGCATCAACCTACCAGCATCAACCTACCAGCATCAACTTACCAGCATCAACCTACCAGCATCAACTTACCAGCATCAACCTACCAGCATCAACCTACCAGCATCAACTTACCAGCATTCAACTTACCAGCATCAACCTACCAGCATCAACTTACCAGCATCAACCTACCAGCATCAACCTACCAGCATCGACTTACCAGCATCAACTTACCAGCATCGACCTACCAGCATCGACCTACCAGCATCAACTTACCAGCATCAACCTACCAGCATCGACCTACCAGCATCGACTTACCAGCATCAACCTACCAGCATCAACTTACCAGCATCAACTTACCAGCATCGACCTACCAGCATCAACTTACCAGCATCGACTTACCAGCATCGACCTACCAGGATCAACCTACCAGCATCAACTTACCAGCATCAACTTACCAGCATCAACTTACCAGCATCAACTTACCAGCATCAACCTACCAGCATCAACTTACCAGCATCAACTTACCAGCATCAACTTACCAGCATCAACCTACCAGCATCAACTTACCAGCATCGACCTACCAGGATCAACCTACCAGCATCGACTTACCAGCATCGACTTACCAGCATCGACCTACCAGCATCAACCTACCAGCATCAACCTACCAGCATCAACCTACCAGCATCAACCTACCAGCATCAACCTACCAGCATCAACTTACCAGCATCAACCTACCAGCATCAACCTACCAGCATCAACTTACCAGCATCAACCTATCAGCATCAACTTACCAGCATCGACCTACCAGCATCAACCTACCAGCATCAACTTACCAGCATCAACCTACCAGCATCAACTTACCAGCATCAACCTACCAGCATCAACCTACCAGCATCAACTTACCAGCATCAACTTACCAGCATCAACTTACCAGCATCAACTTACCAGCATCAACTTACCAGCATCAACTTACCAGCATCAACTTACCAGCATCAACCTACCAGCATCAACTTACCAGCATCAACCTACCAGCATCAACTTACCAGCATCAACTTACCAGCATCAACTTACCAGCATCAACTTACCAGCATCAACCTACCAGCATCAACCTACCAGCATCAACCTACCAGCATCAACTTACCAGCATCAACCTACCAGCATCAACTTACCAGCATCAACCTACCAGCATCAACCTACCAGCATCAACTTACCAGCATTCAACTTACCAGCATCAACCTACCAGCATCAACTTACCAGCATCAACCTACCAGCATCAACCTACCAGCATCGACTTACCAGCATCAACTTACCAGCATCGACCTACCAGCATCGACCTACCAGCATCAACTTACCAGCATCAACCTACCAGCATCAACCTACCAGCATCAACTTACCAGCATCAACCTACCAGCATCAACTTACCAGCATCAACTTACCAGCATCGACCTACCAGCATCAACTTACCAGCATCGACTTACCAGCATCGACCTACCAGGATCAACCTACCAGCATCAACTTACCAGCATCAACTTACCAGCATCAACTTACCAGCATCAACTTACCAGCATCAACCTACCAGCATCAACTTACCAGCATCAACTTACCAGCATCAACTTACCAGCATCAACCTACCAGCATCAACTTACCAGCATCGACCTACCAGGATCAACCTACCAGCATCAACTTACCAGCATCAACTTACCAGCATCAACTTACCAGCATCGACCTACCAGCATCAACTTACCAGCATCAACCTACCAGCATCGACTTACCAGCATCGACCTACCAGCATCAACTTACCAGCATCAACTTACCAGCATCAACTTACCAGCATCAACTTACCAGCATCAACCTACCAGCATCAACCTACCAGCATCAACCTACCAGCATCAACTTCCCAGCATCAACCTACCAGCATCAACTTACCAGCATCAACCTACCAGCATCAACCTACCAGCATCAACTTCCCAGCATCAACTTACCAGCAATAACCTACCAGCATCAACTTACCAGCATCAATCTACCAGCATCAACTTACCAGCATCAACCTACCAGCATCAACTTCCCAGCATCAACCTACCAGCATCAACTTACCAGCATCAACCTACCAGCATCAACTTCCCAGCATCAACTTACCAGCAATAACCTACCAGCATCAACTTCCCAGCATCAACCTACCAGCATCAACCTACCAGCATCAACCTACCAGCATCAACTTCCCAGCATCAACTTACCAACATCAACCTACCAGCATCAACTTACCAGCAGCAGTGACAGGTGAGTGGAGGCAGGTGGAGCTACATCTCTCAGCATTTCTCTCCCGTAACCGTCGATCTGACGTCATCAACCGACCGACACGACGGTATTACAGAGGCGGGTTGCCAGATAAGCTGCGGGTTGCCAGATAAGCAGCCGTATCCCCCATTTGACGCTGCCCTTCTTTTCATCTTTACAAATCCGGTTTCATTCATAATTTTTTTAAAGTTCATATTGACTAATTGCAAATGTAACAACTTAATGTGTCTGTTAAGTCACTATATGAGGTAACACTGAGGTCTGGCCTACTGATGAAAGTACTTTTGAATATTTATATATTTCCAGTATTAAAAAATAATGCTGTATAATAGCTTTTGTCTACAGAATACACACAAACAAATATAAGTATGCACACAATTCTGAAAAATAGCATTTTGTAATATTAGTTTTCACTCAAAAATAAATTCTAAATCAACCAGAGCTGAAATCTTAAGGACAAAAAAACTCAAATTAATTGGCCCTTACTACTTCTGCTACCTGTTTATACCTGCAAACACACTCACAGTACACCTACTATCACAGTTCATTCATTGTATCACCATTATTATAGACAAATGAATTTACGTTAACTTCTGCACTGATTATGTCTCATGTCTTAGATTCTCATGCCTGCACGTTTCTCCCTTTATACAGTCGATAGTAGCAACAAGAATGTCTGCTTCATTGTAATTGTGCATTTGACAAAGTAAAGACTTGATATGTTGATTATTATCAGTTACTGAGAGGCTTTGTTATCTGTCGAACAATTCATCCACTTGTCGACTACTTAATTCAAATATTTGCTCAATTAAACAAATCATTAAAAATATAAAAATAATAAGATGATAATTAAACAACTGAGTGAATAAGAACCAGAACATCATTCTTCTAAAAGACATCTCCTTGTGTGCTGTTTTTTGGTGAAATACATATTAAATATTGTGTATCCTGAATCGGCCTAATATCAACATTATTACTTTCACAATGATAAAGATGCCCTACATCATTTTATTATTGTATTTATCATAATTGTTGCCATATTGTGGCCTAAGCTGTGTTTGTACCTATTTACTGTATGACATTTAATATTTTACAACTATTCTAATATCACCTCTTTTGTAATTGTTTTGTTAATAAAGAAGTAAAATAATTCCGTAATATACTACCTTGTCTCCACTACAATAATATGGCCACTAAGAGGCGCAAAAGGTCTATTTTATTCCATCCCTGCAGACAATGTCGGTGCTTTTACTTTGAAAGTGGAAACAGGAAGTGTGTGTGTTTTCCATTGTCTCCGCGCGCTGACTCCGGTCCTTGCTCGCGCAGCCTCCTCCCGTTGTCGCCATGGTGCAGATGATGGAGTCGCAGTGCGAGTACTTCATGTATTTCCCGGCGGTGCCCATCACCGACCTGTCGGACCCGGCCCGCTACCGCACGCTGCCCCGCAGGAGTCACCTCTACCTGGGAGAGACGGTCCGCTTCCTCCTGGTGCTGCGCTGCAGGGACGTGGGGGCGACTCCGACCGAGACCGGGCCCGGTAAGGGGGGGGGGGCATCCAACCAGCTCTGGATGGGAGGGAGGAGGGGAGAAAGAAGCCTTATTATAAATATTATATAAAGGTTTCTTCATGTGCAGGGGAATTGAAGGCAAGACCTTCAGATGGAGAATGTGTCTGCAGATTCATGGAGATTCTCTGTTTGTTGTACCAGAGTCAAAGTACAACACACAACCCAATGTTATTGTCAGGCTTAATATTATTCTATGTAACCTATGAAGTGGAACACAGATTTGGATTTATTTGTTCAAATAAACACGATACAAGAGGAAATCTGATAAAATGTCACTCCAATCTTAAAATCCTTGAACAATGTGTTTTACAATTTAAAAAATGCAGTTTGAACCAGCAGAGAAAATATTGTTTTTTTAATGAAAATTATGTTTTTCATCTGAAATGAATGAAGAAAAATGGACCATGTGTCGTAAAATGATGGTGAAGTGTTCATACTGCTGATCCCCTCATGGCATAATAACCTATTGGACCAAATCAATGCTACACATTGAATGAATAACGTATTTGACCAAAGAAGGGTGGAAGTTCAAATGAGTACTGAAGCAAACTAGAGCTAAATCACTAGAGAACGTTGCACCTAATGAGGGCTAAAGCACCAGAGAATACTGGACTATACCAAGGATAGAACCCCACAGAATATTGGACCAAACTAGAACTAAACCACTAATAATCTGGACCAAACCAGGACTAACACTGTGTTCAACATTGGACCAAACCAGGACTAAAACTGTGTTCAACATTGGATCAAACCAGGACTAAAACTGTGTTCAACATTGGACCAAACCAGGACTAACACTGTGTTCAACATTGGACCAAACCAGGACTAAAACTGTGTTCAACATTGGACCAAACCAGGACTAAAACTGTGTTCAACATTGGACCAAACCAGGACTAAAACTGTGTTAAACATTGGACCAAACCAGGACTAACACTGTGTTAAACATTGGACCAAACCAGGACTAAAACTGTGTTAAACATTGGACCAAACCAGGACTAAAACTGTGTTCAACATTGGATCAAACCAGGACTAAAACTGTGTTCAACATTGGACCAAACCAGGACTAACACTGTGTTCAACATTGGACCAAACCAGGACTAAAACTGTGTTCAACATTGGACCAAACCAGGACTAAAACTGTGTTCAACATTGGACCAAACCAGGACTAAAACTGTGTTAAACATTGGACCAAACCAGGACTAACACTGTGTTAAACATTGGACCAAACCAGGACTAAAACTGTGTTAAACATTGGACCAAACCAGAACTAAAACTGTGTTCAACATTGGACCAAACCAGGACTAAAACTGTGTTCAACATTGGACCAAACCAGTACTAACACTGTGTTCAACATTGGACCAAACCAGGACTAAAACTGTGTTAAACATTGGACCAAACCAGGGCTAAGCAGAGAACTAATTAGGGGTCAAGGTTTATGGAGCGACTGGAGCCAATGAAGGTTCTCACAAGCATTGTATTATGTACACGTGATTTTCCAGCAGTGGGCGTTGATGGCACCGCGGCCGGTTTTGGGACGGAGTCGGCCAGCAGCCGGGCGTGGAGGGAGCTGGCCGGCTCTCTGTGCGCCGTGGCCAGCGTGAGTCCGGGTGAAAGCAGCCGCCATCGAGGCCATCATCACCATGACTACCAGAGCAGCGGGGACGAGGCCAACGAGGATGGCGAGGACGACTACATCGCGGCGGCGGAGGCGGCCATCGCGGCGCTCGGCAGCCGCGTGGACTCCCGGTGCCGGAGCTTCAGGGACTGCAAGCCGCTGCTCATACACAACTCATCGGGGACGGCGGCGAGGGAGTTCCGCAGGGCACCTGTTCAGGTACAGCAGCATTACTGTACTGTTGGTAGGAGGGCAGCAAGTCCATCAACTAGTTGTTAAGAGCTTGGATGTGAGCACGGCAGACTTATTATTTCAACATATACCAAATAGATTCCTATGAAGTTTGGCACATTCATGCTCCCCACAGGATGAATCAATAACATGGTGATCCCTTTACAATTCATCCAGCGCCACCATCAGGTCAAAGTACGACCAAAAACCTACAACACAAATGACGTTCCCAATCATCCTCGTCTGTACTTTGTTTAGTGCTAATTGACCCTTAGCTAAGCCCCGCCCCCCTCGCTTACAGAATGACTTTCTGATTGTTGACGTTGACCTGCATATAGTATTGAGTCGCCAACTTCACTTCGTTGTATCGTATCAGACATCAACGCAGCTCTTCTGTGTTCATTGATCATGCTGATGTGTAATCAGTGTGTCTGTGCCTTCAGTCTCCTCTGGACGAGCCGGTGGTTTTGAGGGATGAAGTGATCTTCCCCCTCACCGTCTCTCTGGACAAACTCCCCGTCAGCACCCTGAAAGTCAAGGTCAGGAGCAACTAAATCTCATTCAGGGCGTTTGGAAAAGTGTGAACGTGATCCAGAAAACTGGTCTCGAGTCCACCACAAAACGGGGATCCAAGGCTTCGTGTCATTTTTCCAGCGCTACAACATTGTGGAGACGCAAGACTCAATAAAGTGTTTTTTCTTCTGTGTGTGTGTTCAGGTGATGGTGACGGTGTGGAAGAAGGAGGCAGAGAAAGCGGAGGTGCAGGAGCTCGGCTACCTGAGCGTCCTGCAGCAACGAGAGCCCACACACACCTTCAGACACGACCTGAACACCTTCAAAGCTCAGGGTACAACACACACCCGGTGGCTGACAGGCCTCTACCAGAGGCACTCCTCCTCAGTCCAAATATGGTCACTTCCTGTTCACTGGTTGTAAAAACACCAAGATGGCGACGGCCACAGTGACGAATTCGAGGCTTCAAAACATCAGCCCACAAACTAAAGACGACTCCGTCCTCTTCTTATAGACAGTCTGCATGGATTAGTAGTGTTTGTCTATCATCCAAACATTATAATGATTGTAAAACATGGAAGAATCTAACCTTGATCATACGATAGTCATGCGTACTTTAAGGGTTCTCTCAACCACTCGTAAGATGTTGTGTTACCTAGAAGAAGACCAAACATTAAAACGTTGGCGTATCAAAGGTCACTGACAAAAAAGAGGAAATTTGTCCTGAAATGTTTAGTTTAAAGCACAACAAAGAAAAAGGAAAAACAACAAATACATCCTAAATATCTAACATCACGTGCTAAAAGATGGAACGAAACCTCTGAATTGGTGTGAAACACTGAAGGAATATTGACAGAAAAACTAAATATCAACTATTTTGCTCATCAAATAATCGTTTTAGTCATTTTTCAAACACAGATGGTGAAAAACAATTCCAGATCTTCTCTGGTTGCAGCTTAGAGGATGAGAGGATCTGCTGCTGTTCTTCATCACGTTTGATTGTAAACGGAATATTTTGGGGGTTTTGGACTGTTGGTTGCACAAAACTAGGTATTTGAAGACCTTGAAACTCATTTTTCTTTTACATTTCAGACACTGAATGATGATACTGTAAATGATGGTTGGTCAGTTATTCTGCATTTGAACAATCGTCTGGTTGCTCCCGTCCACAGTGAGCACCACTCTGACCGTCCTGCCGCCGCCCACCGTCCGCTGGAAGCAGATGACCGTCTCTGGGAGGCACCTCGCCATCCTCAAAGGTCCGGAGATTATTCCTCGCCGACTCACAGTTATTAACGGATTAAAAGCGGTGAACTATGTTTTATCCTTCTCCTCCTCTCAGTGTTGAACGAGTCTTCTCAGGAGGAGGTGTGTGTTCGGGATGTTCGTATTTTACCGAACCTCAACGCCTCCTACCTTCCCATGATGCCAGACGGCTCCGTGCTGCTGGTGGACAACGTGAGGTACGTACACACGCATCAGACGTCCACGTCTGACCTGTTGCATGATGTCACGTCTGACCTGTTGCATGATGTCACGTCTGACCTGTTGCATGATGTCACGTCTGACCTGTTGCATGATGTCACGTATGACCTGTTGCATGATGTCACGTCTGACCTGTTGCATGATGTCACGTCTGACCTGTTGCATGATGTCACGTATGACCTGTTGCATGATGTCACGTCTGACCTGTTGCATGATGTCACGTATGACCTGTTGCATGATGTCACGTCTGACCTGTTGCATGATGTCACGTCTGACCTGTTGCATGATGTCACGTATGACCTGTTGCATGATGTCACGTCTGACCTGTTGCATGATGTCACGTCTGACCTGTTGCATGATGTCACGTATGACCTGTTGCATGATGTCACGTCTGACCTGTTGCATGATGTCACGTCTGACCTGTTGCATGATGTCACGTCTGACCTGTTGCATGATGTCACGTCTGACCTGTTGCATGATGTCACGTATGACTGGTGGAGAGGGACGTGACCGCTATGATTCCACCTCCTTTATGTGTGTTTATATCTATGTGACCTGTTCATTTGATAACAATGACATCATCAAGATGTTCCATCACATGATATGTTGTGTTGTTACATTACATCATGCTGTCATGATGTTCCACAGCATGCCTTCGTTAAGCTGCCTTACTTGATGTGAGTTTCCTCACTTTCTGTCCATCACATTTTGTTACATTATGTTCTGTCACCTTTGTTTCATGTTTGCTGTCACATTATATCTGCTATGTTCTGTTCCGTGATCTTCCCTTTGTTACATTACGTTCTCTCACATCACATTGTATTGTTCTGGGTTCCTAATATAACGTAACACCATAGACTGTTCTGTTATCTTTTGTTTCATTATGTTCCGTCACGTTATATTGTGTTACGTTATCTTCTATTACTTTATGTTACATTACCATCTCTTACGTCACATTTCATTTAAAACTCACCGTCTGCAGAGTTTGATGGTTTTGACCTGATGAAGCTCAAACTGCTTCCTCTCCTGCTCTGCAGCCACCAGTCAGGTGAGGTTGGCATGGCGTCTTTCTGCAGGGTGGACAGCCTGGCCTCCCGACTTCCCAGCATGCTCAGCGCTTTGGAGGAGCACGACTTCCTGTTCCAGTTGCATCTCAACGACATGCCGGAAGACGACTCCAACGAGGTTTGAACATGTTTGTGTGACTGTTTTAAAGGTACTTTAGGTTGTTTCTAGAATGTGATCTATTATGTTACAGTTGCATTTTGTTTTCATGATAACTTTTGAAATATTTGGTGTTTTCTGTTGTTGGATTAATATCTCGGCCGGGTGTCCTGGTTAAACAAAGGTTGAATATGGTTACAAATCCATGAATCAAATATTGTGACACTAAAAAGAACTCTGCTGCAAACTTGCTGCTTTTCTTTATATTTCAGGAAATATTTGACTGCGGTTTGCAGAAGCTACAGAAGTATTTTACACTTAATGTGTTACTTCTCTAGTGTGTTTTGAAAGAACATGAACAAACAGTATTTAAGCGTAAGTGTCTCAGCCTGCGGGCCCATCCCATTTCTTATTTTTACCCCGACCCATTGTTTTCAACTTGCCCCTCAGAACAGAGTTACAAGGGTTGAAATCTACCTCTCAGAAGTGGGACAACCCTTCAAGGGTTCAAGACCCCGATACGTCGTCAGTGGTCGTTTATGGCGTTAACGCGACACAATAGCGGCGCTCTTTTGGCTAGCAGACCGGCGCTCATGCCCTGCCAGAGGAGCGGTAACAAGTTCAGTTAAATATTAGGCGTCCCATGCCATAAACTGGGGGAACTGTTAATGTGGGACTGTGGTGCACAAATCAGCGTTAGAACAACGTTGTAACGTTAGCTAGCTAATGACAACGGCATACTAGCTGTTTGTTTGCTTGTTATAAGTCTATAATACATTGAATTGACATGAAGCTAATGATAATTACTTACTTTCTGTGCCTTTAAAAACCTCTTCCTGAGAGTCTCTGTAGCTCTACCATTTCGCCCCAGAACGCTAGCATTAAAACGTGGCGGGATTAGCACGCTAACGTTACCTAGCTAACTAGCCAGCTGCTAAATGAGACGAATCAAACAACTTAGTGCACATTGAAATCGCCAGATAATCAGCCATCAGCCTTCACAGATTATGTCTGATTTAAAACAGTGGATGCAGTTTTGAGCTTTTTTAACCATGAAATGTCGATAACAAAAGCGATTGATTATGAGAAAGTAAACTTAATGGACTGATTGTGTGTTTTGGTTGATATTAAATGTTTCAGACTCGACTGCAGCGATTTATCATTAAACATCAATGAACTTATACATGAACTCCACTTGTGGTCAAAGTGATTCCTTTATCTCATCACTGTGTGTGTGTGTGTGTGTGTGTGTGTGTGTGTGTGTTGTTTTATGTTCAGGGGCTGGAGGTTCCCCTGGTCGCTGTGGTGCAGTGGTCAACTACCAAGATGCCTTTCACCAACTGTATCTACACCCACTACAGGTAAGGACATATTTTGTGATTAAATCCACTTTTAAAAGTCCGTCCCACTCACATCAAATATACGTATGTGTCTATATTATAGTTAAAGGAACAGTGTGTAACATTTAGGGGATATAGTGGCAGAAATGGGATATAATTCTGGAGTATAATCACCAGAAAATAAGAATTGTTTTCGTTCCCGTTAATGACCCGTTTGTATCTAAAAACAAAACCTTTCATAGAAGTCTATGAGAAAATGACTCTACTTCTCTCTTGATTTATTACCTCAGTAAACATTGTAAACATGAGTTTATGGTCTCAATCTCTAGTTTCAAGTCTTCTTCAATACAGCATGATGTTCATTTAGTACATTATGGTCCATTTAGAGTCACACAGACCATAAAGCAGGGGATGCTTTAGGGCGGGGCTACACGGTGATTGACAGGTCTCTACGTCACTCCTCAGTCCTAATATGGTCACTTCCTATTCACTGGTTCCTAAAAAACAACATGGCGACGGATAAAACAGAACTTGAGGCTTCAAAACACCCTCAAACAAATGAGAGACGTCACCTTAACTACGTCCACTTATCTACGCTCCTTCAGATCTTCTGTCTCCTCCTCCCTCAGGTTGCCCAGCATCCGTCTGGACGAGCCTCGCTTCGTCATGACAGCCAGCTGCCCGAGCACCGTGAGGGTGAAGGAACACTTCAAGGTTAAATACGTTCTGCTCAACAACCTGCAGGACTTCCTGGCTGTCCGGCTCGTCTGGACCCCAGAGGGTCAGTGAGACCGAGGGGTCTCAAAGGGGACATTTTATAAACAAGCTATATAAGAAATACACACATTTGAGTTAAAATCATGTGTCTTGTTATCGGTCATGTTAAGAGAAGACTGTACATGCAGGAACATCTGGTCAATTATGAGGTTTCTATAAAACGTCTTCTTTCAGACGAGTGGAAACATTTAGTTTCTGCTGAATCGACCAGATGTTGCCATTCGATGTGATGGACAGTTGCATGTCAGTGAGCTCTTTGTTTGTTTGGTGACGTTAACTTCACACAGAAACGTAATACATTTCATGTGTTGGTTCTTGTGGCTCGTTGATTTAATGTTAAGCATGTCAATTATTAATTTGATGATTCTTTTGTAATCTTTGAACTTTTCAAACGCTTTCATACTCAACTAATTATTTTACTGGTTCCTGAACTACGCTTTTGACCTAAGATCATCCACTAAATGTCATCGATTGTCTACCTGTGTGTGTGTGTGTGTGTGTGTGTGTGTGTGTGTGTGCAGGTCGAGGTCAGGTTGACGATGCGTCTCTGGCCGCTGTGGTCTGTCACTCTCCTCTCAGCAACCTCGGTCACTGTCGGAAAGGCAGCACTCTGTCCTTCAGCGTGGCGTTCCAGATCCTCAAACCAGGACTCTACGAGGTGGGTCCACTCTGAAAGAAAGTCAGACCGGTCCCCAATATAGAGGCGAGGCCCCGCCCCTTCCTTTCTTTTGGACCACCAAGCCTCTAGTTCGGCATTTTAGCCGTCGCCATCTTGTTGTTTTGTAACCAGTTAACAGGAAGTGACCACATCTGGACTGAGGAGGAGTGACGTAGAGCAGATATGGTCACTTCCTGTTCACTGGTTGCAAAAATAGCCAAGATGGCGACGGCCAGCTTCCACATGGCTTTGGTGGAGTAGAGAAAGCCAACAGAAGTCTTCTCTCTTTGCAGCTGAGTCAGCACATGAAGTTAAAGCTCCAGTTCACGGCCTCGGTCTCCAACCCTCCGCCTGACGCTCGGCCGCTGTCACGTAAGAAGAAGACATCCTGTTTACGTTTCTCCATTTTCAATGTGAAAGGAGGTAAAAAGAGTCGACAGATACATCAGAAATGGTGGAAAAAAAGATATTAGTAAAGAGACCGGACGAAACTGTGTGCATGGTAATAAACAATAACATTGTGACCTTATTTATACGCAGATGACATTGTGTTGAGTGTTGATGGAGCAGCTCCAATGTTAGCATAGCCTAGCAGCAGCTACAATGTTAGCATAGCCTAGCAGCAGCTACAATGTTAGCATAGCATAGCAGCAGCTACAATGTTAGCATAGCCTAGCAGCAGCTACAATGTTAGCATAGCCTAGCAGCAGCTACAATGTTAGCATAGCCTAGCAGCAGCTACAATGTTAGCATAGCCTAGCAGCAGCTACAATGTTAGCATAGCATAGCAGCAGCTACAATGTTAGCATAGCCTAGCAGCAGCTACAATGTTAGCATAGCCTAGCAGCAGCTACAATGTTAGCATAGCCTAGCAGCAGCTACAATGTTAGCATAGCATAGCAGCAGCTACAATGTTAGCATAGCCTAGCAGCTACAATCCAGACTCCATTCAGAAAACAAGCATTTTAAAAGTTATTTGCTTGTTGTCTTGTGGAGAGAATTAACAAAACATGAATTCAGACTTTTTACAAATCAGCATCAGTTTATTACGATGAAATCACAGCTAAATGTGTTTATTTTGGGTTCATATACAACTGTAGTAAAGCAGCCAACGTGTGCATTGATTGACACCGTGAATCCTCTGGATGATGAACTCATCCTGGATATTCTGGGACTTCAACATGTTCAAAGCAGCATTAGCCTTATTTCTGAGGAAACATTGTTGGTGTCGCTATGGAGGTAAAAAGCAGGAAGCAGGTTACAGGTTCTTTATTATTCACCTCTAACTGGTTTCATGGTTCCCATCTGATTTAATAAACTAATGAAATAATACTGTAATAATTACAGATACACAAACAAACCTTGAGGTAACTAGAAGCCTGTTCATTTGTTCAAACCCTCTGAATTTGATATTGAAGTATTTCCAAAGATTCCAGATGTTCTTCTTGGAGTGTAACCATCACGTAGCTTCCTTCTGATGGTGGAAGATGTCGTGGTTTCTGTGTTGAACGTTGTCGTGTCCTCACAGGTAAAAACAGCCCGTCCAGCCCGGCGTTTCGAGACCTGCTGGACCGACACCAGGCCAGTCTGGGTCGGTCCCAGTCCTTCTCCCACCAGCAGCCGTCTCGCTCCCATATCATGAGGTACCACTGAAATTATTATTATTATGAAAATCTGACAACAATGAGGCTTTTTACAGCTCCTGGCTGTGATGAACGGTGTAGTTTTCGCGATTGTTTAAATAAAACATGCATTTCCATCCCATCTGTGGGTTTTTGGCTTCAGAGGGTTAAAGTTCTGTACTCGAGTAAATGTACTTCGTATCAGTCTGTGTGTGTGTGTGTGTGTGTGTGTGTGTGTGTGTCTGTCAGGACGGGCAGTGCCATGGAGCGGCGGGCCATCACCCCCCCTGTCGGCTCTCCGGTGGGTCGGCCGCTCTACCTGCCACCGCAGGACAAGTCGCTGCTGTCGTTGGACAAGATCGCCAAGAGGGAGTGTAAAGTCCTGGTGGTGGACCCCGCCAGCTAAGGGGAAAGGACGCAAGGAGGGAAGGACAAGGAAGCAGTGAGGAGTCAGGAGAGGCCTTCAAACATCTTCATCTTTAAGTTTCCCTTCAACAGAACCTGCTGCCTCATGTTTCTGTTGAAACATTTTGATTTAAACAGGAAGAAGAAGATCAAAATAAAACTGTCCTTTATGAAGACAGAGACTGAACAAACATTAATGTATTATCATGTTTCTGTTTTATTTAAAGGGAGACGCTACAGGAACACATGCATATCAGTCTGTTAATAATATATAATATAATCAGGATCAACAGGTTTCATGGTTACTGATCATTAGCTGATGTTAGCATGCTAACACGCTAAGCTAAGAAGGTAACCATTATATCTGCTAAACATCTGTTAGCATGTTAACACGCTATGCTAAGAAGGTGACATTATATCTGCGAAACATCTGTTAGCATGTTAACATGCTATGCTAAGAAGGTGACATTATATCTGCTAAACATCTGTTAGCATGTTAACACGCTATGCTAAGAAGGTGACATTTCTGCTAAACATCTGTTAGCATGTCAACACGCTATGCTAAGAAGGTGACATTATATCTGCTAAACATCTGTTAGCATGTTAACACGCTATGCTAAGAAGGTGACATTATATCTGCTAAACATCTGTTAACATGTTAACACGCTATGCTAAGAAGGTGACATATCTGCTAAACATCTGTTAGCATGTTAACACGCTATGCTAAGAAGGTGACATTTCTGCTAAACATCTGTTAGCATGTTAACATGCTATGCTAAGAAGGTGACATATCTGCTAAACCTCTGTTAGCATGTTAAGCTAAGAAGGGTGAACATTATTTCTGCAAATCATCTGTTAGCATGTTAACATGCTATGCTAAGAAGGTGACATATCTGCTAAACATCTGTTAGCATGTTAACATGCTATGCTAAGAAGGTGACATTATATCTGCTAAACATCTGTTAGCATGTTAACACGCTATGCTAAGAAGGTGACATTATATCTGCTAAACATCTGTTAACATGTTAACACGCTATGCTAAGAAGGTGACATTTCTGCTAAACATCTGTTCGCATGTTAACATTCTATGCTAAGAAGGTGACATTATATCTGCTAAACCTCTGTTAGCATGTTAAGCTAAGAAGGGTGAACATTATTTCTGCAAATCATCTGTTAGCATGCTAGCATAAAGCAGTGCTGTGTCTCAGTACAGCCTCAGAGCTGATTTGTATTTTAATTTTGCAACCAAAATCGATAGTTTTTTACAATCTATTCTCTCCGTTTCCTTGGTAACCTCGAGGGTGTGTTAATACCCGGAACAGTCATTCCCATCCCATAAAAACGGGAACGTATAAATATGAATAGGACAGACCTGGGCGAATGCTTTTAGTTGATTTAGAGCCCCTTGTGGACACAATAAGTATTACAACATGTTTCCATTTGCCACAGCTTTGTTTTGTTTCACAATTTGTTTACAGGAAAGATGATCCTGACAAAACGTTCCTGTTCTTAAATCACCTCATTGACCTCTCAGAGCTTCCGTAGAATACCGAGAGCAAAACAAAAACCATCAACGTATTGTAACATTGTTTGTTTACTGTAACATTTATACTTTAATGGAACATTCACTCACAACTGTACAACAGTCATGCGATTCATTCACACTGAACATAAGTTATATATGTAAATATATATAAATACACAGTATACACTGTTTCTACCAGTCTTTAAAATTGATGTACTCCTTTTGACGTTGTTGCGCCCTCTAATCCCTTATTAAACAACCCGTGCAGCCTGAGGAACAGTGTGAAGGCACCGTGACCGTCCACCAAAATGTCCCATTAAAACCACAATGTTTGATCCAGGAGACGACCTCTGGTTCTGAAGAGTCTCAACGCTGCATTCTCTCTACCGACCATCAGGGGGCGACTCCTCTGGTCTATGAGGAAATCACTCTAGCCTTTAACTTCAGAGGAAATTATGTGATTCGTCTTTTTTTCTTTTTCAAAGAATACAACATTGACATGTAAACAAAGTGATATTTAAAGAGCTATGTAGTGAATTTTCAAAAAATATATTTGGTAGTTATAAGAATTGATGTAGGTATAAAAGTGCAACTTTATTTTACAGCAAATGTGAATGCAGTTTATGGTGCTAATAAATCGTAAACTATTGTTCTTTCTGCACAGAATAGTCTTAACTATTAATGAATCGTGCAGCTTAGGAAAGGTTTTTGTACCGAGTTTTTATTAAGACTAATTGATCACATTAATAGCTGAAGATACATTTAATCAGATAAGTAGTGTAAGTGACAATAAATAAGTAAATAAGAATTCATCTCTGTAGTTCCTTGTGAGTGGCTCTTAAAAGAGCCTTTGTGTTGTTAGTCAGCCGGTTAGGGTGTCTACTTCTTGGCGGCCTTCTCGGTCTTCTTGGGCAGCAGCACCGCCTGGATGTTGGGCAGCACGCCGCCCTGAGCGATGGTCACTCCGCCCAGCAGCTTGTTGAGCTCCTCGTCGTTGCGGACGGCCAGCTGCAGGTGACGGGGGATGATCCTGGTCTTCTTGTTGTCGCGGGCAGCGTTCCCAGCCAGCTCCAGGATCTCAGCGGTCAGGTACTCCAGCACCGCCGCCAGGTACACCGGAGCTCCGGCACCGACACGGTGAGCGTAGTTACCCTTCCTCAAGTGTCTGTGGACACGGCCGACGGGGAACTGAAGCCCGGCACGGGAGGACCTGGTCTTGGCCTTCGCTCTGGCCTTTCCGCCGGTCTTTCCTCGTCCAGACATTTTGTGTATTTCTCCGTGAAGCTCGAGAAAAGATCTGCTAACGTAACGCCGGAAGAAGCTTTATAAACCAACCAAGCTGCTCTTTGATTTGTCAAAGCGAGCGTATCTGTGATCGGCCAATCAGAAATGAGCTCACGTCACGTTCCTGTATTTACCACAAGGCTTCCGCTTGATACTGCGCCTTCAAAATAAAACCCGGAAGTTCATATATTCCATATTGCCCGTCATTATTTGTTTACTTTCTTGTTATGTACATGACTTTGTGTTTTTGTATTGTTTGATAAAAGTAAGTGGTGGAACTAAAGCAAAGTCCCTCTGAATCAACACGACAGAAACACGGGTTATAATGTAAACACAAACACATTTCAAAATAAAATATGACAGGTTAAATTGGAATTTACTAAAATATATTCTATCCACCGTAAATAACATATTACTGCATTAGACAAAGGAGCCTTGCACGTTAAAGATGAAGACTATATATAATAACATATATACGTATTAGGGGTATTGTGACATTTTAAAATGAAATATGATTGTAATGCACAATGATACTGAATAGGTAATCAAAGTCCTTTTTAACATATTTAATAAATAGAATTATGGTGAAATACTTTTGGCACCTTCATGAGCTAAGATGGTTTTCGGGAAAAAAAGTGTAGAAATGCAAGTGAAAACTAAATATATACATTTATTTTTCATACTACAAAAGCACCATGAAGAGGAAATTACATGACATATTTAGGGACATGATTATAAACCAAAATATTTAATCTGCTTGGGAAAAGGACCCTATATATATATATATATATATATTTTAACATACAGTAATACACAGTTTATTTGGGAGCATGTAGTTTATACCCACAGCGGTTTTTATTATTTTGTCCACCCCATTTAAACTCAATGTGGGTAAAATAAACATAATTAAACTGTTTTAAGTCTGATATTTACAATCAGGTGTTTTAATAAGACACATAATATATACGAATCTGTATGAAAGGGAACGTTCCTCATGCCGGTCGGCTGTATAAAAACCTGGATGATGAAGTTGTGTGTGACACACATATATATCCTCACACCGGACTATAGTTTACATGGAATTGACTAGAATGAGTAACTGGATGTGTTCATCCATTGTCGATATCTACGTGAGAACAGTAGAATGAGGTTCAGTAAGTGCAACACGTGTTTCTAGGACCTCAGCTCTCAGATGCGGGTGTGTGGCTCTTAAAAGAGCCGTTGGTGGGTGAGTGGAGTCGGGTTAGTTTAAGCCCTCTCTCCGCGGATGCGGCGGGCCAGCTGGATGTCTTTGGGCATGATGGTGACCCTCTTGGCGTGGATCGCGCACAGGTTGGTGTCCTCGAACAGACCGACCAGGTAAGCCTCGCTGGACTCCTGCAGAGCCATGACGGCGGAGCTCTGGAAGCGCAGGTCGGTCTTGAAGTCCTGAGCGATCTCCCGCACCAGGCGCTGGAAGGGCAGCTTGCGGATCAGCAGCTCGGTGGACTTCTGGTAGCGACGGATCTCCCTCAGAGCCACGGTACCGGGCCTGTAACGGTGGGGCTTCTTCACTCCGCCGGTGGCCGGGGCGCTCTTACGGGCAGCTTTGGTCGCCAGCTGCTTCCTGGGAGCTTTTCCTCCGGTGGACTTACGGGCGGTCTGCTTGGTTCTGGCCATTGTAGTTCGTCAGTCTGTTCTGTGTTCACAGATCAACTAGGAATGCTTTATAAAGGAGCTGCCAGAGTCAGCGCGGCGCCGATTGGTCCACACGGGGAGACACGTTGCTGGAGCTGAGCTGCTTTTGGACTAAAGGAACTCAAAGTATAGAGAGGCTAACTCCCGCCCTTTCCGGTTGACCAACATTTATTTTGGCCAAAACGTACTAAAAACGTATTAAATCATTCTTTATTTGTGCCATGATTTACACATATGATGTCTGTCGATTTAAAAAATAATTTTACAAGTTAAAGTCTAATGATAAATACGTAATTATAAAAACAACACACCAAAAAGTGTTGGAAGTGATGACATAGCTAAGTTAGCTAGCAAGACAGGCTAACGGCCATGTTTGTGACGTACATTGTGCGCGACAATATACGTCACTGTTCCCGCTCACACAGCATTCCTAGTTGACGAGGGATGTAGCGTTAGTTCACTGAGCTGTTTCACAAAATAACTAAACGATACTATGGCAAACTGAGACTGTCTTGACTGAAAACGACGTCTCACTCGTTATTTATCTTCCCTGCTGATGAAAAGAGTTGCTGGATAAAACACATCAAGATGACGTTACACTTAGAGACGTAGCTATGTTAGCTAGCTAGCCAGACCAGCTAACGGCCATGTTGGTGACGTACTTTGAGCGAGACGAGAGACGTAGTTCACCAAGCAGTTACACAAAGGCCAAATCCCACAGCCCCCCTTACGGACTCACGGACTTTGAGGCGCGTTCCCGCGAAGTCCGTGAGGGTTTAGTTCTGTCCCACTGTCAAATCATCAAGTGTTTGAGTCTCTCTGGCAGATATTTTGAGCCCTTTATGAACCCTTTCCGTAAGTCAGCATGGTGCTGACTTAGCCTAAGGGAATTACCCACAAATCATTGCAATGTGACGTTAAACACGGGGCAACCAGTGGACGCATGGAGACGTAAACAAAGAGGACGGCTCACGTGTTCAGCCAGTAATAATAAATTTACTCAGAAACATTAAGGGTTAAAGATGGAACAAAAAATAAACATGAAATCAAACATCAAATATTTGATTTAGTCATTGAAGCTGTTTTGACAAAAACGAGTAAATGATTATATGTGAGATCATGTGAGAAAAGAGCCTGAAGACGTTCACATCAGGGAGTACAAAATATAAAATAAATACCTACAATTATACATCATATTTTTTCTGTGATGTTGCAGCAAAGTGCTGTCCCGTTCCTATTTACACCATCTCAAGCCCTCACAGTCTCTCACACTCAACCACTTACCAGGTGACGTCAGTAAGTCCTTGAGGGTTCAGGGTTTGAGGGTTCAGGGTTTGAGGGTTTAGGGGGGACGTTGGGATTTGGCCAAAGATTATCCTAAGTCAAACTGAGGCTTTTAAACTGACAAACATTATAGAGATAGCACCAATTACCGAACTACCTAATATTTAAACAAAAACTAAAGAGATGACTTAAAGTTTGTACCTTCATATCTGTGTTGATGCTTACACCAAATAAAAGTCTAACAAAATAAAATGAATGTCTCTTATTATAACTGGACTCAATGATGGCGTGCTACATAGACTGCAGTAATTTACATGCTAGTCACCTAGCTAGCCGGTAGTATTAGCTAGCACACACATGTCTGTTTATTTTACACCTTCACAAGGTTTATTTTTTACTGATGTTTTTTTAATCTCTGAATTAATTTAAGACATCTCAACAGCGATATTGCTAGCTAACGTTAGCTAAACAAATGCTAACTTCGCTCATGGACGAACAAGTGCCGGTATAAGAGCTAACATTGGCCCTCCTCATTAAATATCAACAGTTTGATGGTTGATAGTTATTGACAACAAAGATATTTACAATCAAATCATAATAATAATTAACTCAATTAAAAGTTGAAGTAAACAATTTACAGGAAGTTGACAATGTACACGTGTTTAATTGAGACTTTATTATTTCAACATTTGATGGAAGTGCGTTGACACGTCATTCAGTCACGTTTTCGAGCCTTATGACCGATTTGATTAAATCAACCGTTTTTGGTAATTTTACTGTAGTTTTCAGTACTGTTGTTGAATTCAGAATTTTGAGCAAATGCAAATAAACACACAACAAACAAATATTCTGCCTGTAAGAAATAAACATGTAAAACACACTCAAATGTAATACAGTTTAAAGTCCCGCTCTGTTCATCTGAATGCAGATGAATGTGTGAAATGACGGTGTTCATTTTGATTTGATAAACGTGTCAATGAACCATAAGAGATTATCTGATGAAAATAACGTTTTTCCCACAATATTTTACTTTATCTCCAAAACAAGCTGTCTGATTGTGAAGTAGTTATTGAAGGAAAGTCGAAGAACATCAATTTAACAGCTGATTGCTAACTTGTGGGTGTATATCACAACATAAAAGTATCAACAAAGAAGTAAAATGTTAAAAAACAAACTGGTCTTATGGAGTAAATGAGGTACAAAATGAACCTCATTGATCAGGAATATATCTGATAATCACATCCAGCTGTTCTTTTGACAAAATCACAATTGTTGGCTGATGAAGAAGAAGCAGATTTAAATGGCGACGCTGTTCTCGATACGTCCAGGACAGAGGTAGGGATACGGCAGCTCCAGTTGGCGGTTGCGCTCCGTGATGTCATCAGAAATGGCCCTGAGGTCAGCCTGCACCGCCTCCACCAGCCCGCGGTGGGCGTCGTCCCTGAAAACCACCTCCTTGTAGTGACACAGAGGAACCTGCAGGGGGCGACACACGGGAGCTCGTTTCCACTTTAAATCACTTCTACGACCACAAACCTTCGGTAGATAAATGTGAACACAAATCAGCCGGTTTACGTGCTACCATGTAGCGTGTTAGGGTACAATCATACCGGCATTTAACATGTTAGCATGCTACGTTAGCATCGCCAAGTTTGCTGATCACTGTGAAGATAAAATAAGTTAAAACTTTACTGATTTCCAGCAGGGAAAATAAGTAAGTATTAAAGTAAAATAGAAATCATACTTAGAGAGCAATTATATATGTGTATATATATATATATATATATATATATATATATATATATATATATATATATATATATATATATATATATATATATATATATATATATATATATATATATATATATATATATATATATATATATATATATATATATATATATATATATATATATATGTATACACAACTTAAACACAAGGTGAGTCAATGGAATAATATGCGTACAGTGTTGTAAAATATATGAGAAATAAACATAGTAAAATCTATAAAAACTAGTGCTGGGCAACGATTA
>JAFEUB010001562.1:285000-332500 GCA_024529925.1 Ophthalmolycus amberensis | reverse complement strand
TTCTCTTCTGTCTCGTCCTTCAGCAAACACACTGGAATAAAGGTGGTAATACTAATGACAACCATGCAAAAAACATACTCTGTTACAGTAAAATGTTCTTTCAGCAAAAGTGTGTCAGTATAATCAGTAAAATGCAGTGGCGGGCCGGTCATTGTATACCTGGGCCTTCACTGTTGTCCTGCAGCTGAAACACCACCTTATAACCACATGATGGCGCCACAGCTATTATTAGTTTCTAAGGCTGTAACTATGTACGTATTAAACCGTTTGGTACGAGACTTACAATACGTTTGAATAGTACTAGAGCATCTGGAAAATGCAGAAGCTTAAATTCAGGAAAACATAATGTTTCCTGCTTCATGGAGGACAGTGGTTCTCAGTGGTTCTCAGTGGTTCTCAGCTGGTCTGGCTGTGGGATCCACCATCACTCCTTAATGACAAGTCACGGCCCAAAGAGATCGTCTATGATTTTACTTTCACAACTTCAGCATTGTACTACTGCTCTGCAGTGTCTTTCCTCGTCTCAGCCCCCTGTGTCATGGTACATCTCACTCAGTCAGAATGCTCATATTTGATTGGTTGAGCTGCATCACGTGATGTGATTCACTACCCGACTAAGCCTCTGCTGTTAAGTTTCGTTTCACGATAGTCACGTGCTCGCCCACTGACCAATCACAGCACACTCTGCACCTCGCGGCAGAGCTGCACCTGAACACTGAGCTGCACTAATGCTGACGTAGCTATAGGCCGGCTTGCAGCTCTGACACGTCAAAGAATACGCCCAACATGTCAAACTAAAGATCTGATTGGTTGAACACTATGACAATCAACAACATCGTCCCCATTCACATGGATGCACTTGTGAGTCTGCAGGCCTCTGTTCTACCTAGAGACACAGAGGTGAGATCTGATTGGATAAAAGCTCTACTTAAAACAAGCTGCACTGGAAGCAGAGCAACTGAGGAAGACAGGAGCTGTGCAATGAGAAAATAAGATAATGGGGAAATATTTTTATAAATTATAATACATGGAGTGTATTTAAGAAAAAATATTAAATTATAAAATAGATTTTTATTTTTATTTTTTTTATATATATAGCTTTGTGATTCTGTTTAGGCCAGCAGAGAAGGCCTTGCAGGCCCTGACGGCCCACCACTGCTCAAATGACTAAAGTATTCAAACTGTGACGGGATCTTCTTCTCTATCTTTTAAAGGGAACGTACACTTTCCACTCCTCAGCTCCACGTCGCCCTCTGCTGGTCGCAGCCACCGGTCACACGGGAACACCTGTGGATCCCTCTCAGGCTCCGCCCCCGTCCCACCTCGCCCCTCCTCCTGACCGTCTGCCAGCTTGCGGACCTCCACCCGGCTGCAGTGCCAGTCCAGGTCGGGGAATCCGGTCTGAGCCTCCAGACGAAGTCGAACCAGAACCAGACGACCCAAAGGACCGTCGGCTCGGACCCGAACCGGACACGACTGTCAGGAGGAAGAGATCGTCATTGGTAAATATTCTGTGAAAAGGATAACTAACATTTAAAGAGTCCTGATGAAACTCACCGACCCGGGCAGGAGATGATGGTCGCCCTCGCTCACACTGATGGGCGGAGTCTCCCCCTGAGAGCCAATCAGGTTGAGCCACAGGCGGCTGAAGGTTCCACAGGTGTGACCAGGTGAGGTGTGGACGGTGACCTCAAACTCCTCCCAGGAGGCCATCATGTCGGACATGATGGTGAGACAGCTGGTGAGGACAGGGAGACTGACTTTATGACCAGTTAGCATGATATATCATGACCTAAGACCTGTTAGCTTTAGCTTCAGTCTGTTAGCATGATGTCATGACCTGGGACCTGTTAGCTTTAGCTTCAGGGACCTGTTAGCTTTAGCTTCAGTCTGTTAGCATGATGTCATGACCTGGGACCTGCTAGCTTTAGCTTCAGGGACCTGTTAGCTTTAGCTTCAGTCTGTTAGCATGATGTCATGACCTGGGACCTGTTAGCTTTAGCTTCAGGGACCTGTTAGCTTTAGCCTCAGTCTGTTAGCATGATATCTTGACCTGGGACCTGTTAGCTTTAGCCTCAGTCTGTTAGCAGGATGTCATGACCTGGGACCTGTTAGCTTTAGCTTCAGGGACCTGTTAGCTTTAGCCTCAGTTTGTTAGCATGATATCATGACTGAGAAACTTTTAGCGTGAGTCTGTTAGCATTATATCTACATACAAAATCCAGTTGTAGACTGTACATTTCAACACAAAGGTAGGCTAACATTATAGATATCCATGCTTTGCTAGCACCCCATTGCCATAACATTAGCGGGCTAATCTTTGTCCTGATTGTAGAGTTGGTATTTGGCTTCTAGATCTAAAGGTCCACACACTGCTGCTTGAAAAAGCCCTTTATTTTGTGTTTAAAATGTATTCTATGTTAAATTCTCCTCCTGCTGACTCTGATACCAGCTCATTTGTTCATCTCTCTGATATTTGACTTGGAAATGAGTTACAGTTAGCGTTAGCGTGGGCGTCGTGTCCAACGACAAAAACTACACTGCATTCTTTTATCCGAAAGGTCACTTCCTTCTTTTGTTGACGAGGGAACTTCCTGTTCTGAGTTTAACTGTCGGAGAGCAAATAACATCTGTCAGATATTCAAACAAAATATAAGAAGCAGCTTTTCATCCATTGAAGTTAGAAATGGAAACAACAACTTGAGCCAATTTACACGTCTGGTTCTGTTCAGATATCAACCAATAGGAGGACATGTTGCTCAAAATAATAAATAGATATTGAATATTTCTTCAGGCGGTTTCGGCGCGTATGCAACTCAAAAGAGGTTTTGTTTTTGATGAGCAGAAGTTGCAGTAACATTATATTTTACAGCTCTCTACCGTAAAATATCTGATTTGATCAGATTTATTTAAAAGAAGGTAAATCAAGACATATAACACTTGATTTAACTACATACAAGACCATTTAAAACCTCTAAGGAATATAATATATATAATATATATAATATATATATTATATATATTATATAACATGTATATTATATAATATATATATATATATATATATCATATATATATATATATATATATATATATATATTAAGACATCTGCCAGGTCAGCCTGCTGTGATCTTTGACCCTTACTCTCTTCATAAATGAAGCTCGTGCATCTACTGAGAATCTGGTGAACGTTTAAACATTAAATACACACAAAGTGAGCTTTTAATTCTGGTATTCATTTTGTCAATATTTGTACTTTGTACTCTCTAAACATAAAATATTTAAGAATAAAGGGAGTTCTCTGCTAAATTGACCAAAAGTATTAAACAGATAAATTAATATACAAACTGTGAAGAAAATAACATGAAGCAAATTGTGCACATGAAATGTATGTTCAGTGATATGAAATATTCTTGTAGTTTATGTAAATTAAAAGGTAAAAGTAAAAAATGTAACTACGTATATTAGCTGACATGTTAATTAATTCAGTTTAATATTTGTTAAATTGAATGAAATGAATATAAAGTACATTTGAAGAAGTATTCTACAGCCCTGAATATTGTTAACCATTGAGAACACACACCTGTAGAGCGACGCCTCCTCTCCTCTCTGAGCTGTTGAGGTGTAAAGCTCGAGCTCGCGCTGCAGGTAAACAACACGTCTCTTTATCTAAAGCTCCGCCCACAAAAACACACCTCCACTTCCTGAACGACTCCCTACAGGTACCTCAACACCAGGTACATGTACTACTGTACCTGAGTATTTATACTTCAGAGGGAAGTATTCTGTAAATAGTGAAGTATAATTCAGATCTCATACTCAAGTAAAAGTAGAAATGAACTAACAATCAAAACTACAAAAATATTAGCATCAAAATGAACTTAAAATACAAAAAGTAAAAGTATTCATCATGCTGAATGATGTATGTGATATTATTGTATTATAATTATTGATGCCTGTGATCATCACTTTGATGTTGCAGGGGGTAAATATTTATTTTAATTCCTGTATATCCTGCTGTGCAGTTTAAGCTGTGATAATATATCATAATGTATGAGTTGATTATCATTGATATTAGTAACCAGAGCTGTCAGATAAATATAGTGCAGTAAAAAGTACTTCCCTCGTATTAAGTATAAAGTGTAAAATATAAAGTACATCTTTAGCTGATAGGACGTATAGATGTATATAGTTAGACCTCTGTAGGGCATTTTGCATCCGGTTCCATAGTGTAGCGGTTATCACGTCTGCTTTACACGCAGAAGGTCCTGGGTTCGAGCCCCAGTGGAACCACTGTTTTACATTTTTCAGTAATCTGTTGAAGACGAATTAATTGTTTATCGTGTTACGATGAATCCGTCGCAAAAATATGTCAGAGTTCTGGTTTTAAACAGAGAGAAATGTGGAATGCGGAAAATCACAAACATCAATTCAGCTTGTCACGTGACCGGATCAGACAGAGATGGTAAAAAAATGGAGATGCCGGGGATTGAACCCGGGGCCTCATACATGCGAAGCACGCGCTCTACCACTGAGCTACATCCCCATTGGTGCGTTACATGGACCAAGGTCCCACTTTAAATATGCTGATATCATCAAGTCATCAACCGATTATCAGCGTCACCTTCTCATCTTCTGTTCTCTGGTGTAAACACAATGATCGGCTGGATTTTGCACAAAGTCGTTTTCAATCAGATGCTCGTGCAGCGTCTTGTTCTAATTTCTGCCGGATTGTTTTAGTCCATATAGTGACTTTTCTAGCTTACACACCAACTTTTCATCTGTGCTAGATTTCACCTCTAACCTTCTGGTTGTATCGTGTAAATCTCACAATCTATTGGTGCATGTAGGGAGGCAGTTTTGACATCCATCTGATGTAAAATCTGGTTTTCCTGCGCTGCTTTTTGCATCAACACCCTGATACTGGTCAGGTCAGCAGTCGGAGAAAACCTCTCCTCGTAGTCTACACCCATCTTTTGGCTGTATCCTCAGGCTACATATCGTGCCTTGTATTTGTCAGATCCATCTACATTGTTCTTAATTGCATATACCGTCTACCCCCCACTGCCTTCTTACCCTCAGGCCAGTTGGTGAGGGTAAATGTGTCATCTTCTCTCAGCGATTGCATTTCTTCATCCATCGCATTAACCCATTCCTTTGAGTTAGATGAGGTTACAGCTTCCCTGAATGTTCGGGGCACATTGCACATTAATCTGTAACAATAATCTACGTTAGTCAGTACCTGATCATCACTCTCCCCATCAGATACATATTCCCTTAAATAACCTGGTCTCCTGCTCACTCTAGGAGGCTATCTCGAGGCTCAGCTGGTTTCCTGGTCTGTGCTCAGGCACCGTCACTGGAACCTGGCCCTGAGTATGTCCTGGACTCACATCAGTATTTCGTCTGGACTTGCATCTCAAAGTCATCCTGTTTTGGTCACAAACTTCACCAATCTGTGCTTCTGCACTTTCCCCTTGTCAGGATAGTAGACCGTGTAAGCTGCTATTCTTGTCGTACCCGACAAAGATTCCCTTCTCACACCTTGTGTCCACTTTTCTCTTGTCCTGTTTATAGCATAACACAATGAGCCACACTTTTGCATCGTGGAAAGGTTAGGCCGTCTTCCTGTCAGCATAAAGTACGGTGTCTGATTGTTCGAGCATCTGTTCCTCACTACCGCTGCTGTCTGCACCGCATAGGTCCATAACTCTTTTGGCAACTCGCTCTCGATGAGCAGACACCTAGCCGTGTCCAACAAGGTGCGCCGATTTCGCTCAGCTGTGCCATTCTGGTGCTGAGGTCTCATGTCTGATCCCAGTTCTGCTGAGTAGAATTCTGTACCATTGTCAGACCTGATACGTTTCGTCTTCCCATACGGGGCGGTATCAGCAAGGAACGTGTCTGTTGCGGTTACTGTGTCACTCTTATTCTTTAGAAAGTACACAAGCACTGCACTGGAATAACTGTCAGTGAATGATACGGCAAACCTGTCCCCGTCTCTGGACTCTGGGTCTATTGGTCCCGCTACATCTGTGTGTACCTCTGGAGCTGCTGTGGCTCTTACATCAGGCGGCCTGTTCCTGGTTTGGATCAACTTTCCCTGAGTGCACACTTCGCAATGAAGGACAGGTCTGTCTGTTTTACCCTTGATAGTCACACCATCAACACTAACTTCTATATCATCATAATTACAGTGCCCTAAAATCTCATGCCATGTCTGCATATCAAACACCCTTACACTGGTCATCACGTTCATCACGTTCTGTTCGTAGGTAGTGTCGTCTGTTGTACTCATGAATGTGGAATGTTGTAGCGTCTCTGTTTCGTAGGACTTTCCCTTGCTTGAAGATCACTGTCGCTCCGCTGGCAGTAGCTGCTTTTACAGAAGATGTCCTGCGGGTATGAGGGATGTACAGCGGCGTGTTGTGGCTTTGAGCTCTGCTGTCGATCACGCAAACCTCTGCGTCTCCTCTGTTCTCCGCGACTCCGTTGCACCTTGTGCCATCAGCCAACTCCACGCAGTGTGTCTCGGCGTGGAACTCGTCGTGGAACTTGTTGAACTTTGCTATATCCGTGATTATGTGTGAAGTTGCCCCCGTGTCCACCATCAGACCACACTGATTGACACCACGCCCTGGCTGGATGTCCTCGTCCGGAATGCATACTCTTTGCTGCTCACCTCCTCGGAAACGTTTCGCGCGTCGTCCCGCCGTGTGTTACAGTAGCTACACTACTCTGGCTTTGTGTCCTCTGAGGCCACATCTGAAGCACACCAAGGCCAAATCCCACAGCCCCCCTTACGGGCTCACGGACTTTGAGGCGCGCTCCCGCGAAGTCCGTGAGGGTTTAGTTCTGTCCCACTGTCAAATCATCAAGTGTTTGAGTCTCTCTGGCAGACATGTTGAGCCCTTTATGAACCCTTTCCGTAAGTCAGCATGGTGCTGACTTAGCCTAAGGGAATTACCCACAAATCATTGCAATGTGACGTTAAACACGGGGCAACCAGTGGACGCATGGAGACGTAAACAAAGAGGACGGCTCACGTGTGTCCAGCCTGTCATAATACATTTACTCAGAAACATTAAGGGTTAAAGATGGAACAAAAAATAAACATGAAATCAGAAGATATTTATTTATTTATTCATCATATTATATATATAATATTTGATTTAGTCATTGAAGCTGTTTTGACAGAAACGAGTAAATGATTATATGAAGTTACCTCATCATGTGAGGAAAGAGCCTGAAGACGTTCACATCAGGAGTACAAAGTATAAAATAAATAGAAGAATAGAATAGAAATGTACTTTATTCATCCCCAAGGGGAAATTTGTCCTGTGGCAGCAGCAAACAGGGTTACACAATAAAATAAAATATTGGGTATGGAAAATGCACACTATATACAATATAATAAAATAACAGAGCAGGACCTATTCAACTAAAGAAAACAAAGTAATACAAATGCACAGTATATACACTGAATATAATTGTAAATAAAAAAAATAAAATAAAATAAACAAAAATACCTCCAATTATACATCATATTTTTTCTCGTTTTCATGCAACGTGATATGTTGCAGCAAAGTGCTGTCCGTTCCTATTCACACCATCTCAAGCCCTCACAGTCTCTCACACTCAACCACTTACCAGGTGACGTCAGTAAGTCCTCGAGGGTTCAGGGTTTGAGGGTTTAGGGGGGACGTTGGGGATTTGGCCCATATCCACACTCTCGGTCATTTGCACTTGCCACAGCGGGTCTGACACTTTGTGGCGTTCGCGCCTTCATGACGTTTTCGTCGGACGCTGTAACACTTCTCGGTGTCCTCGTAGCTCCGTAGTTTAGTTCAGACGGTAGTTCTCGGTGTTTTAAGCCTTATTACGCTTTTAATGCTTCACAATCTACACACGAAAGTTGTAAACTACCAAGGTAACTACAAAAGGTACCGCTGTTAGCAGTCATGACGTAAGCTGCGATGGCCGAGTGGTTAAGGCGTTGGACTTGAAATCCAATGGGATCTTCCCGCGCAGGTTCGAACCCTGCTCGCAGCGGACTGTCGTCTCTTTTAGTTCCAGGTAAACGAGATGCAATTTATCATCTCACCGTATTAGAGTATTTTTCATATAGAATGAGTAGTACTATACTTAATACACGTATGAGGGAGTATATGACTATTCTAGATGTAGACAGTATGAGCAGTATGGACATACTGTCATGATGACGATGGTGAAGCCACATTATTGTCTCTCACCTCACCGGCTGTTGTTCTGTGTGTGTGTGTGTGCGTGTGCGTGTGCGCGTGCGTGCATGTGCGTGTGCGTGTGCGTGTGCGTGTGCGTGTGTGTGTGCGTGCGTGTGTGTGTGCGTCTGTGTTACGGCCACCTGCTCTGTCCGGCCTTTAACATCAGAACAAAATGTCTCTGTTCTTCCGCGCGGGCAAGCCGTGTATAGTTGGCATACGCTAACAGCCAATGAAATTGCAGCATTTCATATCGCTGGTTTCAGCTCCTGGACGCAGGTTCGAGTGGCTAAGCCACTCATCAATGACAAAGAGCTATTTATAAATCAAGAAATGTTTATCCAGCTTTACCTTTTACTGATTATCACTAGATTGTAGTGGCAGGTAGATTATCAAGTACTTGACTTATTTTTAATAAACCTATTATATTGTAGTTTTTACTGTTGACTATAATGATTCACGTATTAATGAGACATGTAAACATTAGTGAATGAAATATATTTATTAAACACAACAGGGACAGTGAATATTGAACACAGAGCCAATAATGCAAGGTCACAAATACACAACAGAAATATGTTAAACAAATATAATAATGACAAAACACTCCCCTTTTCTCTTACTTTCCCTTTTCAACCTCCCATCTCTTTTTTTCTGTCTCATAAAAAGCAGGTCGTCTGCTTCTCATGCCCTGGTCTTTGTCAGAGGAAAAGACTTTACCAGGGCCGTAAATGTACTTCCCTGTTACTCCAGGGAACCCCGTGTGAATGTGAGGACTGTTTGGATCCTGCTTCAGTTCCATCTGACAGAATCCACACTTGCGACCTGTGGGCTGGGATTCAGTCCTCTTCCTCTTCTGCTGTCCTCTCTCCTCCACCCTTTTCCTTGTAGCATCCAGTTCCAGCTGAAAGAACTTTGGAGGAGGAAGATCAGAGATGCTGTGGATTCATTCTGGCTGGGGAGGGAGACGCCACAATGACACCATCTTCATGAGGTTGCGCACAGGAAAGGAGCCTGGCCAGAGACCCGTGGATTCCAGCTCTGTCTTCATCCAGATCCTCTGCTGCTGTGAACAGGTCCACTGGCTGACTTCATGCTCGTAGCCAGGGAGCTGTGGAGGAAGGACGGGTGGGGACAGCTAACGGCCTGGGTGATGGCTCACCTAGTCAGACAAGAATAAACGGAGCAAATTAGTACGGATTTTGGGTGCGTCTTGATTTAATCTTTTGACATGAATGAAAACCTTCTAATACTAACGTTGATCTCTCTGTGCAGGTGACAGTTGAGCGGGCTCTGCAGACGTCTCAGGAGAAATCAGGGGTGCCTCTGACACTATAGAGAATATTAAACATGTTATCATTATTATTGACAGTAAGATGAAGCAAGGATGTAACATGACAGCTACACTGTAGTCTGTGAAACTCAGCAAGCTGGACACTGGAGTGCTGCCTACCTATTGTCTGAATACAGTGCAGCAGTAACTGTATAGAATTAACAACAGTTTTGATGGACACTACATATAGTATATTTTTAAGATGCAAATACAGGTCAAATAACACACACCAGGGACTGTGACAGTCGCCTCTGTTGCTGGACGAGCCGCTCCTTCTGGCAGCAGACACATGAGCTCCTGAGGAACAGGCACTGGTCTCCTTACAGTTACAGCGGCGGCTGCAAGGAGAGAAGGATCACAAAACATAATCAACGGTTTATAACAGATATGAGCACAGTGAATATGACAGATGTGTTTAAATGTTGGATGTATTTACCATCTACTTGTGAACCCTTCAGATGAGTTGGTGCAGCCAGTGTAGCAGATGGTTCTACAATGGAAAACACCTTGTAAGTAATTTATATTTTGACAAAGAAACACAACTGTTAGTATCGTTACGTCACCTTTCTCAGCCGTATCCAATGACAGACTGTTTCTCACATTAATATATAAAGAATATACTTCATTCATACACGTGTTTGTCTTTCAATGGGTTAATATTCAGTCGCCAGTCATTGTGATGTAACCTAGGCAGGTGAAGCTACATGGCACACTTCAAACACATGCATTCAGGTGTTAGTAACACAGCAGTTTCATACATACATACTGTTTCTTTTTATCCATATAAGAAAACAAAGAGTGATACGTACCCTCATCATGACTGGTATCAATTCATAGTCACTCGGACAACAAGCAGAACACCTAAACATGAGACAGAACGGTTCAAGTCATGCTTCATGTGGGATAAGAAGTCATGGTCCCAGGGTTGTCGGTTGATGGCAGAACGTTTTTGGTGAAAAACCTCTTTCTGTTCCCGGAGCCTGTTGTTGTCTGGCTGTTTGATGATGCAGAAACAGCTGTTAAACATAAACAAAAAACACATCACATATACTGAATAGAATACACGATTAACCGTTCAGCAAACCGGCTGAACTGCAACTGACTTTAAATCTTCAGGTGGTAGAAATGAAAGACATCAAATGTTTACTCTCAGCTCTGCACATGTTGCTTGGAAGGAGAGATACTCAGCATCTCTCCAGCTCTTCATCTTCATCCATCACTGAGATGCAAACAGACGAGAATTAGAACGTCATTAAATTAATATCTTCTTGCACTTCTTGTATAATGTAATAAACATTATTTTAACAGTGATGGAGAAAGTCTACACATCTTGTACTTCAGTAAAAAAATATGTATTAATACCACCACATGGTGTAAATACTCTTCAAGTAAAAGTCCTGCATTCAAATCTTACTTACTCAAAGTCTGACTTAAGTAAAAGTACAAAAAAGCATGTGTTCATCACTTTAATGACTTTATATACTGCTGGTAGTTTAATCTGTAATAACACATCATTTATTAGTTGAGTATATTTTGTCTGATATCCTTAATCTGCCAAGTAACTAACGTTAGTAACTAATGCTGTCAAACACACGTGGAGCAGTTAATGTACATAACTATGAACTACATACATTAATGACGATACGTGACGTGATACGCCGCTCTCTCCCTCTCTTCCTCTCCCTCTCTTCCTCTCCCTGTCTGTCTCTTCCTCTCTTCCTCTCCCTCTCTTCCTCTGCATGTCTGTCTCTCCCTCTCTTCCTCTCCCTCTCTTCCTCTCCCTGCCTGTCTCTCCCTCTCTTCCTCTCCCTCTCTTCCTCTCCCTGTCTGTCTCTTCCTCTCCCTGCCTGTCTCTCCCTCTCTTCCTCTCCCTGTCTGTCTCTTCCTCTCCCTGTCTGTCTCTTCCTCTCCCTGTCTGTCTCTTCCTCTCCCTGCCTGTCTCTCCCTCTCTTCCTCTCCCTGTCTGTCTCTTCCTCTCCCTGCCTGTCTCTCCCTCTCTTCCTCTCCCTGTCTGTCTCTTCCTCTCCCTGCCTGTCTCTCCCTCTCTTCCTCTCCCTGTCTGTCTCTTCCTCTCCCTGCCTGTCTCTCCCTCTCTTCCTCTCCCTGTCTGTCTCTTCCTCTCCCTGTCTGTCTCTTCCTCTCCCTGCCTGTCTCTCCCTCTCTTCCTCTCCCTGTCTGTCTCTTCCTCTCCCTGCCTGTCTCTCCCTCTCTTCCTCTCCCTGTCTGTCTCTTCCTCTCCCTGCCTGTCTCTCCCTCTCTTCCTCTCCCTGTCTGTCTCTTCCTCTCCCTGCCTGTCTCTCCCTCTCTTCCTCTCCCTGTCTGTCTCTTCCTCTCCCTGCCTGTCTCTCCCTCTCTTCCTCTCCCTCTCTTCCTCTCCCTGTCTGTCTCTTCCTCTCCCTGCCTGTCTCTCCCTCTCTTCCTCTCCCTCTCTTCCTCTCCCTGTCTGTCTCTTCCTCTCCCTGCCTGTCTCTCCCTCTCTTCCTCTCACTGTCTGTCTCTTCCTCTCCCTGCCTGTCTCTCCCTCTCTTCCTCTCCCTCTCTTCCTCTCCCTGTCTGTCTCTTCCTCTCCCTGCCTGTCTCTCCCTCTCTTCCTCTCCCTGTCTGTCTCTTCCTCTCCCTGCCTGTCTCTCCCTCTCTTCCTCTCCCTGTCTGTCTCTTCCTCTCCCTGCCTGTCTCTCCCTCTCTTCCTCTCCCTCTCTTCCTCTCCCTGTCTGTCTCTTCCTCTCCCTGCCTGTCTCTCCCTCTCTTCCTCTCCCTCTCTTCCTCTCCCTGTCTGTCTCTTCCTCTCCCTGCCTGTCTCTCCCTCTCTTCCTCTCCCTGTCTGTCTCTCCTGGCAGACTTGATGTGTCTCACAGCTCGAGACATCTGTTCTGTCCTTCATGTTGTTTAACTGTGTTCATAACGAACGAGGTGAAACCAGTAAAGACTGTTAAAGGCTCCTCTACTGGTTGTATATATATATTATATATATATATATTCATACTATATAGTACTCTTACTGGAACAGAGTATTTCTACAGTGTGGTATTAGTACTCTTACTGTAACAGAGTATTTCTACAGTGTGGTATTAGTGCTCTTACTGTAACAGAGTATTTCTACAGTGTGGTATTAGTACTCTTACTGTAACAGAGTATTTCTACAGTGTGGTATTAGTACTCTTACTGTAACAGAGTATTTCTACAGTGTGGTATTAGTACTCTTACTGTAACAGAGTATTTCTACAGTGTGGTATTAGTACTCTTACTGTAACAGAGTATTTCTACAGTGTGGTATTAGTACTCTTACTGTAACAGAGTATTTCTACAGTGTGGTATTAGTACTCTTACTGTAACAGAGTATTTCTACAGGGTGGTATTAGTACTCTTACTGGAACAGAGTATTTCTACAGTGTGGTATTAGTACTCTTACTGGAACATAGTATTTCTACAGTGTGGTATTAGTACTCTTACTGTAACAGAGTATTTCTACAGTGTGGTATTAGTACTCTTACTGTAACAGAGTATTTCTACAGTGTGGTATTAGTACTCTTACTGTAACAGAGTATTTCTACAGTGTGGTATTAGTACTCTTACTGGAACAGAGTATTTCTACAGTGTGGTATTAGTACTCTTACTGTAACAGAGTATTTCTACAGTGTGGTATTAGTGCTCTTACTGTAACAGAGTATTTCTACAGTGTGGTATTAGTACTCTTACTGTAACAGAGTATTTCTACAGTGTGGTATTAGTACTCTTACTGTAACATAGTATTTCTACAGTGTGGTATTAGTGCTCTTACTGTAACAGAGTATTTCTACAGTGTGGTATTAGTACTCTTACTGTAACAGAGTATTTCTACAGTGTGGTATTAGTGCTCTTACTGTAACAGAGTATTTCTACAGTGTGGTATTAGTACTCTTACTGTAACAGAGTATTTCTACAGTGTGGAATTAGTGCTCTTACTGTAACAGAGTATTTCTACAGTGTGGTATTAGTACTCTTACTGTAACAGAGTATTTCTACAGTGTGGTATTAGTGCTCTTACTGTAACAGAGTATTTCTACAGTGTGGTATTAGTACTCTTACTGTAACATAGTATTTCTACAGTGTGGTATTAGTGCTCTTACTGTAACAGAGTATTTCTACAGTGTGGTATTAGTACTCTTACTGTAACAGAGTATTTCTACAGTGTGGTATTAGTGCTCTTACTGTAACATAGTATTTCTACAGTGTGGTATTAGTACTCTTACTGTAACAGAGTATTTCTACAGTGTGGTATTAGTACGTTTACTGTAACAGAGTATTCCTACAGTGTGGTATTAGTACTTTTACTGTAACAGAGTATTTCTACAGAGTATTAGTCCTCTTACTATAACATAGTATTCCTACAGTGTGGTATTAGTACTCTTACTGTAACAGAGTATTTCTACAGTGTGGTATTAGTACTCTTACTGTAACAGAGTATTTCTACAGTGTGGTATTAGTACGTTTACTGTAACATAGTATTCCTACAGTGTGGTATTAGTACTCTTGCTGTAACAAAGTATTTCTACAGTGTGGTATTAGTGCTCTTACTGTAACAGAGTATTTCTACAGTGTGGTATTAGTACTCTTACTGTAACAGAGTATTTCTACATTGTGGTATTAGTACTTTTACTGTAACAGAGTATTCCTACAGTGTGGTATTAGTACTCTTACTGTAACAGAGTATTTCTACAGTGTGGTATTAGTCCTCTTACTATAACATAGTATTCCTACAGTGTGGTATTAGTACTCTTACTGTAACAGAGTATTTCTACAGTGTGGTATTAGTACTCTTACTGTAACAGAGTATTTCTACAGTGTGGTATTAGTATGTTTACTATAACAGAGTATTTCTACAGTGTGGTATTAGTACTCTAACTGTAACAGAGTATTTCTACAGTGTGGTATTAGTACTCTTACTGTAACAGAGTATTTCTACAGTGTGGTATTAGTATGTTTACTATAACAGAGTATTTCTACAGTGTGGTATTAGTACTCTTACTGTAACAGAGTATTTCTACAGTGTGGTATTAGTACTCTTACTGTAACAAAGTATTTCTACAGTGTGGTATTAGTACATTTACTGTAACAGAGTATTTCTACAGTGTGGTATTAGTACATTTACTGTAACAGAGTATTTCTACAGTGTGGTATTAGTACTCTTACTGTAACAGAGTATTTCTACAGTGTGGTATTAGTATGTTTACTATAACAGAGTATTTCTACAGTGTGGTATTAGTACTCTAACTGTAACAGAGTATTTCTACAGTGTGGTATTAGTACTCTTACTGTAACAGAGTATTTCTACAGTGTGGTATTAGTACTCTTACTGTAACATAGTATTCCTACAGTGTGGTATTAGTACTCTTACTGTAACAGAGTATTTCTACAGTGTGGTATTAGTACTCTTACTGTAACAGAGTATTTCTACATTGTGGTATTAGTATGTTTACTATAACAGAGTATTTCTACAGTGTGGTATTAGTACTCTAACTGTAACAGAGTATTTCTACAGTGTGGTATTAGTACTCTTACTGTAACAGAGTATTTCTACAGTGTGGTATTAGTACATTTACTGTAACAGAGTATTTCTACAGTGTGGTATTAGTACTCTTACTGTAACAAAGTATTTCTACAGTGTGGTATTAGTATGTTTACTATAACAGAGTATTTCTACAGTGTGGTATTAGTACTCTTACTGTAACAGAGTATTTCTACAGTGTGGTATTAGTACATTTACTGTAACAGAGTATTTCTACAGTGTGGTATTAGTACTCTTACTGTAACAGAGTATTTCTACAGTGTGGTATTAGTACTCTTACTGTAACAGAGTATTTCTACAGTGTGGTATTAGTACATTTACTGTAACAGAGTATTTCTACAGTGTGATATTAGTACTCTTACTGTAACATAGTATTCCTACAGTGTGGTATTAGTACTCTTACTGTAACAGAGTATTTCTACAGTGTGGTATTAGTACTTTTACTGTAACAGAGTATTTCTACAGTGTGGTATTAGTACTCTTACTGTAACATAGTATTCCTACAGTGTGGTATTAGTACTCTTACTGTAACAGAGTATTTCTACAGTGTGGTATTAGTACTCTTACTGTAACAGAGTATTTCTACAGTGTGGTATTAGTACGTTTACTGTAACAGAGTATTTCTACAGTGTGGCATTAGTACTCTTACTGTAACATAGTATTCCTACAGTGTGGTATTAGTACTCTTACTGTAACAGAGTATTCCTACAGTGTGGTATTAGTACTCTTACTGTAACAGAGTATTTCTACAGTGTGGTATTAGTACTCTTACTGTAACAGAGTATTTCTACAGTGTGGTATTAGTACTCTTACTGTAACAGAGTATTTCTACAGTGTGGTATTAGTACGTTTACTGTAACATAGTATTCCTACAGTGTGGTATTAGTACTCTTACTGTAACAGAGTATTTCTACAGTGTGGTATGAGTACTCTTACTGTAACAGAGTATTTCTACAGTGTGGTATTAGTACTCTTACTGTAACATAGTATTCCTACAGTGTGGTATTAGTACTCTTACTGTAACAGAGTATTTCTACAGTGTGGTATTAGTACTCTTACTGTAACATAGTATTCCTACAGTGTGGTATTAGTACTCTTACTGTAACAGAGTATTTCTACAGTGTGGTATTAGTACTCTTACTGTAACAAAGTATTTCTACAGTGTGGTATTAGTACATTTACTGTAACAGAGTATTTCTACAGTGTGGTATTAGTACGTTTACTGTAACAGAGTATTTCTACAGTGTGGTATTAGTACTCTTACTGTAACAAAGTATTTCTACAGTGTGGTATTAGTACATTTACTGTAACAGAGTATTTCTACAGTGTGGTATTAGTACTCTTACTGTAACAGAGTATTTCTACAGTGTGGTATTAGTACGTTTACTGTAACAGAGTATTCCTACAGTGTGGTATTAGTACTCTTACTGTAACAGAGTATTTCTACAGTGTGGTATTAGTACGTTTACTGTAACATAGTATTCCTACAGTGTGGTATTAGTACTCTTACTGTAACAGAGTATTTCTACAGTGTGGTATTAGTACATTTACTGTAACAGAGTATTTCTACAGTGTGGTATTAGTACTCTTACTGTAACAGAGTATTCCTACAGTGTGGTATTAGTATGTTTACTATAACAGAGTATTTCTACAGTGTGGTATTAGTACTCTTACTGTAACAGAGTATTCCTACAGTGTGGTATTAGTATGTTTACTATAACAGAGTATTCCTACAGTGTGGTATTAGTACTCTTACTGTAACAGAGTATTCCTACAGTGTGGTATTAGTACATTTACTGTAACAGAGTATTTCTACAGTGTGGTATTAGTACTCTTACTGTAACAGAGTATTCCTACAGTGTGGTATTAGTACTCTTACTGTAACAGAGTATTTCTACAGTGTGGTATTAGTACGTTTACTGTAACATAGTATTCCTACAGTGTGGTATTAGTACTCTTACTGTAACATAGTATTCCTACAGTGTGGTATTAGTACTCTTACTGTAACAGTATTTCTACAGTGTGGTATTAGTACTCTTACTGTAACAGAGTATTTCTACATTGTGGTATTAGTACTTTTACTGTAACAGAATATTTCTACAGTGTGGTGTTAGTTCGTTTACTGTAACAGAGTATTTCTACAGTGTGGTATTAGTACTCTTACTGTAACAGAGTATTTCTACAGTGTGGTATTAGTACTCTTACTGTAACAGAGTATTTCTACAGTGTGGTATTAGTATGTTTACTATAACAGAGTATTTATACAGTGTGGTATTAGTACTCTAACTGTAACAGAGTATTTCTACAGTGTGGTATTAGTACTCTTACTGTAACAGAGTATTTCTACAGTGTGGTATTAGTACATTTACTGTAACAGAGTATTTCTACAGTGTGGTATTAGTACTCTTACTGTAACAGAGTATTTCTACAGTGTGGTATTAGTACTCTTACTGTAACAGAGTATTTCTACAGTGTGGTATTAGTACATTTACTGTAACAGAGTATTTCTACAGTGTGGTATTAGTACTCTTACTGTAACAAAGTATTTCTACAGTGTGGTATTAGTATGTTTACTATAACAGAGTATTTCTACAGTGTGGTATTAGTACTCTTACTGTAACAGAGTATTTCTACAGTGTGGTATTAGTACATTTACTGTAACAGAGTATTTCTACAGTGTGGTATTAGTACTCTTACTGTAACAGAGTATTTCTACAGTGTGGTATTAGTACTCTTACTGTAACAGAGTATTTCTACAGTGTGGTATTAGTACATTTACTGTAACAGAGTATTTCTACAGTGTGGTATTAGTACTCTTACTGTAACATAGTATTCCTACAGTGTGGTATTAGTACTCTTACTGTAACAGAGTATTTCTACAGTGTGGTATTAGTACTTTTACTGTAACAGAGTATTTCTACAGTGTGGTATTAGTACTCTTACTGTAACATAGTATTCCTACAGTGTGGTATTAGTACTCTTACTGTAACAGAGTATTTCTACAGTGTGGTATTAGTACTCTTACTGTAACAGAGTATTTCTACAGTGTGGTATTAGTACGTTTACTGTAACAGAGTATTTCTACAGTGTGGTATTAGTACTCTTACTGTAACAGAGTATTTCTACAGTGTGGTATGAGTACTCTTACTGTAACAGAGTATTTCTACAGTGTGGTATTAGTACTCTTACTGTAACATAGTATTCCTACAGTGTGGTATTAGTACTCTTACTGTAACAGAGTATTTCTACAGTGTGGTATTAGTACTCTTACTGTAACATAGTATTCCTACAGTGTGGTATTAGTACTCTTACTGTAACAGAGTATTTCTACAGTGTGGTATTAGTACTCTTACTGTAACAAAGTATTTCTACAGTGTGGTATTAGTACATTTACTGTAACAGAGTATTTCTACAGTGTGGTATTAGTACGTTTACTGTAACAGAGTATTTCTACAGTGTGGTATTAGTACTCTTACTGTAACAAAGTATTTCTACAGTGTGGTATTAGTACATTTACTGTAACAGAGTATTTCTACAGTGTGGTATTAGTACTCTTACTGTAACAGAGTATTTCTACAGTGTGGTATTAGTACGTTTACTGTAACAGAGTATTCCTACAGTGTGGTATTAGTACTCTTACTGTAACAGAGTATTCCTACAGTGTGGTATTAGTACTCTTACTGTAACAGAGTATTTCTACAGTGTGGTATTAGTACTCTTACTGTAACATAGTATTCCTACAGTGTGGTATTAGTACTCTTACTGTAACAGAGTATTTCTACAGTGTGGTATTAGTACTCTTACTGTAACAAAGTATTTCTACAGTGTGGTATTAGTACATTTACTGTAACAGAGTATTTCTACAGTGTGGTATTAGTACGTTTACTGTAACAGAGTATTTCTACAGTGTGGTATTAGTACTCTTACTGTAACAAAGTATTTCTACAGTGTGGTATTAGTACATTTACTGTAACAGAGTATTTCTACAGTGTGGTATTAGTACTCTTACTGTAACAGAGTATTTCTACAGTGTGGTATTAGTACGTTTACTGTAACAGAGTATTCCTACAGTGTGGTATTAGTACTCTTACTGTAACAGAGTATTTCTACAGTGTGGTATTAGTACGTTTACTGTAACATAGTATTTCTACAGTGTGGTATTAGTACTCTTACTGTAACAGAGTATTTCTACAGTGTGGTATTAGTACGTTTACTGTAACAGAGTATTCCTACAGTGTGGTATTAGTACTCTTACTGTAACAGAGTATTTCTACAGTGTGGTATTAGTACGTTTACTGTAACATAGTATTCCTACAGTGTGGTATTAGTACTCTTACTGTAACAGAGTATTTCTACAGTGTGGTATTAGTACATTTACTGTAACAGAGTATTTCTACAGTGTGGTATTAGTACTCTTACTGTAACAGAGTATTCCTACAGTGTGGTATTAGTATGTTTACTATAACAGAGTATTTCTACAGTGTGGTATTAGTACTCTTACTGTAACAGAGTATTCCTACAGTGTGGTATTAGTATGTTTACTATAACAGAGTATTCCTACAGTGTGGTATTAGTAATCTTACTGTAACAGAGTATTCCTACAGTGTGGTATTAGTACATTTACTGTAACAGAGTATTTCTACAGTGTGGTATTAGTACTCTTACTGTAACAGAGTATTCCTACAGTGTGGTATTAGTACTCTTACTGTAACAGAGTATTTCTACAGTGTGGTATTAGTACGTTTACTGTAACATAGTATTCCTACAGTGTGGTATTAGTACTCTTACTGTAACATAGTATTCCTACAGTGTGGTATTAGTACTCTTACTGTAACAGTATTTCTACAGTGTGGTATTAGTACTCTTACTGTAACAGAGTATTTCTACATTGTGGTATTAGTACTTTTACTGTAACAGAATATTTCTACAGTGTGGTGTTAGTTCGTTTACTGTAACAGAGTATTTCTACAGTGTGGTATTAGTACTCTTACTGTAACAGAGTATTTCTACAGTGTGGTATTAGTATGTTTACTATAACAGAGTATTTATACAGTGTGGTATTAGTACTCTAACTGTAACAGAGTATTTCTACAGTGTGGTATTAGTACTCTTACTGTAACAGAGTATTTCTACAGTGTGGTATTAGTACATTTACTGTAACAGAGTATTTCTACAGTGTGGTATTAGTACTCTTACTGTAACAGAGTATTTCTACAGTGTGGTATTAGTATGTTTACTATAACAGAGTATTTCTACAGTGTGGTATTAGTACTCTAACTGTAACAGAGTATTTCTACAGTGTGGTATTAGTACTCTTACTGTAACAGAGTATTTCTACAGTGTGGTATTAGTACATTTACTGTAACAGAGTATTTCTACAGTGTGGTATTAGTACTCTTACTGTAACAAAGTATTTCTACAGTGTGGTATTAGTATGTTTACTATAACAGAGTATTTCTACAGTGTGGTATTAGTACTCTTACTGTAACAGAGTATTTCTACAGTGTGGTATTAGTACATTTACTGTAACAGAGTATTTCTACAGTGTGGTATTAGTACTCTTACTGTAACAGAGTATTTCTACAGTGTGGTATTAGTACTCTTACTGTAACAGAGTATTTCTACAGTGTGGTATTAGTACATTTACTGTAACAGAGTATTTCTACAGTGTGGTATTAGTACTCTTACTGTAACATAGTATTCCTACAGTGTGGTATTAGTACTCTTACTGTAACAGAGTATTTCTACAGTGTGGTATTAGTACTTTTACTGTAACAGAGTATTTCTACAGTGTGGTATTAGTACTCTTACTGTAACATAGTATTCCTACAGTGTGGTATTAGTACTCTTACTGTAACAGAGTATTTCTACAGTGTGGTATTAGTACTCTTACTGTAACAGAGTATTTCTACAGTGTGGTATTAGTACGTTTACTGTAACAGAGTATTTCTACAGTGTGGTATTAGTACTCTTACTGTAACAGAGTATTTCTACAGTGTGGTATGAGTACTCTTACTGTAACAGAGTATTTCTACAGTGTGGTATTAGTACTCTTACTGTAACATAGTATTCCTACAGTGTGGTATTAGTACTCTTACTGTAACAGAGTATTTCTACAGTGTGGTATTAGTACTCTTACTGTAACATAGTATTCCTACAGTGTGGTATTAGTACTCTTACTGTAACAGAGTATTTCTACAGTGTGGTATTAGTACTCTTACTGTAACAAAGTATTTCTACAGTGTGGTATTAGTACATTTACTGTAACAGAGTATTTCTACAGTGTGGTATTAGTACTCTTACTGTAACAGAGTATTTCTACAGTGTGGTATTAGTACTCTTACTGTAACAAAGTATTTCTACAGTGTGGTATTAGTACATTTACTGTAACAGAGTATTTCTACAGTGTGGTATTAGTACTCTTACTGTAACAGAGTATTTCTACAGTGTGGTATTAGTACATTTACTGTAACAGAGTATTTCTACAGTGTGGTATTAGTACTCTTACTGTAACAAAGTATTTCTACAGTGTGGTATTAGTATGTTTACTATAACAGAGTATTTCTACAGTGTGGTATTAGTACTCTTACTGTAACAGAGTATTTCTACAGTGTGGTATTAGTACATTTACTGTAACAGAGTATTTCTACAGTGTGGTATTAGTACTCTTACTGTAACAGAGTATTTCTACAGTGTGGTATTAGTACTCTTACTGTAACAGAGTATTTCTACAGTGTGGTATTAGTACTCTTACTGTAACAGAGTATTTCTACAGTGTGGTATTAGTACATTTACTGTAACAGAGTATTTCTACAGTGTGGTATTAGTACTCTTACTGTAACAGAGTATTTCTACAGTGTGGTATTAGTATGTTTACTATAACAGAGTATTTCTACAGTGTGGTATTAGTACTCTAACTGTAACAGAGTATTTCTACAGTGTGGTATTAGTACTCTTACTGTAACAGAGTATTTCTACAGTGTGGTATTAGTACATTTACTGTAACAGAGTATTTCTACAGTGTGGTATTAGTACTCTTACTGTAACAAAGTATTTCTACAGTGTGGTATTAGTATGTTTACTATAACAGAGTATTTCTACAGTGTGGTATTAGTACTCTTACTGTAACAGAGTATTTCTACAGTGTGGTATTAGTACATTTACTGTAACAGAGTATTTCTACAGTGTGGTATTAGTACTCTTACTGTAACAGAGTATTTCTACAGTGTGGTATTAGTACTCTTACTGTAACAGAGTATTTCTACAGTGTGGTATTAGTAAATTTACTGTAACAGAGTATTTCTACAGTGTGGTATTAGTACTCTTACTGTAACATAGTATTCCTACAGTGTGGTATTAGTACTCTTACTGTAACAGAGTATTTCTACAGTGTGGTATTAGTACTTTTACTGTAACAGAGTATTTCTACAGTGTGGTATTAGTACTCTTACTGTAACATAGTATTCCTACAGTGTGGTATTAGTACTCTTACTGTAACAGAGTATTTCTACAGTGTGGTATTAGTACTCTTACTGTAACAGAGTATTTCTACAGTGTGGTATTAGTACGTTTACTGTAACAGAGTATTTCTACAGTGTGGTATTAGTACTCTTACTGTAACAGAGTATTTCTACAGTGTGGTATGAGTACTCTTACTGTAACAGAGTATTTCTACAGTGTGGTATTAGTACTCTTACTGTAACATAGTATTCCTACAGTGTGGTATTAGTACTCTTACTGTAACAGAGTATTTCTACAGTGTGGTATTAGTACTCTTACTGTAACATAGTATTCCTACAGTGTGGTATTAGTACTCTTACTGTAACAGAGTATTTCTACAGTGTGGTATTAGTACTCTTACTGTAACAAAGTATTTCTACAGTGTGGTATTAGTACATTTACTGTAACAGAGTATTTCTACAGTGTGGTATTAGTACGTTTACTGTAACAGAGTATTTCTACAGTGTGGTATTAGTACTCTTACTGTAACAAAGTATTTCTACAGTGTGGTATTAGTACATTTACTGTAACAGAGTATTTCTACAGTGTGGTATTAGTACGTTTACTGTAACATAGTATTCCTACAGTGTGGTATTAGTACTCTTACTGTAACAGAGTATTTCTACAGTGTGGTATTAGTACATTTACTGTAACAGAGTATTTCTACAGTGTGGTATTAGTACTCTTACTGTAACAGAGTATTCCTACAGTGTGGTATTAGTATGTTTACTATAACAGAGTATTTCTACAGTGTGGTATTAGTACTCTTACTGTAACAGAGTATTCCTACAGTGTGGTATTAGTATGTTTACTATAACAGAGTATTCCTACAGTGTGGTATTAGTACTCTTACTGTAACAGAGTATTCCTACAGTGTGGTATTAGTCCATTTACTGTAACAGAGTATTTCTACAGTGTGGTATTAGTACTCTTACTGTAACAGAGTATTTCTACAGTGTGGTATTAGTACTCTTACTGCATACTACAGAATCACTTTTACACTCTGAGGCAACAATTGTGAACAATTGGCAGTAAAAATAAGAAACTGGTTAAAACTGAGCGCGTTGTAAATATAAAATATATAAATATCTCACAACACAAGAGATATCAATCCTGCTCCTCAGAGGATGATTCCTTTACTTTGTAATGAGCCTCTAGCTCCACATGAGGTTGTTGGTTTGAATCTCTGTAGATATTATATGTGTGTTTTCCATCACTAGTTATGTATTAACTTCCTGTTTGCAGAAGGAGCCTCCAGCTCATTTTAGACCTTTTAATACAAAACTGAAACAGTTTACATTTCTACTTCGAGTTTAGAAATTACTGAGGTTGTGAGTCCAAAATCTCCACTCAGACAGTAAAGTGTTCTTAACATTTCATATAAAACCGTAACATAATAAATATAATAATATAGAGTTCTGAATCAGCCCTTAAAAAACAAAAAAGCAAACGCTTTATGTAATCATTCCAGCTGATATTAATGTTACAGTAAGTTTGCTCCTGACGTTAGCGTAGCTAGCTGATGTCAGCTAGCTACGCTAACGTCAGCTAGCTACGCTAACGGTTTTATACTGATCCGGTGCAGCATCCATCCAGCAATGCAACTGCAAAATGTATCAAAAGAAAAACTCAAGAAAAGACATTTAGAACATAAAACATCAAAATCGTGCAGATGTTAAATGTAGAAATAAATAGAATATAAATTAATAACGTGTCACACAAACATAAATGTTGCAGCTTCAAACTGCACCGACTTTACCTCCATTTACATCCGTTTATTATGTATGATGAGCTTCACTGCTTCGTCAGGGTGGAGAGAGAGAGAGAGAGCGAGAGAGAGAGTCTGTCTCTCTCTCCCGGCTGTGTGCAGTGAATTGAAGTGGGAAAGAGAAACATTAATGGCAGGAGGGAGGATGAAGAGAGAGAGAGAGAGAGAGAGAGAGAGAGAGCGAGAGAGAGAGAGAGAGAGAGAGAGAGAGGGGTGGTGTGAAGGAGGGCGTCTGACAGAGATGAGAGTATTTATAGGTGGAGGGATGAGGAGACAGTGACGGTAACGAGGGTAAGGAAAGGAGGAGAGAGAGAGAGGAAAATCCAGACACAATAAGAAGAGAAGGAAGACAAAGAGGAGGAGAGACCATGCTGAGGAGGAAGAGGAGCGTGTCGTTCGGAGGCTTCGGATGGTAAGAGAGAGAGTGTGTGTGGGTGTGTGTGTGTGTGTGTGTGTGTGTGTTTCATCTGTTGATAAATGGCCGAATGATCTCATCACTTTCTCTTACTCAGACTTTCATGGGAGTGGGGGGGTGATTGAGTTCATTTCTAATCTGAGCAGCACTGAAGTGACATCACGGTGACATCACGGTGACATCACAGTTGCATTAAACTGCTGTAGTTTAAGATGAGAAGAAATCTGAACCTGAAAGTGGTTTGAAACCTTTTTAAGTGAGATTTGGTTTAAAGGTTTCTGACGTGACGTGGTCAGTATTAAATGTTTGGGAGCTTTGTGTCTGTAGTTAGTTGTCAGCGTGAGATAGTCGGTGTTGTTCTGTGTCTGTAGTTAGTTGTCAGTGTGAGATAGTCGGTGTTGTTCTGTGTCTGTAGTTAGTTGTCAGTGTGAGATAGTAGTCGGTGTTGTTCTGTGTCTGTAGTTAGTTGTCAGTGTGAGATAGTCGGTGTTGTTCTGTGTCTGTAGTTAGTTGTCAGTGTGAGATAGCAGTCGGTGTTGTTCTGTGTCTGTAGTTAGTTGTCAGTGTGAGATAGTAGTCGGTGTTGTTCTGTGTCTGTAGTTAGTTGTCAGTGTGAGATAGTAGTCTGTAGTTAGTTGTCAGTGTGAGATAGTAGTCTGTGCTGTTCTGTGTCTGTAGTTAGTTGTCAGTGTGAGATAGTAGTCTGTATTGTTCTTTGTCTGTAGTTAGTTGTCAGTGTGAGATAGTAGTATGTGTTGTTCTGTGTCTGTAGTTAGTTGTCAGCATGAGATAGTAGTCGGTGTTGTTCTGTGTCTGTAGTTAGTTGTCAGCGTGAGATAGTAGTCGGTGTTGTTCTGTGTCTGTAGTTAGTTGTCAGCGTGAGATAGTTGTTGTTGTTCTGTGTCTGTAGTTAGTTGTCAGCGTGAGATAGTAGTCGGTGTTGTTCTGTGTCTGTAGTTAGTTGTCAGTGTGAGATAGTAGTCGGTGTTGTTCTGTGTCTGTAGTTAGTTGTCAGTGTGAGATAGTAGTATGTGTTGTTCTGTGTCTGTAGTTAGTTGTCAGCGTGAGATAGTCGGTGTTGTTCTGTGTCTGTAGTTAGTTGTCAGTGTGAGATAGTAGTATGTGTTGTTCTGTGTCTGTAGTTAGTTGTCAGCGTGAGATAGTCTGTGTTATTCTGTGTCTGTAGTTAGTTGTCAGCGTGAGATAGTAGTCGGTGTTGTTCTGTGTCTGTAGTTAGTTGTCAGTTTGAGATAGTAGTCGGTGTTGTTCTGTGTCTGTAGTTAGTTGTCAGCGTGAGATAGTAGTCGGTGTTGTTCTGTGTCTGTAGTTAGTTGTCAGCGTGAGATAGTCGGTGTTGTTCTGTGTCTGTAGTTAGTTGTCAGCGTGAGATAGTCGGTGTTGTTCTGTGTCTGTAGTTAGTTGTCAGTGTGAGATAGTAGTCGGTGTTGTTCTGTGTCTGTAGTTAGTTGTCAGTGTGAGATAGTCGGTGTTGTTCTGTGTCTGTAGTTAGTTGTCAGTGTGAGATAGCAGTCGGTGTTGTTCTGTGTCTGTAGTTAGTTGTCAGTGTGAGATAGTAGTCGGTGTTGTTCTGTGTCTGTAGTTAGTTGTCAGTGTGAGATAGTAGTCTGTAGTTAGTTGTCAGTGTGAGATAGTAGTCTGTGCTGTTCTGTGTCTGTAGTTAGTTGTCAGTGTGAGATAGTAGTCTGTATTGTTCTTTGTCTGTAGTTAGTTGTCAGTGTGAGATAGTAGTATGTGTTGTTCTGTGTCTGTAGTTAGTTGTCAGCATGAGATAGTAGTCGGTGTTGTTCTGTGTCTGTAGTTAGTTGTCAGCGTGAGATAGTAGTCGGTGTTGTTCTGTGTCTGTAGTTAGTTGTCAGCGTGAGATAGTTGTTGTTGTTCTGTGTCTGTAGTTAGTTGTCAGCGTGAGATAGTAGTCGGTGTTGTTCTGTGTCTGTAGTTAGTTGTCAGTGTGAGATAGTAGTCGGTGTTGTTCTGTGTCTGTAGTTAGTTGTCAGTGTGAGATAGTAGTATGTGTTGTTCTGTGTCTGTAGTTAGTTGTCAGCGTGAGATAGTCGGTGTTGTTCTGTGTCTGTAGTTAGTTGTCAGTGTGAGATAGTAGTATGTGTTGTTCTGTGTCTGTAGTTAGTTGTCAGCGTGAGATAGTCTGTGTTATTCTGTGTCTGTAGTTAGTTGTCAGCGTGAGATAGTAGTCGGTGTTGTTCTGTGTCTGTAGTTAGTTGTCAGTTTGAGATAGTAGTCGGTGTTGTTCTGTGTCTGTAGTTAGTTGTCAGCGTGAGATAGTAGTCGGTGTTGTTCTGTGTCTGTAGTTAGTTGTCAGCGTGAGATAGTCGGTGTTGTTCTGTGTCTGTAGTTAGTTGTCAGCGTGAGATAGTCGGTGTTGTTCTGTGTCTGTAGTTAGTTGTCAGTGTGAGATAGTAGTATGTGTTGTTCTGTGCCTGTAGTTAGTTGTCAGCGTGAGATAGTAGTCGGTGTTGTTCTGTGTCTGTAGTTAGTTGTCAGTGTGAGATTGTCTGTGCTGTTCTGTGTCTGTAGTTAGTTGTCAGTGTGAGATAGTCAGTGTTGTTCTGTGTCTGTAGTTAGTTGTCAGTGTGAGATAGTCGGTGTTGTTCTGTGTCTGTAGTTAGTTGTCAGTGTGAGATAGTAGTCTGTGTTGTTCTGTGTCTGTAGTTAGTTGTCAGTGTGAGATAGTAGTCGGTGCTGTTCTGTGTCTGTAGTTAGTTGTCAGTGTGAGATAGTCGGTGTTGTTCCGTGTCTGTAGTTAGTTGTCAGAGTGAGCTAGTAGTCTGTGTTTTTCTGTGTCTGTAGTTAGTTGTCAGTGTGAGATAGTAGTCGGTGTTGTTCTGTGTCTGTAGTTAGTTGTCAGTGTCAGATCGTAGTCGGTGCTGTTCTGTGTCTGTAGTTAGTTGTCAGTGTGAGATAGTCGGTGTTGTTCTGTGTCTGTAGTTAGTTGTCAGTGTGAGATAGTAGTCGGTGCTGTTCTGTGTCTGTAGTTAGTTGTCAGTGTGAGATAGTAGTCTGTATTGTTCTTTGTCTGTAGTTAGTTGTCAGTGTGAGATAGTAGTATGTGTTGTTCTGTGTCTGTAGTTAGTTGTCAGTGTGAGATAGTAGTCGGTGTTGTTCTGTGTCTGTAGTTAGTTGTCAGCGTGAGATAGTCGGTGGTGTTCTGTGTCTGTTGTTAGTTGTCAGCGTGAGATAGTCGGTGGTGTTCTGTGTCTGTAGTTAGTTGTCAGTGTGAGATAGTAGTCGGTGTTGTTCTGTGTCTGTAGTTAGTTGTCAGTGTGAGATAGTAGTCGGTGCTGTTCTGTGGCTGTAGTTAGTTGTCAGTGTGAGATAGTCGGTGTTGTTCTGTGTCTGTAGTTAGTTGTCAGCGTGAGCTAGTAGTCGGTGTTGTTCTGTCTGTAGTTAGTTGTCAGTGTGAGATAGTCGGTGCTGTTCTGTGTCTGTAGTTAGTTGTCAGTGTGAGATAGTCTGTGTTGTTCTGTGTCTGTAGTTAGTTGTCAGTGTGAGATAGTAGTCTGTGTTGTTCTGTGTCTGTAGTTAGTTGTCAGTGTGAGATAGTAGTCGGTGTTGTTCTGTGTCTGTAGTTAGTTGTCAGTGTGAGATAGTAGTCGGTGTTGTTCTGTGTCTGTAGTTAGTTGTCAGTGTGAGATCGTAGTCGGTGCTGTTCTGTGTCTGTAGTTAGTTGTCAGTGTGAGATAGTAGTCTGTGTTGTTCTGTGTCTGTAGTTAGTTGTCAGTGTGAGATAGTAGTCGGTGCTGTTCTGTGTCTGTAGTTAGTTGTCAGTGTGAGATAGTAGTCTGTATTGTTCTTTGTCTGTAGTTAGTTGTCAGTGTGAGATAGTCGTATGTGTTGTTCTGTGTCTGTAGTTAGTTGTCAGCGTGAGATAGTCGGTGTTGTTCTATGTCTGTAGTTAGTTATCAGTGTGAGATAGTAGTCGGTGTTGTTCTGTGTCTGTAGTTAGTTGTCAGCGTGAGATAGTCGGTGGTGTTCTGTGTCTGTAGTTAGTTGTCAGCGTGAGATAGTCGGTGGTGTTCTGTGTCTGTTGTTAGTTGTCAGCGTGAGATAGTCGGTGGTGTTCTGTGTCTGTAGTTAGTTGTCAGTGTGAGATAGTAGTCGGTGTTGTTCTGTGTCTGTAGTTAGTTGTCAGTGTGAGATAGTAGTCGGTGCTGTTCTGTGGCTGTAGTTAGTTGTCAGTGTGAGATAGTCGGTGTTGTTCTGTGTCTGTAGTTAGTTGTCAGCGTGAGCTAGTAGTCGGTGTTGTTCTGTGTCTGTAGTTAGTTGTCAGTGTGAGATAGTCGGTGCTGTTCTGTGTCTGTAGTTAGTTGTCAGTGTGAGATAGTCTGTGTTGTTCTGTGTCTGTAGTTAGTTGTCAGTGTGAGATAGTAGTCTGTGTTGTTCTGTGTCTGTAGTTAGTTGTCAGTGTGAGATAGTAGTCGGTGTTGTTCTGTGTCTGTAGTTAGTTGTCAGTGTGAGATAGTAGTCGGTGTTGTTCTGTGTCTGTAGTTAGTTGTCAGTGTGAGATTGTCTGTGCTGTTCTGTGTCTGTAGTTAGTTGTCAGTGTGAGATAGTCAGTGTTGTTCTGTGTCTGTAGTTAGTTGTCAGTGTGAGATAGTCGGTGTTGTTCTGTGTCTGTAGTTAGTTGTCAGTGTGAGATAGTAGTCTGTGTTGTTCTGTGTCTGTAGTTAGTTGTCAGTGTGAGATAGTAGTCGGTGCTGTTCTGTGTCTGTAGTTAGTTGTCAGTGTGAGATAGTCGGTGTTGTTCCGTGTCTGTAGTTAGTTGTCAGCGTGAGCTAGTTGTCAGCGTGAGCTAGTAGTCTGTGTTTTTCTGTGTCTGTAGTTAGTTGTCAGTGTGAGATAGTAGTCGGTGTTGTTCTGTGTCTGTAGTTAGTTGTCAGTGTCAGATCGTAGTCGGTGCTGTTCTGTGTCTGTAGTTAGTTGTCAGTGTGAGATAGTCGGTGTTGTTCTGTGTCTGTAGTTAGTTGTCAGTGTGAGATAGTAGTCGGTGCTGTTCTGTGTCTGTAGTTAGTTGTCAGTGTGAGATAGTAGTCTGTATTGTTCTTTGTCTGTAGTTAGTTGTCAGTGTGAGATAGTAGTCTGTATTGTTCTTTGTCTGTAGTTAGTTGTCAGTGTGAGATAGTAGTATGTGTTGTTCTGTGTCTGTAGTTAGTTGTCAGCATGAGATAGTAGTCGGTGTTGTTCTGTGTCTGTAGTTAGTTGTCAGCGTGAGATAGTAGTCGGTGTTGTTCTGTGTCTGTAGTTAGTTGTCAGCGTGAGATAGTTGTTGTTGTTCTGTGTCTGTAGTTAGTTGTCAGCGTGAGATAGTAGTCGGTGTTGTTCTGTGTCTGTAGTTAGTTGTCAGTGTGAGATAGTAGTCGGTGTTGTTCTGTGTCTGTAGTTAGTTGTCAGTGTGAGATAGTAGTATGTGTTGTTCTGTGTCTGTAGTTAGTTGTCAGCGTGAGATAGTCGGTGTTGTTCTGTGTCTGTAGTTAGTTGTCAGTGTGAGATAGTAGTATGTGTTGTTCTGTGTCTGTAGTTAGTTGTCAGCGTGAGATAGTCTGTGTTATTCTGTGTCTGTAGTTAGTTGTCAGCGTGAGATAGTAGTCGGTGTTGTTCTGTGTCTGTAGTTAGTTGTCAGTTTGAGATAGTAGTCGGTGTTGTTCTGTGTCTGTAGTTAGTTGTCAGCGTGAGATAGTAGTCGGTGTTGTTCTGTGTCTGTAGTTAGTTGTCAGCGTGAGATAGTCGGTGTTGTTCTGTGTCTGTAGTTAGTTGTCAGTGTGAGATAGTCTGTGTTGTTCTGTGTCTGTAGTTAGTTGTCAGCGTGAGATAGTCGGTGTTGTTCTGTGTCTGTAGTTAGTTGTCAGTGTGAGATAGTAGTATGTGTTGTTCTGTGCCTGTAGTTAGTTGTCAGCGTGAGATAGTAGTCGGTGTTGTTCTGTGTCTGTAGTTAGTTGTCAGTGTGAGATTGTCTGTGCTGTTCTGTGTCTGTAGTTAGTTGTCAGTGTGAGATAGTCGGTGTTGTTCTGTGTCTGTAGTTAGTTGTCAGTGTGAGATAGTCGGTGTTGTTCTGTGTCTGTAGTTAGTTGTCAGTGTGAGATAGTAGTCTGTGTTGTTCTGTGTCTGTAGTTAGTTGTCAGTGTGAGATAGTAGTCGGTGCTGTTCTGTGTCTGTAGTTAGTTGTCAGTGTGAGATAGTCGGTGTTGTTCCATGTCTGTAGTTAGTTGTCAGCGTGAGCTAGTAGTCTGTGTTTTTCTGTGTCTGTAGTTAGTTGTCAGTGTGAGATAGTAGTCGGTGTTGTTCTGTGTCTGTAGTTAGTTGTCAGTGTCAGATCGTAGTCGGTGCTGTTCTGTGTCTGTAGTTAGTTGTCAGTGTGAGATAGTAGTATGTGTTGTTCTGTGTCTGTAGTTAGTTGTCAGTGTGAGATAGTAGTCGGTGTTGTTCTGTGTCTGTAGTTAGTTGTCAGCGTGAGATAGTCGGTGGTGTTCTGTGTCTGTTGTTAGTTGTCAGCGTGAGATAGTCGGTGGTGTTCTGTGTCTGTAGTTAGTTGTCAGTGTGAGATAGTAGTCGGTGTTGTTCTGTGTCTGTAGTTAGTTGTCAGTGTGAGATAGTAGTCGGTGCTGTTCTGTGGCTGTAGTTAGTTGTCAGTGTGAGATAGTCGGTGTTGTTCTGTGTCTGTAGTTAGTTGTCAGCGTGAGCTAGTAGTCGGTGTTGTTCTGTCTGTAGTTAGTTGTCAGTGTGAGATAGTCGGTGCTGTTCTGTGTCTGTAGTTAGTTGTCAGTGTGAGATAGTCTGTGTTGTTCTGTGTCTGTAGTTAGTTGTCAGTGTGAGATAGTAGTCTGTGTTGTTCTGTGTCTGTAGTTAGTTGTCAGTGTGAGATAGTAGTCGGTGTTGTTCTGTGTCTGTAGTTAGTTGTCAGTGTGAGATAGTAGTCGGTGTTGTTCTGTGTCTGTAGTTAGTTGTCAGTGTGAGATCGTAGTCGGTGCTGTTCTGTGTCTGTAGTTAGTTGTCAGTGTGAGATAGTAGTCTGTGTTGTTCTGTGTCTGTAGTTAGTTGTCAGTGTGAGATAGTAGTCGGTGCTGTTCTGTGTCTGTAGTTAGTTGTCAGTGTGAGATAGTAGTCTGTATTGTTCTTTGTCTGTAGTTAGTTGTCAGTGTGAGATAGTCGTATGTGTTGTTCTGTGTCTGTAGTTAGTTGTCAGCGTGAGATAGTCGGTGTTGTTCTATGTCTGTAGTTAGTTATCAGTGTGAGATAGTAGTCGGTGTTGTTCTGTGTCTGTAGTTAGTTGTCAGCGTGAGATAGTCGGTGGTGTTCTGTGTCTGTAGTTAGTTGTCAGCGTGAGATAGTCGGTGGTGTTCTGTGTCTGTTGTTAGTTGTCAGCGTGAGATAGTCGGTGGTGTTCTGTGTCTGTAGTTAGTTGTCAGTGTGAGATAGTAGTCGGTGTTGTTCTGTGTCTGTAGTTAGTTGTCAGTGTGAGATAGTAGTCGGTGCTGTTCTGTGGCTGTAGTTAGTTGTCAGTGTGAGATAGTCGGTGTTGTTCTGTGTCTGTAGTTAGTTGTCAGCGTGAGCTAGTAGTCGGTGTTGTTCTGTGTCTGTAGTTAGTTGTCAGTGTGAGATAGTCGGTGCTGTTCTGTGTCTGTAGTTAGTTGTCAGTGTGAGATAGTCTGTGTTGTTCTGTGTCTGTAGTTAGTTGTCAGTGTGAGATAGTAGTCTGTGTTGTTCTGTGTCTGTAGTTAGTTGTCAGTGTGAGATAGTAGTCGGTGTTGTTCTGTGTCTGTAGTTAGTTGTCAGTGTGAGATAGTAGTCGGTGTTGTTCTGTGTCTGTAGTTAGTTGTCAGTGTGAGATTGTCTGTGCTGTTCTGTGTCTGTAGTTAGTTGTCAGTGTGAGATAGTCAGTGTTGTTCTGTGTCTGTAGTTAGTTGTCAGTGTGAGATAGTCGGTGTTGTTCTGTGTCTGTAGTTAGTTGTCAGTGTGAGATAGTAGTCTGTGTTGTTCTGTGTCTGTAGTTAGTTGTCAGTGTGAGATAGTAGTCGGTGCTGTTCTGTGTCTGTAGTTAGTTGTCAGTGTGAGATAGTCGGTGTTGTTCCGTGTCTGTAGTTAGTTGTCAGCGTGAGCTAGTTGTCAGCGTGAGCTAGTAGTCTGTGTTTTTCTGTGTCTGTAGTTAGTTGTCAGTGTGAGATAGTAGTCGGTGTTGTTCTGTGTCTGTAGTTAGTTGTCAGTGTCAGATCGTAGTCGGTGCTGTTCTGTGTCTGTAGTTAGTTGTCAGTGTGAGATAGTCGGTGTTGTTCTGTGTCTGTAGTTAGTTGTCAGTGTGAGATAGTAGTCGGTGCTGTTCTGTGTCTGTAGTTAGTTGTCAGTGTGAGATAGTAGTCTGTATTGTTCTTTGTCTGTAGTTAGTTGTCAGTGTGAGATAGTAGTCTGTATTGTTCTTTGTCTGTAGTTAGTTGTCAGTGTGAGATAGTAGTATGTGTTGTTCTGTGTCTGTAGTTAGTTGTCAGCATGAGATAGTAGTCGGTGTTGTTCTGTGTCTGTAGTTAGTTGTCAGCGTGAGATAGTAGTCGGTGTTGTTCTGTGTCTGTAGTTAGTTGTCAGCGTGAGATAGTTGTTGTTGTTCTGTGTCTGTAGTTAGTTGTCAGCGTGAGATAGTAGTCGGTGTTGTTCTGTGTCTGTAGTTAGTTGTCAGTGTGAGATAGTAGTCGGTGTTGTTCTGTGTCTGTAGTTAGTTGTCAGTGTGAGATAGTAGTATGTGTTGTTCTGTGTCTGTAGTTAGTTGTCAGCGTGAGATAGTCGGTGTTGTTCTGTGTCTGTAGTTAGTTGTCAGTGTGAGATAGTAGTATGTGTTGTTCTGTGTCTGTAGTTAGTTGTCAGCGTGAGATAGTCTGTGTTATTCTGTGTCTGTAGTTAGTTGTCAGCGTGAGATAGTAGTCGGTGTTGTTCTGTGTCTGTAGTTAGTTGTCAGTTTGAGATAGTAGTCGGTGTTGTTCTGTGTCTGTAGTTAGTTGTCAGCGTGAGATAGTAGTCGGTGTTGTTCTGTGTCTGTAGTTAGTTGTCAGCGTGAGATAGTCGGTGTTGTTCTGTGTCTGTAGTTAGTTGTCAGTGTGAGATAGTCGGTGTTGTTCTGTGTCTGTAGTTAGTTGTCAGCGTGAGATAGTCGGTGTTGTTCTGTGTCTGTAGTTAGTTGTCAGTGTGAGATAGTAGAATGTGTTGTTCTGTGCCTGTAGTTAGTTGTCAGCGTGAGATAGTAGTCGGTGTTGTTCTGTGTCTGTAGTTAGTTGTCAGTGTGAGATTGTCTGTGCTGTTCTGTGTCTGTAGTTAGTTGTCAGTGTGAGATAGTCGGTGTTGTTCTGTGTCTGTAGTTAGTTGTCAGTGTGAGATAGTCGGTGTTGTTCTGTGTCTGTAGTTATTTGTCAGCGTGAGCTAGTAGTCTGTGTTTTTCTGTGTCTGTAGTTAGTTGTCAGTGTGAGATAGTAGTCGGTGTTGTTCTGTGTCTGTAGTTAGTTGTCAGTGTCAGATCGTAGTCGGTGCTGTTCTGTGTCTGTAGTTAGTTGTCAGTGTGAGATAGTCGGTGTTGTTCTGTGTCTGTAGTTAGTTGTCAGTGTGAGATAGTAGTCGGTGCTGTTCTGTGTCTGTAGTTAGTTGTCAGTGTGAGATAGTAGTCTGTATTGTTCTTTGTCTGTAGTTAGTTGTCAGTGTGAGATAGTAGTATGTGTTGTTCTGTGTCTGTAGTTAGTTGTCAGTGTGAGATAGTAGTCGGTGTTGTTCTGTGTCTGTAGTTAGTTGTCAGCGTAAGATAGTCGGTGGTGTTCTGTGTCTGTTGTTAGTTGTCAGCGTGAGATAGTCGGTGGTGTTCTGTGTCTGTAGTTAGTTGTCAGTGTGAGATAGTAGTCGGTGTTGTTCTGTGTCTGTAGTTAGTTGTCAGTGTGAGATAGTAGTCGGTGCTGTTCTGTGGCTGTAGTTAGTTGTCAGTGTAAGATAGTCGGTGTTGTTCTGTGTCTGTAGTTAGTTGTCAGCGTGAGCTAGTAGTCGGTGTTGTTCTGTGTCTGTAGTTAGTTGTCAGTGTGAGATAGTCGGTGCTGTTCTGTGTCTGTAGTTAGTTGTCAGTGTGAGATAGTCTGTGTTGTTCTGTGTCTGTAGTTAGTTGTCAGTGTGAGATAGTAGTCTGTGTTGTTCTGTGTCTGTAGTTAGTTGTCAGTGTGAGATAGTAGTCGGTGTTGTTCTGTGTCTGTAGTTAGTTGTCAGTGTGAGATAGTAGTCGGTGTTGTTCTGTGTCTGTAGTTAGTTGTCAGTGTGAGATCGTAGTCGGTGCTGTTCTGTGTCTGTAGTTAGTTGTCAGTGTGAGATAGTCGGTGTTGTTCTGTGTCTGTAGTTAGTTGTCAGTGTGAGATAGTAGTCTGTATTGTTCTTTGTCTGTAGTTAGTTGTCAGTGTGAGATAGTCGTATGTGTTGTTCTGTGTCTGTAGTTAGTTGTCAGCGTGAGATAGTCGGTGTTGTTCTGTGTCTGTAGTTAGTTATCAGTGTGAGATAGTAGTCGGTGTTGTTCTGTGTCTGTAGTTAGTTGTCAGCGTGAGATAGTCGGTGGTGTTCTGTGTCTGTAGTTAGTTGTCAGCGTGAGATAGTCGGTGGTGTTCTGTGTCTGTAGTTAGTTGTCAGTGTGAGATAGTAGTCTGTGTTGTTCTGTCTTTAGTTAGTTGTCCGTGTGAGATAGTCGTCGGTATTGTTCTGTGTCTGTAGTTAGTTGTCAGTGTGAGATAGTAGTCGGTGCTGTTCTGTGTCTGTAGTTAGTTGTCAGTGTGAGATAGTAGTCGGTGTTGTGCTGTGTCTGTAGTTAGTTGTCAGTGTGAGATAGTAGTCGGTGCTGTTCTGTGTCTGTAGTTAGTTGTCAGTGTGAGATAGTAGTCGGTGTTGTTCTGTGTCTGTAGTTAGTTGTCAGTGTGAGATAGTCGGTGTTGTTATGTGTCTGTAGTTAGTTGTCAGTGTGAGATAGTAGTCGGTGCTGTTCTATGTCTGTAGTTAGTTGTCAGTGTGAGATAGTAGTATGTGTTGTTCTGTGTCTGTAGTTAGTTGTCAGTGTGAGATAGTAGTCGGTGTTGTTCTGTGTCTGTAGTTAGTTGTCAGTGTGAGAATAGTAGTCGGTGTTGTTCTGTGTCTGTAGTTAGTTGTCAGCGTGAGATAGTCGGTGTTGTTCTGTGTCTGTAGTTAGTTGTCAGTGTGAGATGGTAGTCGGTGTTGTTCTGTGTCTGTAGATAGTTGTCAGTGTGAGATAGTAGTCTGTAGTTAGTTGTCAGTGTGAGATAGTAGTCGGTGCTGTTCTGTGTCTGTAGTTAGTTGTCAGTGTGAGATAGTAGTCGGTGTTGTTCTGTGTCTGTAGTTAGTTGTCAGTGTGAGATAGCAGTCGGTGCTGTTCTGTGTCTGTAGTTAGTTGTCAGTGTGAGATAGTCGGTGTTGTTCTGTGTCTGTAGTTAGTTGTCAGTGTGAGATAGTAGTCTGTGTTGTTCTGTGTCTGTAGTTAGTTGTCAGTGTGAGATAGTAGTCTGTAGTTAGTTGTCAGTGTGAGATAGTAGTCTGTGTTGTTCTGTGTCTGTAGTTAGTTGTCAGTGTGAGATAGTAGTCAGTGCTGTTCTGTGTCTGTAGTTAGTTGTCAGTGTGAGATAGTCGGTGTTGTTCTGTGTCTGTAGTTAGTTGTCAGTGTGAGATAGTCTGTGTTGTTCTGTGTCTGTAGTTAGTTGTCAGTGTGAGATAGTAGTCTGTGTTGTTCTGTGTCTGTAGTTAGTTGTCAGTGTGAGATAGTAGTCGGTGTTGTTCTGTGTCTGTAGTTAGTTGTCAGTGTGAGATGGTAGTCGGTGTTGTTCTGTGTCTGTAGATAGTTGTCAGTGTGAGATAGTAGTCTTTGTTGTTCTGTGTCTGTAGTTAGTTGTCAGTGTGAGATAGTAGTCGGTGTTGTTCTGTGTCTGTAGTTAGTTGTCAGTGTGAGATAGTCGGTGTTGTTCTGTGTCTGTAGTTAGTTGTCAGTGTGAGATAGTAGTCTGTGTTGTTCTGTGTCTCTAGTTAGTTGTCAGTGTGAGATAGTAGTCGGTATTGTTCTGTGTCTGTAGATAGTTGTCAGTGTGAGATAGTAGTCTTTGTTGTTCTGTGTCTGTAGTTAGTTGTCAGTGTGAGATAGTAGTCGGTGTTGTTCTGTGTCTGTAGTTAGTTGTCAGTGTGAGATAGTCGGTGTTGTTCTGTGTCTGTAGTTAGTTGTCAGTGTGAGATAGTCGGTGTTGTTATGTGTCTGTAGTTAGTTGTCAGTGTGAGATAGTAGTCGGTGCTGTTCTATGTCTGTAGTTAGTTGTCAGTGTGAGATAGTAGTATGTGTTGTTCTGTGTCTGTAGTTAGTTGTCAGTGTGAGATAGTAGTCGGTGTTGTTCTGTGTCTGTAGTTAGTTGTCAGTGTGAGAATAGTAGTCGGTGTTGTTCTGTGTCTGTAGTTAGTTGTCAGCGTGAGATAGTCGGTGTTGTTCTGTGTCTGTAGTTAGTTGTCAGTGTGAGATGGTAGTCGGTGTTGTTCTGTGTCTGTAGATAGTTGTCAGTGTGAGATAGTAGTCTTTGTTGTTCTGTGTCTGTAGTTAGTTGTCAGTGTGAGATAGTCGGTGTTGTTCTGTGTCTGTAGTTAGTTGTCAGCGTGAGATAGTAGTCGGTGCTGTTCTGTGTCTGTAGTTAGTTGTCAGTGTGAGATAGTCGGTGTTGTTCTGTGTCTGTAGTTAGTTGTCAGTGTGAGATAGTAGTCTGTGTTGTTCTGTGTCTGTAGTTAGTTGTCAGTGTGAGATAGTAGTCTGTAGTTAGTTGTCAGTGTGAGATAGTAGTCGGTGCTGTTCTGTGTCTGTAGTTAGTTGTCAGCGTGAGATAGTAGTCGGTGTTGTTCTGTGTCTGTAGTTAGTTGTCAGTGTGAGATAGTAGTCGGTGTTGTTCTGTGTCTGTAGTTAGTTGTCAGTGTGAGATAGTAGTATGTGTTGTTCTGTGTCTGTAGTTAGTTGTCAGCGTGAGATAGTCGGTGTTGTTCTGTGTCTGTAGTTAGTTGTCAGTGTGAGATAGTAGTATGTGTTGTTCTGTGTCTGTAGTTAGTTGTCAGCGTGAGATAGTCTGTGTTATTCTGTGTCTGTAGTTAGTTGTCAGCGTGAGATAGTAGTCGGTGTTGTTCTGTGTCTGTAGTTAGTTGTCAGTTTGAGATAGTAGTCGGTGTTGTTCTGTGTCTGTAGTTAGTTGTCAGCGTGAGATAGTAGTCGGTGTTGTTCTGTGTCTGTAGTTAGTTGTCAGCGTGAGATAGTCGGTGTTGTTCTGTGTCTGTAGTTAGTTGTCAGTGTGAGATAGTCGGTGTTGTTCTGTGTCTGTAGTTAGTTGTCAGCGTGAGATAGTCGGTGTTGTTCTGTGTCTGTAGTTAGTTGTCAGTGTGAGATAGTAGAATGTGTTGTTCTGTGCCTGTAGTTAGTTGTCAGCGTGAGATAGTAGTCGGTGTTGTTCTGTGTCTGTAGTTAGTTGTCAGTGTGAGATTGTCTGTGCTGTTCTGTGTCTGTAGTTAGTTGTCAGTGTGAGATAGTCGGTGTTGTTCTGTGTCTGTAGTTAGTTGTCAGTGTGAGATAGTCGGTGTTGTTCTGTGTCTGTAGTTATTTGTCAGCGTGAGCTAGTAGTCTGTGTTTTTCTGTGTCTGTAGTTAGTTGTCAGTGTGAGATAGTAGTCGGTGTTGTTCTGTGTCTGTAGTTAGTTGTCAGTGTCAGATCGTAGTCGGTGCTGTTCTGTGTCTGTAGTTAGTTGTCAGTGTGAGATAGTCGGTGTTGTTCTGTGTCTGTAGTTAGTTGTCAGTGTGAGATAGTAGTCGGTGCTGTTCTGTGTCTGTAGTTAGTTGTCAGTGTGAGATAGTAGTCTGTATTGTTCTTTGTCTGTAGTTAGTTGTCAGTGTGAGATAGTAGTATGTGTTGTTCTGTGTCTGTAGTTAGTTGTCAGTGTGAGATAGTAGTCGGTGTTGTTCTGTGTCTGTAGTTAGTTGTCAGCGTAAGATAGTCGGTGGTGTTCTGTGTCTGTTGTTAGTTGTCAGCGTGAGATAGTCGGTGGTGTTCTGTGTCTGTAGTTAGTTGTCAGTGTGAGATAGTAGTCGGTGTTGTTCTGTGTCTGTAGTTAGTTGTCAGTGTGAGATAGTAGTCGGTGCTGTTCTGTGGCTGTAGTTAGTTGTCAGTGTAAGATAGTCGGTGTTGTTCTGTGTCTGTAGTTAGTTGTCAGCGTGAGCTAGTAGTCGGTGTTGTTCTGTGTCTGTAGTTAGTTGTCAGTGTGAGATAGTCGGTGCTGTTCTGTGTCTGTAGTTAGTTGTCAGTGTGAGATAGTCTGTGTTGTTCTGTGTCTGTAGTTAGTTGTCAGTGTGAGATAGTAGTCTGTGTTGTTCTGTGTCTGTAGTTAGTTGTCAGTGTGAGATAGTAGTCGGTGTTGTTCTGTGTCTGTAGTTAGTTGTCAGTGTGAGATAGTAGTCGGTGTTGTTCTGTGTCTGTAGTTAGTTGTCAGTGTGAGATCGTAGTCGGTGCTGTTCTGTGTCTGTAGTTAGTTGTCAGTGTGAGATAGTCGGTGTTGTTCTGTGTCTGTAGTTAGTTGTCAGTGTGAGATAGTAGTCTGTATTGTTCTTTGTCTGTAGTTAGTTGTCAGTGTGAGATAGTCGTATGTGTTGTTCTGTGTCTGTAGTTAGTTGTCAGCGTGAGATAGTCGGTGTTGTTCTGTGTCTGTAGTTAGTTATCAGTGTGAGATAGTAGTCGGTGTTGTTCTGTGTCTGTAGTTAGTTGTCAGCGTGAGATAGTCGGTGGTGTTCTGTGTCTGTAGTTAGTTGTCAGCGTGAGATAGTCGGTGGTGTTCTGTGTCTGTAGTTAGTTGTCAGTGTGAGATAGTAGTCTGTGTTGTTCTGTCTTTAGTTAGTTGTCCGTGTGAGATAGTCGTCGGTATTGTTCTGTGTCTGTAGTTAGTTGTCAGTGTGAGATAGTAGTCGGTGCTGTTCTGTGTCTGTAGTTAGTTGTCAGTGTGAGATAGTAGTCGGTGTTGTGCTGTGTCTGTAGTTAGTTGTCAGTGTGAGATAGTAGTCGGTGCTGTTCTGTGTCTGTAGTTAGTTGTCAGTGTGAGATAGTAGTCGGTGTTGTTCTGTGTCTGTAGTTAGTTGTCAGTGTGAGATAGTCGGTGTTGTTATGTGTCTGTAGTTAGTTGTCAGTGTGAGATAGTAGTCGGTGCTGTTCTATGTCTGTAGTTAGTTGTCAGTGTGAGATAGTAGTATGTGTTGTTCTGTGTCTGTAGTTAGTTGTCAGTGTGAGATAGTAGTCGGTGTTGTTCTGTGTCTGTAGTTAGTTGTCAGTGTGAGAATAGTAGTCGGTGTTGTTCTGTGTCTGTAGTTAGTTGTCAGCGTGAGATAGTCGGTGTTGTTCTGTGTCTGTAGTTAGTTGTCAGTGTGAGATGGTAGTCGGTGTTGTTCTGTGTCTGTAGATAGTTGTCAGTGTGAGATAGTAGTCTGTAGTTAGTTGTCAGTGTGAGATAGTAGTCGGTGCTGTTCTGTGTCTGTAGTTAGTTGTCAGTGTGAGATAGTAGTCGGTGTTGTTCTGTGTCTGTAGTTAGTTGTCAGTGTGAGATAGCAGTCGGTGCTGTTCTGTGTCTGTAGTTAGTTGTCAGTGTGAGATAGTCGGTGTTGTTCTGTGTCTGTAGTTAGTTGTCAGTGTGAGATAGTAGTCTGTGTTGTTCTGTGTCTGTAGTTAGTTGTCAGTGTGAGATAGTAGTCTGTAGTTAGTTGTCAGTGTGAGATAGTAGTCTGTGTTGTTCTGTGTCTGTAGTTAGTTGTCAGTGTGAGATAGTAGTCAGTGCTGTTCTGTGTCTGTAGTTAGTTGTCAGTGTGAGATAGTCGGTGTTGTTCTGTGTCTGTAGTTAGTTGTCAGTGTGAGATAGTCTGTGTTGTTCTGTGTCTGTAGTTAGTTGTCAGTGTGAGATAGTAGTCTGTGTTGTTCTGTGTCTGTAGTTAGTTGTCAGTGTGAGATAGTAGTCGGTGTTGTTCTGTGTCTGTAGTTAGTTGTCAGTGTGAGATGGTAGTCGGTGTTGTTCTGTGTCTGTAGATAGTTGTCAGTGTGAGATAGTAGTCTTTGTTGTTCTGTGTCTGTAGTTAGTTGTCAGTGTGAGATAGTAGTCGGTGTTGTTCTGTGTCTGTAGTTAGTTGTCAGTGTGAGATAGTCGGTGTTGTTCTGTGTCTGTAGTTAGTTGTCAGTGTGAGATAGTAGTCTGTGTTGTTCTGTGTCTCTAGTTAGTTGTCAGTGTGAGATAGTAGTCGGTATTGTTCTGTGTCTGTAGATAGTTGTCAGTGTGAGATAGTAGTCTTTGTTGTTCTGTGTCTGTAGTTAGTTGTCAGTGTGAGATAGTAGTCGGTGTTGTTCTGTGTCTGTAGTTAGTTGTCAGTGTGAGATAGTCGGTGTTGTTCTGTGTCTGTAGTTAGTTGTCAGTGTGAGATAGTCGGTGTTGTTATGTGTCTGTAGTTAGTTGTCAGTGTGAGATAGTAGTCGGTGCTGTTCTATGTCTGTAGTTAGTTGTCAGTGTGAGATAGTAGTATGTGTTGTTCTGTGTCTGTAGTTAGTTGTCAGTGTGAGATAGTAGTCGGTGTTGTTCTGTGTCTGTAGTTAGTTGTCAGTGTGAGAATAGTAGTCGGTGTTGTTCTGTGTCTGTAGTTAGTTGTCAGCGTGAGATAGTCGGTGTTGTTCTGTGTCTGTAGTTAGTTGTCAGTGTGAGATGGTAGTCGGTGTTGTTCTGTGTCTGTAGATAGTTGTCAGTGTGAGATAGTAGTCTTTGTTGTTCTGTGTCTGTAGTTAGTTGTCAGTGTGAGATAGTCGGTGTTGTTCTGTGTCTGTAGTTAGTTGTCAGCGTGAGATAGTAGTCGGTGCTGTTCTGTGTCTGTAGTTAGTTGTCAGTGTGAGATAGTCGGTGTTGTTCTGTGTCTGTAGTTAGTTGTCAGTGTGAGATAGTAGTCTGTGTTGTTCTGTGTCTGTAGTTAGTTGTCAGTGTGAGATAGTAGTCTGTAGTTAGTTGTCAGTGTGAGATAGTAGTCGGTGCTGTTCTGTGTCTGTAGTTAGTTGTCAGTGTGAGATAGTAGTCGGTGTTGTTCTGTGTCTGTAGTTAGTTGTCAGTGTGAGATAGCAGTCGGTGCTGTTCTGTGTCTGTAGTTAGTTGTCAGTGTGAGATAGTCGGTGTTGTTCTGTGTCTGTAGTTAGTTGTCAGTGTGAGATAGTAGTCTGTGTTGTTCTGTGTCTAGTTAGTTGTCAGTGTGAGATAGTAGTCTGTAGTTAGTTGTCAGTGTGAGATAGTAGTCTGTGTTGTTCTGTGTCTGTAGTTAGTTGTCAGTGTGAGATAGTAGTCAGTGCTGTTCTGTGTCTGTAGTTAGTTGTCAGTGTGAGATAGTAGTCTGTATTGTTCTTTGTCTGTAGTTAGTTGTCAGTGTGAGATAGTCGGTGTTGTTCTGTGTCTGTAGTTAGTTGTCAGTGTGAGATAGTCTGTGTTGTTCTGTGTCTGTAGTTAGTTGTCAGTGTGAGATAGTAGTCTGTGTTGTTCTGTGTCTGTAGTTAGTTGTCAGTGTGAGATAGTAGTCGGTGTTGTTCTGTGTCTGTAGTTAGTTGTCAGTGTGAGATGGTAGTCGGTGTTGTTCTGTGTCTGTAGATAGTTGTCAGTGTGAGATAGTAGTCTTTGTTGTTCTGTGTCTGTAGTTAGTTGTCAGTGTGAGATAGTAGTCGGTGTTGTTCTGTGTCTGTAGTTAGTTGTCAGTGTGAGATAGTCGGTGTTGTTCTGTGTCTGTAGTTAGTTGTCAGTGTGAGATAGTAGTCTGTGTTGTTCTGTGTCTCTAGTTAGTTGTCAGTGTGAGATAGTAGTCGGTATTGTTCTGTGTCTGTAGATAGTTGTCAGTGTGAGATAGTAGTCTTTGTTGTTCTGTGTCTGTAGTTAGTTGTCAGTGTGAGATAGTAGTCGGTGTTGTTCTGTGTCTGTAGTTAGTTGTCAGTGTGAGATAGTCGGTGTTGTTCTGTGTCTGTAGTTAGTTGTCAGTGTGAGATAGTAGTCTGTGTTGTTCTGTGTCTGTAGTTAGTTGTCAGTGTGAGATAGTAGTCTGTGTTGTTCTGTGTCTGTAGTTAGTTGTCAGCGTGAGATAGTCGGTGTTGTTCTGTGTCTGTAGTTAGTTGTCAGTGTGAGATAGTAGTCTGTGTTGTTCTGTGTCTGTAGTTAGTTGTCAGCGTGAGATAGTCTGTGTTGTTCTGTGTCTGTAGTTAGTTGTCAGTGTGAGATAGTCGGTGTTGTTCTGTGTCTGTAGTTAGTTGTCAGCGTGAGATAGTCGGTGTTGTTCTGTGTCTGTAGTTAGTTGTCAGTGTGAGATAGTAGTCTGTGTTGTTCTGTGTCTGTAGTTAGTTGTCAGCGTGAGATAGTCTGTGTTGTTCTGTGTCTGTAGTTAGTTGTCAGCGTGAGATAGTCTGTGTTGTTCTGTGTCTGTAGTTAGTTGTCAGCGTGAGATAGTCGGTGTTGTTCTGTGTCTGTAGTTAGTTGTCAGCGTGAGATAGTCGGTGTTGTTCTGTGTCTGTAGTTAGTTGTCAGCGTGAGATAGTATTCGGTGTGTGTGTCTGTGTCTGTGTGTGTGTGTGTGTCTGTGTGTGTGTGTTTGTGTGAGTGTCTGTGTGTGTGTGTGTGTGTGAGTGTGTGAGTGTCTGTGTGTGTGTGTGTGTGTCTGTGTGTGTGTCTGTGTGTGTGTGTGTGTGTGTGTCTGTGTGTGTGTGTGTGAGTGTGTGTGTGTCTGTGTGTGTGTGTGTGTGTGTGTCTGTGGATATGTTATGGCTGGACTTTTCACCTGATTACACACCAGCATTATGAGGACTTAGTTGGTATATAACTGCCAAAGCTGTGGGACCTCAGGAAAGGGTAGTCCATCCAAACCACAACCGGGCCTGTATGGCGAAAAAGTCCGCCTATTACATATCCACCAGTGTGTGTGTGTATGTCTGTGTGTGTGTGTGTGTGTGTAAGTGTGTGTGTGTTTGTGTCACACACACACTTACACTCACTCACACACTCACACATGCACGCACACACTCACACTCACACACACACACACTCACACACACACACAGTGTGGTATTAGTACTTTCACTGTAGTAAAGGCTCTGAATACCTCTTCTCTGAACCGGGCCTTTCATTCCTCAGTATTGATCGTCGTTTCGATCAATAAAGATTTACTGAAAAGGGTAAAAAAACAAACAGCTTCTTAATTGACAGATAAGAAGCTTGTTAGCGCTCAATGTTGTTTTACTTCACTACAAACGTGAGAGATTATTATTGAAAAAGTTTACTACATTTCAACAAAAAAAATGTATCACCTACTTTTCATTTATTTAAATGTTTGGTATCTTGTATATGTTTGCTGCCTTATTCAAATATTACATTTCATCTGTTAACTTAGCTGTTCATAATATATTCTACTTGTATTGTGCAACATTTCGCTAAACGTGACAAATACATCTTTTGAACAGTTGTATAATTAATATTATCTCTAAAAATACACTGAATATTTGTCTCTAGTTTAAGGATGACTACATTGTTATTGATTTACTCACTCTCACTCAGTTTTGTTTATCTGTACTTTACTTTACATCTGTAATTAGTTCTGTATTTTCATCGTATATTAAGACAATTATTTGTGTGTATATGTTATAATACACATGATGTTGATGGTTTAAGTTGTAGAAAGAAGTTGGACCTTACAAGTTTTTATTTCTGCTTTAAAAACATATATTTATTTATTTCATTTTATAATTTGCCGTATACATTAACTGTTCATGTTATTGGTTATTCCTGTTTTGTTTCCTTATTACTTCTTACATGTTCATAATTAATCTAATTTTAACTAATTTTCTAATTTTGTTGGCTCAATCTCATTTTCATGAATGCACATTTACATTGTTTTCATAAAAGAGGTCAATCTGGAAAATCAATCTGCATTTCTTCTCATTGAAAGGCTTTTAAAAGCTTGTATTCTTTGTTTAAGCGCTGTATTTTAATGCAGCTTTTCCTATGTGAGCCATTACAAGTATAATAGGATATAATTATCACTACACCACTAGGTTTTTATCCGTCTTTATTTGTTCTTTTATTGGAGAATTTATTTTACATTTTATTAAATCCTTAAAGTCTCGACCCTTAAAACAACCACAGATTTACAAAAACACTGAATAAAACAAAAGTCAACACGTTTCCCTCTGTTTGTCTCCAGTCGGCTCATTTCTTTGACCTGATGGACAAGATGGAGGTAAGAATTCATCTGAAATCTAATTTAGTTTGCTAATATGTGTTTTTTCCTTCCTGCTGTAAAATATGTTAATATTCATTCTGCTTTGGACGGATGCAGCTGAAACAGTGAAGCGATGTGTGTCAATGGGGAATAATAGACAATACATCGCACAATGTTTCTTCCCTTCTTGTATCAAGCAAAGCCTTTTAAATGAGCGTAATATTTTCTTATGGGAGGAGAAAATGTTCCAACGTCTTTCAGTTTAACTCAACATTAAACAAAAGAAAAGAAAACTAATCTAAACTAAGCTAAGCTGAACCAAACTAAGCTAAGCTAAGCTAAACTAATCTAAACTAAACTAAGCTGAACTAATCTAAACTAAGCTAAACTGAGATAAACTAAGCTAAACGAAGCTAAACTAAGATAAACTAAACTAAGCTGAACCAAAATAAGCTAAGCTAAACTAATCTAAACTAAGCTAAACTAAACTAAACGAAGCTAAACTAAGATAAACTAATCTAAACGAAGCTAAACTAAGATAAACTAAACTAAGCTGAACCAAACTAAGCTAAGCTAAGCTAAACTAATCTAAACGAAGCTAAACTAAGCTAAACTAAACTAAGCTAAGCTAAGCTAAGCTAAACTAATCTAAACGAAGCTAAACTAAGCTAAACTAAACTAAACTAAGCTAAACTAATCTAAACGAAGCTAAACTAAGATAAACTAATCTAAACGAAGCTAAACTAAGATAAATTAAACTAAGCTGAACCAAACTAAGCTAAGCTAAACTAAGCTAAGCTAAACTAAACGAAGCTAAACTAAGATAAACTAATCTAAGCTGAACCAAACTAAGCTAAGCTAAGCTAAACTAATCTAAACGAAGCTAAACTAAGATAAACTGATCTAAACGAAGCTAAACTAAGCTAAGCTAAACTAATCTAAACTAAGCTAAACTAAACGAAGCTAAACTAAGATAAACTAATCTAAGCTGAACCAAACTAAGCTAAGCTAAGCTAAACTAATCTAAACGAAGCTAAACTAAGATAAACTGATCTAAACGAAGCTAAACTAAGCTAAGCTAAACTAATCTAAACTAAGCTAAACTAAACTAAACGAAGCTAAACTAAGATAAACTAAGCTAAACTAAACTAAACTAAACTAAGCTAAGCTAAGCTAAGCTAAGCTACTTATCCACTGCTGAAATAGTCCCAAACAAAGTAACTATGTCTTCGTGTTTGCGTCTTGTTTGAAGCGTTTCATTGGAGCTTTGAAGCTCTTTTCTGTGGGAGTCAACGGTCTCGATCTTAACGCTTGTTTCTCTTCCTGACGCCGGTGCAGCAGGTTCCAGAAGCTGCTGAGATGAAGACAATCCCTCAGAGACAGAAGGCACGTCTGTCCATCCGCTCACTTCTGTTTCGTGTTCATTTTAGTTTCGTAATTATTTTATCATTTTATTATTTGATTCTCCTGGAAACGTTTGGCCGGTAAAAATCACATTCTGTGATCAAACGATTTATAAAACATTTAAATAAAGTTTCATTGTTGGCGATTTGTTCACAAATTTAAAAAAGTTGTGAGGAACGGTTCACTAATTATTTTACAGAAAGGACTTAAAAACATCGATAAATTACAATAGTCTCAATGCATTCTCTCTAGTGTCCACCAGGGGGCGACGGCCGTCATTTTCTCATAGACTTCGATACAATCAGAGGAGTCACCCCCTGCTGGTCAGTAGAGAGAATGCAGCTTTAACACACGAAGCTTTGACTTCCCGCTTCAGAAACCGGAGGTTGCCGCCTTCCTGAAAAAGGAATTATCCGCTGACTTTTCCAATTTAAGTCTGTGGGAAAAAACATATTTTCAAGAAAGCGTGGCGCTCTTCCTGCGAAGATCTTCAGCGTCAACGTCTGTTGTGTTCAACATCATCACTCATGCAGTTGATCCACCTGTGTGTGTGTCTGTGTGTGTGTGTGTGTGTGTGTGTGTGTGTTGTCATATGTGTAACTGCTGTGTGTCTCTTTCAGGACGACTACATTCCTTATCCGAGGATCGAGGAGGTGAGACGAACATCTGTGTCCTTCTGAACTCACAACTTCTTAAAACTCACTTAAAGAATCTCTGAAAGAGAAACCATCAGTGAGCAGTGTAGAGGTGACGTTCCCAGCACAGTCTCTGGGCCCCACACAGTCTCTGGGCCCCACACAGTCTCTGGGCCCCTCACAGTCTCTGGGCCCCACACAGTCTCTGGGCCCCTCACAGTCTCTGGGCCCCTCACAGTCTCTGGGCCCCACACAGTCTCTGGGCCCCTCACAGTCTCTGGGCCCCTCACAGTCTCTGGGCCCCACACAGTCTCTGGGCCCCTCACAGTCTCTGGGCCCCTCACAGTCTCTGGGCA
>JAFEUB010001562.1:272500-280000 GCA_024529925.1 Ophthalmolycus amberensis | reverse complement strand
TTATTAAGTACAGTGGTGATCACTGTGTGTCTTTATTAGTTATTAGTGTTATTAGTTACTGTTATTAAGTACAGTGGTGATCACTGTGTCTTTATTAGTTATTAGTGTTATTAGTTACTGTTATTAAGTACAGTGATGATCACTGTGTGTCTTTATTAGTTATTAGTATTATTAGTTACTGTTATTAAGTACAGTGGTGATCACTGTGTGTCTTTATTAGTTATTAGTATTATTAGTTACTGTTATTAAGTACAGTGGTGATCACTGTGTGTCTTTATTAGTTATTAGTATTATTAGTTACTGTTATCAAGTACAGTGATGATCACTGTGTGTCTTTATTAGTTATTAGTGTTATTAGTTACTGTTATTAAGTACAGTGGTGATCACTGTGTCTTTATTAGTTATTAGTATTATTAGTTACTGTTATTAAGTACAGTGGTGATCACTGTGTGTCTTTATTAGTTATTAGTATTATTAGTTACTGTTATTAAGTACAGTGGTGATCACTGTGTGTCTTTATTAGTTATTAGTGTTATTAGTTACTGTTATTAAGTACAGTGGTGATCACTGTGTGTCTTCATTAGTTATTAGTGTTATTAGTTACTGTTATTAAGTACAGTGGTGATCACTGTGTGTCTTTATTAGTTATTAGTATTATTAGTTACTGTTATTAAGTACAGTGGTGATCACTGTGTGTCTTTATTAGTTATTAGTATTATTAGTTACTGTTATTAAGTACAGTGGTGATCACTGTGTGTCTTTATTAGTTATTAGTATTATTAGTTACTGTTATTAAGTACAGTGGTGATCACTGTGTGTCTTTATTAGTTATTATATTATTAGTTACTGTTATTAAGTACAGTGGTGATCACTGTGTCTTTATTAGTTATTAGTATTATTAGTTACTGTTATTAAGTACAGTGGTGATCACTGTGTCTTTATTAGTTATTAGTGTTATTAGTTACTGTTATTAAGTACAGTGGTGATCACTGTGTGTCTTTATTAGTTATTATATTATTAGTTACTGTTATTAAGTACAGTGGTGATCACTGTGTGTCTTTATTAGTTATTAGTATTATTAGTTACTGTTATTAAGTACAGTGGTGATCACTGTGTCTTTATTAGTTATTAGTGTTATTAGTTACTGTTATTAAGTACAGTGGTGATCACTGTGTGTCTTTATTAGTTATTAGTATTATTAGTTACTGTTATTAAGTACAGTGGTGATCACTGTGTCTTTATTAGTTATTGTGTTATTAGTTACTGTTATTAAGTACAGTGGTGATCACTGTGTGTCTTTATTAGTTATTAGTATTATTAGTTACTGTTATTAAGTACAGTGGTGATCACTGTGTCTTTATTAGTTATTAGTATTATTAGTTACTGTTATTAAGTACAGTGGTGATCACTGTGTGTCTTTATTAGTTATTATATTATTAGTTACTGTTATTAAGTACAGTGGTGATCACTGTGTCTTTATTAGTTATTAGTATTATTAGTTACTGTTATTAAGTACAGTGGTGATCACTGTGTCTTTATTAGTTATTAGTATTATTAGTTACTGTTATTAAGTACAGTGGTGATCACTGTGTGTCTTTATTAGTTATTATATTATTAGTTACTGTTATTAAGTACAGTGGTGATCACTGTGTCTTTATTAGTTATTAGTATTATTAGTTACTGTTATTAAGTACAGTGGTGATCACTGTGTCTTTATTAGTTATTAGTGTTATTAGTTACTGTTATTAAGTACAGTGGTGATCACTGTGTGTCTTTATTAGTTATTAGTATTATTAGTTACTGTTATTAAGTACAGTGATGATCACTGTGTGTCTTTATTAGTTATTATATTATTAGTTACTGTTATTAAGTACAGTGGTGATCACTGTGTGTCTTTATTAGTTATTATATTGTTAGTTACTGTTATTAAGTACAGTGGTGATCACTGTGTCTTTATTAGTTATTAGTATTATTAGTTACTGTTATTAAGTACAGTGGTGATCACTGTGTCTTTATTAGTTATTAGTGTTATTAGTTACTGTTATTAAGTACAGTGGTGATCACTGTGTGTCTTTATTAGTTATTATATTGTTAGTTACTGTTATTAAGTACAGTGGTGATCACTGTGTCTTTATTAGTTATTAGTATTATTAGTTACTGTTATTAAGTACAGTGGTGATCACTGTGTCTTTATTAGTTATTAGTGTTATTAGTTACTGTTATTAAGTACAGTGGTGATCACTGTGTGTCTTTATTAGTTATTAGTATTATTAGTTACTGTTATTAAGTACAGTGATGATCACTGTGTGTCTTTATTAGTTATTATATTATTAGTTACTGTTATTAAGTACAGTGGTGATCACTGTGTGTCTTTATTAGTTATTATATTGTTAGTTACTGTTATTAAGTACAGTGGTGATCACTGTGTGTCTTTATTAGTTATTAGTGTTATTAGTTACTGTTATTAAGTACAGTGGTGATCACTGTGTGTCTTTATTAGTTATTAGTGTTATTAGTTACTGTTATTAAGTACAGTGGTGATCACTGTGTGTCTTTATTAGTTATTATATTATTAGTTACTGTTATTAAGTACAGTGGTGATCACTGTGTCTTTATTAGTTATTAGTGTTATTAGTTACTGTTATTAAGTACAGTGGTGATCACTGTGTGTCTTTATTAGTTATTATATTATTAGTTACTGTTATTAAGTACAGTGGTGATCACTGTGTGTCTTTATTAGTTATTAGTGTTATTAGTTACTGTTATTAAGTACAGTGGTGATCACTGTGTGTCTTTATTAGTTATTAGTATTATTAGTTACTGTTATTAAGTACAGTGGTGATCACTGTGTCTTTATTAGTTATTAGTGTTATTAGTTACTGTTATTAAGTACAGTGGTGATCACTGTGTGTCTTTATTAGTTATTAGTGTTATTAGTTACTGTTATTAAGTACAGTGGTGATCACTGTGTGTCTTTATTAGTTATTATATTATTAGTTACTGTTATTAAGTACAGTGGTGATCACTGTGTGTCTTTATTAGTTATTAGTGTTATTAGTTACTGTTATTAAGTACAGTGGTGATCACTGTGTGTCTTTATTAGTTATTATATTATTAGTTACTGTTATTAAGTACAGTGGTGATCACTGTGTGTCTTTATTAGTTATTATATTATTAGTTGCTCTTATTAAGTACAGTGGTGATCACTGTGTGTCTTTATTAGTTATTATATTATTAGTTACTGTTATTAAGTACAGTGGTGATCACTGTGTGTCTTTATTAGTTATTATATTATTAGTTACTGTTATTAAGTACAGTGGTGATCACTGTGTGTCTTTATTAGTTATTAGTGTTATTAGTTACTGTTATTAAGTACAGTGGTGATCACTGTGTGTCTTTATTAGTTATTAGTGTTATTAGTTACTGTTATTAAGTACAGTGGTGATCACTGTGTCTTTATTAGTTATTAGTGTTATTAGTTACTGTTATTAAGTACAGTGATGATCACTGTGTGTCTTTATTAGTTATTAGTATTATTAGTTACTGTTATTAAGTACAGTGGTGATCACTGTGTGTCTTTATTAGTTATTAGTATTATTAGTTACTGTTATTAAGTACAGTGGTGATCACTGTGTGTCTTTATTAGTTATTAGTATTATTAGTTACTGTTATTAAGTACAGTGGTGATCACTGTGTGTCTTTATTAGTTATTAGTGTTATTAGTTGCTGTTATTAAGTACAGTGGTGATCACTGTGTGTCTTTATTAGTTATTAGTATTATTAGTTACTGTTATTAAGTACAGTGGTGATCACTGTGTGTCTTTATTAGTTATTATATTATTAGTTGCTGTTATTAAGTACAGTGGTGATCACTGTGCGTCTTTATTAGTTATTAGTATTATTAGTTGCTCTTATTAAGTACAGTGGTGATCACTGTGTGTCTTTATTAGTTATTAGTGTTATTAGTTACTGTTATTAAGTACAGTGGTGATCACTGTGTCTTCATTAGTTATTAGTATTATTAGTTACTGTTATTAAGTACAGTGGTGATCACTGTGTGTCTTTATTAGTTATTAGTATTATTAGTTACTGTTATTAAGTACAGTGGTGATCACTGTGTGTCTTTATTAGTTATTAGTGTTATTAGTTACTGTTATTAAGTACAGTGGTGATCACTGTGTGTCTTCATTAGTTATTAGTGTTATTAGTTACTGTTATTAAGTACAGTGGTGATCACTGTGTGTCTTTATTAGTTATTAGTATTATTAGTTACTGTTATTAAGTACAGTGGTGATCACTGTGTGTCTTTATTAGTTATTAGTATTATTAGTTACTGTTATTAAGTACAGTGGTGATCACTGTGTGTCTTTATTAGTTATTAGTATTATTAGTTACTGTTATTAAGTACAGTGGTGATCACTGTGTGTCTTTATTAGTTATTATATTATTAGTTACTGTTATTAAGTACAGTGGTGATCACTGTGTCTTTATTAGTTATTAGTATTATTAGTTACTGTTATTAAGTACAGTGGTGATCACTGTGTCTTTATTAGTTATTAGTGTTATTAGTTACTGTTATTAAGTACAGTGGTGATCACTGTGTGTCTTTATTAGTTATTATATTATTAGTTACTGTTATTAAGTACAGTGGTGATCACTGTGTGTCTTTATTAGTTATTAGTATTATTAGTTACTGTTATTAAGTACAGTGGTGATCACTGTGTCTTTATTAGTTATTAGTGTTATTAGTTACTGTTATTAAGTACAGTGGTGATCACTGTGTGTCTTTATTAGTTATTAGTATTATTAGTTACTGTTATTAAGTACAGTGGTGATCACTGTGTCTTTATTAGTTATTTGTGTTATTAGTTACTGTTATTAAGTACAGTGGTGATCACTGTGTGTCTTTATTAGTTATTAGTATTATTAGTTACTGTTATTAAGTACAGTGGTGATCACTGTGTCTTTATTAGTTATTAGTATTATTAGTTACTGTTATTAAGTACAGTGGTGATCACTGTGTGTCTTTATTAGTTATTATATTATTAGTTACTGTTATTAAGTACAGTGGTGATCACTGTGTCTTTATTAGTTATTAGTATTATTAGTTACTGTTATTAAGTACAGTGGTGATCACTGTGTGTCTTTATTAGTTATTAGTGTTATTAGTTACTGTTATTAAGTACAGTGGTGATCACTGTGTCTTTATTAGTTATTAGTATTATTAGTTACTGTTATTAAGTACAGTGGTGATCACTGTGTGTCTTTATTAGTTATTAGTATTATTAGTTACTGTTATTAAGTACAGTGGTGATCACTGTGTCTTTATTAGTTATTAGTATTATTAGTTACTGTTATTAAGTACAGTGGTGATCACTGTGTGTCTTTATTAGTTATTAGTGTTATTAGTTACTGTTATTAAGTACAGTGGTGATCACTGTGTCTTTATTAGTTATTAGTATTATTAGTTACTGTTATTAAGTACAGTGGTGATCACTGTGTCTTTATTAGTTATTAGTATTATTAGTTACTGTTATTAAGTACAGTGGTGATCACTGTGTCTTTATTAGTTATTAGTGTTATTAGTTACTGTTATTAAGTACAGTGGTGATCACTGTGTGTCTTTATTAGTTATTAGTATTATTAGTTACTGTTATTAAGTACAGTGATGATCACTGTGTGTCTTTATTAGTTATTATATTATTAGTTACTGTTATTAAGTACAGTGGTGATCACTGTGTGTCTTTATTAGTTATTATATTGTTAGTTACTGTTATTAAGTACAGTGGTGATCACTGTGTGTCTTTATTAGTTATTAGTGTTATTAGTTACTGTTATTAAGTACAGTGGTGATCACTGTGTGTCTTTATTAGTTATTATATTATTAGTTACTGTTATTAAGTACAGTGGTGATCACTGTGTCTTTATTAGTTATTAGTGTTATTAGTTACTGTTATTAAGTACAGTGGTGATCACTGTGTGTCTTTATTAGTTATTATATTATTAGTTACTGTTATTAAGTACAGTGGTGATCACTGTGTGTCTTTATTAGTTATTAGTGTTATTAGTTACTGTTATTAAGTACAGTGGTGATCACTGTGTGTCTTTATTAGTTATTAGTGTTATTAGTTACTGTTATTAAGTACAGTGGTGATCACTGTGTGTCTTTATTAGTTATTAGTGTTATTAGTTACTGTTATTAAGTACAGTGGTGATCACTGTGTGTCTTTATTAGTTATTATATTATTAGTTACTGTTATTAAGTACAGTGGTGATCACTGTGTGTCTTTATTAGTTATTATATTATTAGTTACTGTTATTAAGTACAGTGGTGATCACTGTGTGTCTTTATTAGTTATTAGTGTTATTAGTTACTGTTATTAAGTACAGTGGTGATCACTGTGTGTCTTTATTAGTTATTATATTATTAGTTACTGTTATTAAGTACAGTGGTGATCACTGTGTGTCTTTATTAGTTATTATATTATTAGTTACTGTTATTAAGTACAGTGGTGATCACTGTGTGTCTTTATTAGTTATTATATTATTAGTTACTGTTATTAAGTACAGTGGTGATCACTGTGTGTCTTTATTAGTTATTATATTATTAGTTACTGTTATTAAGTACAGTGGTGATCACTGTGTGTCTTTATTAGTTATTAGTGTTATTAGTTACTGTTATTAAGTACAGTGGTGATCACTGTGTGTCTTTATTAGTTATTAGTGTTATTAGTTACTGTTATTAAGTACAGTGGTGATCACTGTGTCTTTATTAGTTATTATATTATTAGTTGCTCTTATTAAGTACAGTGGTGATCACTGTGTGTCTTTATTAGTTATTATATTATTAGTTACTGTTATTAAGTACAGTGGTGATCACTGTGTGTCTTTATTAGTTATTATATTATTAGTTACTGTTATTAAGTACAGTGGTGATCACTGTGTGTCTTTATTAGTTATTATATTATTAGTTACTGTTATTAAGTACAGTGGTGATCACTGTGTGTCTTTATTAGTTATTAGTGTTATTAGTTACTGTTATTAAGTACAGTGGTGATCACTGTGTGTCTTTATTAGTTATTAGTGTTATTAGTTACTGTTATTAAGTACAGTGATGATCACTGTGTGTCTTTATTAGTTATTAGTGTTATTAGTTACTGTTATTAAGTACAGTGGTGATCACTGTGTCTTTATTAGTTATTAGTGTTATTAGTTACTGTTATTAAGTACAGTGATGATCACTGTGTGTCTTTATTAGTTATTAGTGTTATTAGTTACTGTTATTAAGTACAGTGGTGATCACTGTGTCTTTATTAGTTATTATATTATTAGTTGCTCTTATTAAGTACAGTGGTGATCACTGTGTGTCTTTATTAGTTATTAGTATTATTAGTTACTGTTATTAAGTACAGTGATGATCACTGTGTGTCTTTATTAGTTATTAGTATTATTAGTTACTGTTATTAAGTACAGTGGTGATCACTGTGTGTCTTTATTAGT
>JAFEUB010001562.1:205000-262500 GCA_024529925.1 Ophthalmolycus amberensis | reverse complement strand
ACACAGCAGGAAATGTAAAAAAAAAAATCAAAAAAGCTTTTTTTTATTGGAATACATTTGACTCATTTATAAATATTAGATTTCAATAAAATAAAAAAATGTAGCCTTTTTGTATTAAAACATTTTGTTTAGGTATATAAGTCATCATACTATGATTTGTACAGAAATTATTATCATATATATAAATATTATTATAATAGTTATTATTAACACAACATGTCGCTAGGTGGCGCTGATGTTCCGATGTAACGTCTTCTGCCTCCACCTGACACCACCGAAGAAGAAGCAGGAGGACAGAACTATTGCCGGGTTAAGAAAACAAACCGAAGCAGCATCCGTTGTTCGCAGCTAACAGCTAGCTAGCTACCGAGCTAACGAGCTAAAACCATGGCGGCAGTGCGCAGCTTAATGGTGGCGGTGAAATCAGACAGCAGCGGCTCGGACCGCTCGGAATCGGAATTGGACTCCTCCGAGTCGGACCGAGACGCCCGCGACGCCGAACCGATGGAGGTGGAGGTGGAGGTGGAGGAGGGAGAGCTGGAGGACGTCTCCGTTAACCGGTCCCTGAAGGAGCTGCTGCCGGTGAGTGTCCGGGACGAGGCCCCTGTCAGACCGGGGACTGGAGTTTGTGTCGCGGCTGGTGGGACAAGCGTGAAGTGTCGTCGTGTGGGAACTTCCAACTCCCGGTTCTCTCTGTCTCCGTCTCTCCGGGGACTATTTTCTAGCACCGTGTCCGTTATGGGTTCACGGTTAACTAACGGTTCACACGAGCTACTTAATATTTTAACGTGTTTAGCAGCAGCCGTTCACTTGTTTGTTGTTTTACTCACTTGTTGCTGGCAGCCTCCTCGTGCCTAGAGGAAGTAAAGTGGAAATTAAATGTTTTAAGGACAAAACAAAGCATGTTTTTAAAAATAATTAAAAATATTTAATCCCCATTATGAGAGGTGTTTATAACTTTAGCGGTAGTTCCTCTGTCTGTGTTTGTTAGCTAGTGTTTAACTTGCTCAAATTATAATGTAAACACCAGCTGTTTGAATAGAAGCAGGTGTAACAATATGTCAGGTAGCTTCAGGGTCTCTGCTGCTTCAAGAGCTTAAAAGTCTCAAACACATGTTTAAATCAACTCTTCTCAGAGGTCTTTAAATTGGTTATTTGCTGCTTTTATTTTGACATTCATCCAGGTTTAATATTTGGTTGAGTCAGAAACAGAAGGGCTGATAAGTGAGGATGAAAACTAAACTTTCGTCTGTGATGTTTGATTTTGTTTTTGCAGGATACGAGCCGACGATATGAGAACAAGGGCGGAGCGTTCATCACTGGGATTGATGTCAACTCAAAGGTAGGACAATAAAGTTTTACTCATTGTGTCTTTTATTACGGTTAATCACAGCCATTCAGATCCACATCCATCCACCTGCTCTGGAGGACTTTTTATTTTTATTTTTGTGGACACAAAACAGCAGAAACCTTTTTTATTAAAATCTATTTTAGTAAAGTCTCCTTCCAGTCAGAAACCAGCTGTTCTTGCTGTTCGTGCACTTCTTGTGCAGAAGGATGTTTGTAAACACCTGGATGTACCTGCACACTCATGACATCACAACTAGTTTGTAGCCAATCAGGGTCCAGTATGAACCTTACCCAGGTGTGATGTGGAGACTTGAGTCCTCCAGGTAACAAACACATCATACAGAATTTCCTCATAAATTAAAATACCTAAAACCCAAAAGAGTTTGTTGTTTTGTTTTTGATGCTTCACCAGAAAGTGTTCTGATATTTCTCTGAATCTCTGGTTCTGTAAATCAAAATAATCCAAAAATATAATCCACATACTTGAGTATGTTACTTCCTCTAGATGTGTTTGGTCTTCCTTATTCAATGATAAACAAATGTACTGTATCAATAACAAACTTAAGGAAGGTACACTTGTGTTAGAACGGTTCAGACTGAAGGTTGATTATGAGTGGGATTTCTGACGAGGAAGTATTTTGTAACAGAATCTGATTAAAGTTAACGGTTTGTTTGTAGTGAGATTTTAAACGAGACATGTAGAGTAAAATGTTGTTGTTGAAATATCTGAAATTTAAACTGCTTTTTCTAATGGAAGCGTTCATCACACGTGATGTGTTCATGGACCGCCGGAGAGATGAAAACCTGATGACGATGGCGGTTTTTACAGCTTCTGGCTGTGATGAACGGTGTAGTTTTGTCGATTGTTTAAGAGTTAAAAGTGTGTTTGTGTTTTCATCAGGAGGCGATCGAGAGGAAAGAGAAGCGAGCGAGACGTTTTCATTTCCGTCCTGAAGAGACGGTCGACCAGAGGAACGTGTTCATGGATAAAGACACCATGAAGAAAGGTGAGACACGTCACGTGACCACAGACAGCTGGCTCACACTACCTGCTTCTATTGACTGTACACGTGTTCTTCTTCTGTGGGGCGCTCATGACCTGTCGTCGTCGTCGTCGTCTTCTTCTTCTTCTGTGGTGCCCATGACTGTACACGTGTTCTTCTTCTGTGGGGCGCTCATGACCTGTACCTGTCGTCTTCTTCTTCTGTGGTGCTCAGCTATCCCCAGCCTGCGTATGGAGGCCATCTACGTGACGGGAGTTGATGACATGAGTACTCAGGACATCTTCGGATATTTTAAAGAATATCCTCCATCACACATCGAGTGGATCGATGACATGTCCTGTGAGTGTAACACACACACTCACTGGTGGAGGAAGTATTTAGTTTACTACTGTAAAAGTACTCCAGAGATCAGTGAGGACCCGTCTGTCTGATTGTTTCCTAGGTAACGTGGTTTGGCTTGATGACAACACGTCCATCAGAGCTCTCGTCAACAGCAGCCGGATGACCGACCCGGAGGAGGTTACCACGGAGACGGAGAGCTCCGAGCAACCAGCCGAACAGAGCAAAGGTTCGTCTGTGTACATAAATACTCTTTAACTGACTCTCAGAGGTCAGTCTGTGTACATAAATACTCTTTAACTGACTGAGGTCGGTCTGTGTACATAAATACTCTTTAACTGACTCTCAGAGGTCAGTCTGTGTACATAAATACTCTTTAACTGACTCGGAGGTCAGTCTGTGTACATAAATACTCTTTAACTGACTCTGAGGTCAGTCTGTGTACATAAATACTCTTTAACTGACTGAGGTCGGTCTGTGTACATAAATACTCTTTAACTGACTCGGAGGTCAGTCTGTGTACATAAATACTCTTTAACTGACTCAGAGGTCGGTCTGTGTACATAAATACTCTTTAACTGACTCAGAGGTCGGTCTGTGTACATAAATACTCTTTAACTGACTCGGAGGTCAGTCTGTGTACATAAATACTCTTTAACTGACTGAGGTCGGTCTGTGTACATAAATACTCTTTAACTGACTCAGAGGTCGGTCTGTGTACATAAATACTCTTTAACTGACTCAGAGGTCAGTCTGTGTACATAAATACTCTTTAACTGACTCTCAGAGGTCAGTCTGTGTACATAAATACTCTTTAACTGACTCTGAGGTCAGTCTGTGTACATAAATACTCTTTAACTGACTCAGAGGTCAGTCTGTGTACATAAATACTCTTTAACTGACTCAGAGGTCAGTCTGTGTACATAAATACTCTTTAACTGACTCTCAGAGGTCAGTCTGTGTACATAAATACTCTTTAACTGACTCTGAGGTCAGTCTGTGTACATAAATACTCTTTAACTGACTCTGAGGTCAGTTCTGTGTACATAAATACTCTTTAACTGACTCGGAGGTCAGTCTGTGTACATAAATACTCTTTAACTGACTCTGAGGTCAGTCTGTGTACATAAATACTCTTAACTGACCTGAGGTCGGTCTGTGTACATAAATACTCCTTAACTGACTCGGAGGTCAGGTCTGTGTACATAAATACTCTTAACTGACTCAGAGGTCGGTCTGTGTACATAAATACTCTTTACCTGACTCGGAGGTCAGTCTGTGTACCTAAATACTCTTTAACTGACTCTCAGCGGTCAGTCTGTGTACATAAATACTCTTTAACTGACTCAGAGGTCAGGTCTGTGTACATAAATACTCTGTTAACGACTCGGAGGTCAGTCTGTGTACATAAATACTCTTTAACTGACTCTAGAGGTCAGTCTGTGTACATAAATACTCTTTAACTGACTGAGGTCAGTTCTGTGTACATAAATACTCTTTAACTGACTTCAGAGGTCAGTCTGTGTACATAAATACTCTTTAACTGACTCTCAGAGGTCAGTCTGTGTACATAAATACTCTTTAACTGACTGAGGTCGGTCTGTGTACATAAATACTCTTTAACTGACTCTCAGAGGTCAGTCTGTGTACATAAATACTCTTTAACTGACTGAGGTCGGTCTGTGTACATAAATACTCTTTAACTGACTCGGAGGTCAGTCTGTGTACATAAATACTCTTTAACTGACTCTCAGAGGTCAGTCTGTGTACATAAATACTCTTTAACTGACTGAGGTCGGTCTGTGTACATAAATACCGTACTCTTTAACTGACTCGGAGGTCGGTCTGTGTACATAAATACTCTTTAACTGACTGAGGTCAGTCTGTGTACATAAATACTCTTTAACTGACTGAGGTCGGTCTGTGTACATAAATACTCTTTAACTGACTCAGAGGTCAGTCTGTGTACATAAATACTCTTTAACTGACTGAGGTCGGTCTGTGTACATAAATACTCTTTAACTGACTGAGGTCAGTCTGTGTACATAAATACTCTTTAACTGACTGAGGTCGGTCTGTGTACATAAATACTCTTTAACTGACTCTGGTCAGTCTGTGTACATAAATACTCTTTAACTGACTCAGAGGTCAGTCTGTGTACATAAATACTCTTTAACTGACTCTGGTCAGTCTGTGTACATAAATACTCTTTAACTGACTCTGAGGTCAGTCTCTGTACATAAATACTCTCAAAGGTGGGGAGAACTGAAGCGTATTTATTTTTTTACCTGGCAGGTCGTAAAGGTCAAGGGTCAGATGAAGAGGGCGAGGTGGAGGAGGATGAAGAGGAAGCTGTGAAGAAGAGCAGCGACGAGATCGAGGTGAAAGACGCAGACGAGCCGAAAACCAAGCCGGAGGCCGTTCAGGTAGAGTTTACTCAAATACCTCAAACTGATGCGGTTATTGATTACTGCCGATAAGTGATCGATGACGTGAACCTGTCTGTGCCTCAGGTGGAGGACCTGTCGCTGGCAGAGAGAGAGTCTCTGCTGAGGAACGACCTGCGACCGGCCATCAAACCCTTCAAAGGAAACAAACTCCTCCTGCGTTTCGCCACACATGGTGAGTTTAAGTTTAGCCTCCGTTAAACCAGGTCTACGGCAGGTTTAAGTTAACCCAGGTCTACAGCAGGTTTAAGTTAACCCAGGTCTACAGCAGGTTTAAGTTAACCCAGGTCTACAGCAGGTTTAAGTTAACCCAGGTCTACAGCAGGTTTAAGTTAACCCAGGTCTACAGCAGGTTTAAGTTAACCCAGGTCTACAGCAGGTTTAAGTTAACCCAGGTCTACAGCAGGTTTAAGTTAACCCAGGTCTACAGCAGGTTTAAGTTAAACCAGGTCTACAGCAGGTTTAAGTTAAACCAGGTCTACAGCAGGTTTAAGTTAACTCTCAGTTAAACCAGGTCTACAGCAGGTTTAAGTTAACCCAGGTCTACAGCAGGTTTAAGTTAACCCAGGTCTACAGCAGGTTTAAGTTAACCCAGGTCTACAGCAGGTTTAAGTTAACCCAGGTCTACAGCAGGTTTAAGTTAACCCAGGTCTACAGCAGGTTTAAGTTAACCCAGGTCTACAGCAGGTTTAAGTTAACCCAGGTCTACAGCAGGTTTAAACCCAGGTCTATAGCAGGTTTAAGTTAACCCAGGTCTACAGCAGGTTTAAGTTAACCCAGGTCTACAGCAGGTTTAAGTTAACCCAGGTCTACAGCAGGTTTAAGTTAACCCAGGTCTACAGCAGGTTTAAGTTAACCCAGGTCTACGGCAGGTTTAAGTTAACCCAGGTCTATAGCAGGTTTAAGTTAACCCAGGTCTACAGCAGGTTTAAGTTAACCCAGGTCTACAGCAGGTTTAAGTTAACCCAGGTCTACAGCAGGTTTAAGTTAACCCAGGTCTACAGCAGGTTTAAGATAACCCAGGTCTACAGCAGGTTTAAGTTAACCCAGGTCTACAGCAGGTTTAAGATAACCCAGGTCTACAGCAGGTTTAAGTTAACCCAGGTCTACAGCAGGTTTAAGTTAACCCAGGTCTACAGCAGGTTTAAGTTATGAGTTCCTCGTGTGATTGTCTCCAGATGATAAGAAGGAGCTGGGTGCTGCTCGGCGCAGTAGATACTACATGAAGTACGGAAACCCAAACTATGGAGGCATGAAGGGGATCCTCAGCAACTCCTGGTGAGACTAACTCATCTGGTTATTTAAAGGTTCAGTTGTTGCTTGGTTGTGTCCTCTCTGTCAGTTTTTATTTTGAGGACGTGTAGCATGATGTATATTTCAGTAAAGTAACTTAAAGTGGTCCGTGTCTTCAGGAAGAGGAGGTTTCACACCCGGAGGATCCAGAGAGACGTCATCAAGACCAAGAAGCCTCTGATTGGAGACAACATGGGACACACGCCGCCGTACGCTCACCGACACTCTGGTAACAAGCGCTTACCGTCGAGACTAGACTAAGACTAGACCAGGGGTCGGCAACCTTTACTGCCCAAAGACACAGTTGGTCCTATTTCCACCAAAGAAAATGTGTCTGGAGCCGCAAAAGCTATTTGATATCACAGCTTATGAAGTTTTGTATATAGTTATATTATATATACAAAAACTATAGTTTGTTGTATTTATGAAATTATAGAACAAGAATGAAGACAATTCTTGCTATTTTATTGCTATTTTACCTGTTAGAACAATATCAAACTGATGAAGAGGAGAGTTCTCGACAGGTGTAATGGGATGTGACGCACATTTTAGTTGCCTAAATATTAAAACATGTTGATTTCAGGTCAGGTGCTGCTGACCTTGTTGTCTAGCAGCTGTTGTCCAGTTAAAGTCTGCATCACTACGGAGGAAGCAGCTGTTATTGGAGCGATTAGCGGCGTTATCAGCCCTACGGAGCCCGTTTACACCGGCACCCACCCGCATGCCCGGTGTACGTGAAGAGTCACGTGATACTCCATTCCAGGCGTTTGAGTCTGAACACAGGTCCGGTTTCATGTAAGACGATATTTTCACGGGCCGGCCTTCAAGGTGTGGCGGAAAAACACGAAATAAAATGATCCGATCGGCATGAAAACAAATATAAAATGCATAAATAACTACAACTCACATAAGGCTGAATCAGTGGAGCCCTGAGCTCGTTTCTCTGCAACGAGACGGTTCATCTGGGGTCACGGGAGACAACGACACCCGCAGTCTGTTCCTCATGTCCAGTCTGTAGTTTATCTACTCCGTAGTTTAGATTGCGTCACTGCAGAACATCCCGCTTCACAGAGAGGATGTGTGAAGTGGAAGCAGAGTGTTCAGTGCTTTAGTGGTGATCTCAGGATATTCAGACTTGATTTTAATCCAAACACCAGCAGAGTTGTTGTCTTTAAGGCCACCGTCATTTACAACCTCCAGCAGCTGGTCTTCTGTCGACACATGTTCTGCAGAGCGGGTTAGACGTCAGAATGACTCCTGATGTTTCATCAGACTCCTGATGTTTCATCAGACTCCTGATGTTTCATCAGACTCCTGATGTTTCATCAGGCTCCTGATATTGTCTGTTACATGAAGCTTTATGTTCTTGGAGGTTGTCGCTCTTCTTCTGTCTCCTTCGTGGCCTTTCCTCTTTGCAAAGAAGCTCTCCAAAAGTTATTTACTCATTTTCGCTAGTTTGCGGGCTTCATATTTGAGGTAACGTATCACGTGACCGAGACGAGCGTCTTGACATGTCAAGAGACACAGGCGGATGAAATTGCGAGAGAATCCGGTCATTTTTCAAAATAAAACTTCTTTCAGACTCTGATAATCAATAAAACGGAAATAATATAATATTTATTCTTTCTGTGCGGCCCGGTACCAAATGATCCACGGCCCGGTACCGGTGCCAAACAAACAAAAGTTATATTTATTTGAACTAAAATAAAAAGTTTAATTAAACAAACTGCTCTCTGGAGATTTCTTGTAAACAAAGTTTATATTTGCATTCAGTAAAACTATCAAAACGTTTATGATAAATATAATAATTATGATAAATATAATATAAAAGCCAAAGTTTAGAAACACAAGCACGTAATAATAATGTAGGTTATTATTTAAATCTTTTACTTGTCAGCTGTTGATGTGACTGTGAAGACTTTGATCTTTTAGTTGATGAAGATCTTCTTCTCTGCAGCCGACCTGGTCAACCTGCCCGAGGAGCCCATCAAGGAGGAGGAGGAGGAGGACGACGAGGACATGGAGGAGGACGACCGGGTGGTGGAGTACAAAGAGCGGGCGGAGAAGGAGCAAGGCCAACGGGGCGGGGCCTCCGGCGGCTCCCTGCCGGCGGGGGGGGCGGGGCTCCGTGGCCGGGCCGTGCGCTCCCCGTCTCCGTGGTCGGAGTCGGACGAGATGGACTACGACCTGGAGCTGAAGATGATCTCCACGCCGTCGCCCAAGAAGAGCAAGAAGATGACGATGTACGCCGACGAGCTGGACGGACACCTGAAGAGCATCCGGTCAGAGCCGCCGCCCTTCACAATAAGACAGTTTGTTTTAGAGCTTTTATTTTATAAATAAGCTTTTTATAAAAATAAAATATTACAAATCGGCCCTACTGCTTCTCATCGTACTTTCACATTTTGACCAGGATCACTAGAAACAAGTATTGCATTTCATTTTGTTGTATTTAAGTTTTTGCCTTAAAATAATTAGTTTTCCTCGTTCCCGTTGGAACTCTTTGGTCTTGTGAGCAGGAACCGGGTCGGGGAGTCTGGATCTCAGACCAGAGCCAAGTCCACGTCGCCCCCCAAAGTGACCGACGTCCGGCAGCTGCTGGAGGAGAAAAGAAAAGGACTCGCTCAGCACAGACAGCCCCCCCCGGTGGCCCCCAGTGGAAAGACAGGTCAGCTGATCAGATTATGTTTGTTTATATTTATGAGATTTATTAGTTTTTTCGAGTCATAAAACACGTCTGTCTGTCTGCAGACGTACGTCAGCGGTTGGGGAAACGGCGCTACTCCCCCGACAGACAACGCTCCCCCTCCCCCGTCTCCCCCAGAGACACGCCTCCCGCCAGAGAACCAATCAGAGACGTGCATCGCAGACTGGGCGTGGCCAGTCAGGACAACAGACCTGTCTTCTCCAACTCGTCCAAAGACAGGAAGACAAGTAGGAACGCAGACAGAGAATAAAACAGAACGTCCCCCTCGTTGATTTGTGTGTTTTATGTGTTTTATTTATTCCTGTGTGTGTGTGTGTTTTATTTATTCCTGTGTGTGTGTGTGTTTTATTTATTCCTGTGTGTGTGTGTGTTTATTTATTCCTCTGTGTGTGTGTTTTATTTATTCCTGTGTGTGTGTGTGTTTTATTTATTCCTGTGTGTGTGTGTTTTATTTATTCCTGTGTGTGTGTGTGTTTTATTTATTCCTGTGTGTGTGTGTGTTTTATTTATTCCTGTGTGTGTGTGTTTTATTTATTCCTGTGTGTGTGTGTTTTATTTATTCCTGTGTGTGTGTGTGTTTTATTTATTCCTGTGTGTGTGTGTTTTATTTATTCCTGTGTGTGTGTGTTTTATTTATTCCTGTGTGTGTGTGTGTTTTATTTATTCCTGTGTGTGTGTGTTTTATTTATTCCTGTGTGTGTGTGTTTTATTTATTCCTGTGTGTGTGTGTTTTATTTATTCCTGTGTGTGTGTGTTTTATTTATTCCTGTGTGTGTGTGTTTATTTATTCCTGTGTGTGTGTGTTTTATTTATTCCTGTGTGTGTGTGTTTTATTTGTGTTTTGTGTTTTATTTGTGTTTGTGTTTTATTTGTGTTTTGTGTGTTATTTGTGTTTTGTGTGTTATTTGTGTTTTGTGTGTTATTTGTGTTTTGTGTGTGTTATTTGTGTTTTGTGTGTTTTATGTGTGTGTTTTGTGTGTTATTTATTTGTTTGTGTGTTTTAATGTGTGTTTTTGTGTGTGTTAATGTGTGTTTTGTGTGTTTTATGTGTGTGTTGTAATGTGTTTTGTGTGTTTTATTGTGTGTTTTAATGTGTTTTATTTGTGTGTGTGTGTTTTGTGTTATTTATTTGTGTGTGTGTGTGTGTGTGTTTTATTTATGTGTGTGTGTGTGTTTTATGTGTTATTTATTTGTGTGTGCGTGTGTGTGTTTTATGTGTTATTATGTGTGTGTGTGTGTGTGTTTTTATTTGTGTGCGTGTGTGTGTGTTTTATGTGTTATTTATTTGTGTGCGTGTGTGTGTGTTTTATGTGTTATTTATTTGTGTGCGTGTGTGTGTGTTTTATGTGTTATTTATTTGGTGTGTGTGTGTGTGTTTTGTGTTATTTATTTGTGTGTGTGTGTGTGTGTGTTTTATTTATGTGTGTGTGTGTTTTATGTGTTATTTATTTGTGTGTGCGTGTGTGTGTTTTATGTGTTATTTATGTGTGTGTGTGTGTGTTTTATGTGTTATTTATTTGTGTGCGTGTGTGTGTTTTTATTTATGTGTGTGTGTGTGTGTTTTATGTGTTATTTATTTGTGTGCGTGTGTGTGTTTTTATTTATGTGTGTGTGTGTGTGTTTTATGTGTTATTTATTTGTCTGTGTGTGTGTGTGTTTTATGTGTTTTATTTGTGTGTGTGTGTGTGTGTTTTATTTATGTGTGTGTGTTTTAATGTGTTATTTATTTGTGTGTGTGTGTGTGTTTTATGTGTTTTATGTGTGTGTGTGTGTCTCTCCTGCAGGTGCTCTGTGGAGCAGACTCGGTTCTGGTGAAGACGACGGCGGCGGTTCCGGTCGTCAGGAGCGCAGATCGAGCAGCCGGCCGTCGGGTCTCTTCTCGTCCTCGGGGAGGAGTGATGGCGGAGTCAGCGGCAGCAGCAAGACACGAGGCGACGGAGAGGAGGAAGAGAAGGAGGAGGAAGAAGACGACTCCACGCTGCAGAAGATGTGGGGCGCCATGATCAAACAGAAACAGGAGCGTCTGACCCACAAGATCAAGAAGAGCCGGCTGGACAGCCTGCCGTCACTGCAGATCGAGATCAGCCGCGACAGCAGCGACGACTCTGACGCCTGAAGCTGAGGACGAGGAAGATGAAGAGGAGGAGGGGAACCAGCCGGAGTGTTTCTCCTCTGAACTTCACGTCACTCTTTTCTTCAAGTACAATAATTCAAAGATCTGACTGCAGATCTGAGGCCAGTGTGTTGGGCTTCTTTTTGTTTGTCTCTGCGGTCCAGGACGGACTAACGGGTTCAACCAGGCACAGCTCCAGGGGCCCTCAAGACTGTTTACTTTTAACTGACAAGAAAATGTTGATCTCCTCATGGTGGGTTTTTCATCTGCAACCAAATCCAGTCGAAAATGTATAAAAAAAAACACAAACAGCTGTTATGTGTTTATTTGTTTTAATGCCTACATTTGTTGTTGGAGATTTCCTACAAAGTAAAAGTCTGACAAATAAATACTAAAGTTTAGTTGAAGCATTTGAACCAACAGCAGCACCTGAGAGCTCTGGTTCACTAAAGGAGACGGAAAGCGACCTCTGAGAGACGGAAAGCGACCTCTGAGAGACGGAAAGCGACCTCTGAGAGACGGAACCCTTCCAGGGCTCCGTTGTCTCATAATCCAGCACCCTCCTGTTGATATATTAAACATCTGTGTTGATTTTTAACATGAGTTGAAATGTTGTGTTCTTGTCGGGATGCAGCAGAGCATCATGGGAAACCCAATCAAATCATTCCTACGTTACCGCGGAGATGTTTGTGTCCTCTGAGAGTCGAACCCCGGCCCAGTGAGCGTTCCTCCGCAGCTCAACGTGTCGACCATCAAATCCAGTACGAGACTTCATCCAACGTGTTTAAGTTTTATTGGTTCATAGGACGAGTGATGGAAACTTGTCGTTTCCTCTGAAAGCAGAAAGAACTGATGAAACGGACTCTGAGATAAAGAAACCCAACAAAAGAAGACGATGACGGACGACTTCCTGTCTGTGTGGAGGTAAACACTGCTGTACTTCCTGCAGTGTCATTTGTGTTATTTTTTTATTGTTGACATCACGGCTGGTCATGAGTTCCGATCATTATTAAGATGTTGAATAATGTTTTGTTTCACTTGCCTGTGATGATTCTCCAGGAGTCGTCATATGGAAAATAAATTGATTCCCATCAGTTAATCAAGTCAAATGATAGAATTATCTTTATTCTCATTCTTCTCTCGGTGGACTTGAAATATGACAAATTATTAGCTGCACAAAAATATAAATGTTAGTAATGTGATGCTTTTTTTTTTTTAAAGGCAAAGGTTAAAAACAAACTTTTTATATCAGGTACGTTGTACTTTATTAGTGCAATAAAAAGAAATACTCTGAGAACAGATGTTAATTTTTTGTTACTCTAATCATCCTTTAAATCAAACACAAACCTTACAATAGATTCTGACTTCTTTAAGCCTCTGAGTTTTACAGTGTTTTATTTGTTTGATTTATTTTTTTAAATTCAGTTTTATATTCAAGACAAGACCAAAAAAAACAAACTTCAAATATAGGCCTAAATTAAAATATTAATTAAAAATATATTTAAAAATGTGCCAGACACATAGTTTCATTTATTTGTGAGACATTTTCAGGATGTGACAGGTCTGGATTTGATACTTCATCTTTATATGCATTTGTAAAATGAAGTTATACAAATTACACAACGTAATGAGGTTTTATTAAACTCTTCATAGTGAATGTCAGAGCCAACAATTACTTATTTAGCAAAGCTTTGTCTTCTAAATAACTGAGGTCCTTTTTATGTTTTAGTGTGGACATAAACTGATATCATTTAATACACATTTAAAGTGTCCAATTTTTTCATGTTCTGTTACTTTATACTTCCACTACATCACATAAATAAATACTATAGACCTTTTATAGCATATGTTTAAATTGTTTTAATATAGTAATTATTTTTCTATCATAAAAACGTAATATTGCTGTATTAATCCCCTAAAACTACCAGAGAGCAGAGTGATCCGCCATGCTTCAGCCTCATGGTGTTATGCCCTATAAAAGCTTACGTAATCATAAACTCACATGGGCTTCGATCTGATTGGCTCACTTGTCTTGGCTGTTATTTCACCGAGCCAATGAGAACCGAGTACCCGGTCGCCGCACGATCCCTAAAAATAAGCCAATGAGGGACGTGAACTCACGTCACGTGATAGTGTGAACGTCTTGACGTATGCGGCCTTCAGCTAACAGTCGCCATCTTCTTGTCGTCGGAGGCTGAACATCTAACGACAAAGACGCGACGGCTCGACATAAAAACCCACAAAACCGGCGCTTTTTTATTTTATTTTTTTACATCGATCACCGAGTCAGAACAAAGTTATCTCCATGAGTTCATGGACTGCCTGCTGCTGATCAATGGTGACGTTAGTATCGATAGAGCCGCTGTAGGTTTTCCCGGGTCACAAACAAAGATGGCCGACAAAGCAGCTCGAGAAGACGCGTGCCGAGAGTACCAGTCGTCGCTGGAGGACCTGACGTTCAACAGCAAGCCGCACATCAACATGCTGACCATCCTGGCCGAGGAAAACCTCAACTTCGCCAAGGATATCGTCGCTATTATTGAAGCGCAAATAAGCAAGGTTTTTATAACAAAAAAATATATAGAATACTTTCAATTTCAGGTGTTTTTTCGTCTGGATTGTATGTGTAGCAACAAGGCCTCAAGTTGTTGTTGAGCTAGCTGTTAGCTTAGCGTAAAAACATGGCAGCTATAGCGACATGTCACCGTAGCTATACATTACGTTTTATTTATAACTATATTTGTGTGTTTTATTAAAGTTTAAACACAACATACACTTAATCTTCTTAGTCAACGTTTCTCTTCATCGAAACTCGTTCAAATCCACCGTAAAATAGATTATTTTAAACCGTCTTGATGTTATTTGTGTTTAAAATAATGTGTGAAATCGACTAATTACTTGGAGGTCAGTTCGAACCAACGTGAAGTGATTAAAAGACGTGTTTTATTTTGTGAACTAGCTAGTTAAATACGTCGTTGCCAAAGTGGTGCCAGTTATTTATTCGACTGTTACGGAGATACCACTTTATTAAGCCAGAGGAAGAAATAACATGGCGGACTTTAAAATGGGTTCTTCTGGAGTAAAAAAAGCACAAAATCAGCTTTTATTGACAAATTATGTGAACACATGTAACACAGAAACATATACAGTCTGAGCCACTATGTACAGATCTAAATATATAACTAATCCGTTCCAGATTCACCTCTTCATCGTCATACTTTGGGGAAAGAGTCGTCTGTATCTCAGCAGATAGTTATTTTTAGGTAAATCCACTTCCCAGTGCAACACATGATTAGCCCTTATTTAAGTCATTAGTTCCTAAAAGTTGCTGGCTGCCTGGTGCAAGTGTAACTTTCACAAGCAGTGAGCAGGCGGCATTCACTGCTACACGGTGATTGACAGGTTTCTGTCCACCCGGTTGTGTCACAGAACCAAGATGGTGACGACCCAAACGTGCGTCTAAAAAATACTAGAAAATTGGTCACATCCGTGTGTGGTCAGCCCCCTTTTTAAGAACAAAAATAAACTTTATTGAAGCTAATTTGAACAATAAATGTTGTAGATTGATCACAATCAGCAGCTTTAACTCCAGAGTCATCAAGCGATAACTGCTGGACTCTGGTTGATAATAAAGTCTAGTTTGACTTATTAGACAAAAAATGAATGTGTTCACGCCGTCTATGAAAACATATTTAGCTGGTTTAGTTTACGGTGGATTTTGACTTTTGCAGCGTTGATTTATCCTCAGCTTCTAGAAGTATTTTGAGCATCCGTCACATTAATAATATTCTGATCGAGGCCGGACCACATTGATGTTTTTCACTCTAATTTATTGTTAATAAATATTGCCGGGTAGCTATTATTATACAGACGTGGCCTCACCGTCTGTAGTACATTCATCTCAGTCAGTTTCTCTGCATTAATTCACTAGTGAAATCTTGAATTACTGAAATGTGATTGAATGGTTAAAATTGTTATAATAAAAAATGTGAAATGTGCTTTTTGTCATTTTTTATTTCCCAGTGTAATTTATTGGTACGACTCTGGTTTCCATTTACTGACACGACAAACGGTGTTTAGCGTCGATGCTGCAGCGTTTAGGATCTTCTGCTTCAAGGTGCAGAGTTTAAAATGCAGCTTGTTTTAACTAAACGCCAAGAGATCCTCTAAAAGGTTTTTTTAACAACCGAAAAGGAGACAAACACTTGTGAGGGTTAAAACTTTGAGTGAGTGAATCAAAAGTTAAACTAAAACTCTCCGACGTGTCGTCTGGGTAAAGTACAAAGAGCGGTTTAAGGAATAAACCCTCTTTGGAGGTAAACGGCTCCCGAGGACTGGACTCAGTGACCTTTTTTTTGTTGTTTTTTTACCCACAATGCACCATGGACATGTTTATTCCCCCCCCCCCCCCCCCCCCCCCCCCCCCGACTTTGGGGAAGGATCACTAACCTCCTGAGATGTCTTTGCAGAAACTAAAGTGACTGATTGCTGTTGAAGCTGATGGTTTTTCTTCGGGATCGATCTCGGATCACAGAGGACTTTATTGGAGTATTTTTCCTCTTTTTATTTTGATTCCAGTCTGAAGATGCATCTCGACTGTGGGCTGATTTTTTTTTTAATTTAGTTTTCAAACGTCTTTTTTCTCACTTTGCAGACTTTCTTTACATTCTGTCTCGTGCAGACATTTTTTACATGTTTTTCACACAGCGGGGGGGTGAGGGGGACACATCTGTAATTCTGAAGCGTTTGTTCTGAAATGTTGTTTTTTAACCCCTGTTGTGTTCTAAACTTGTCGAGTTCTCTATTGCTCCAGGCCCCATCTGCAGAGAAGCTTCCAGTTTTGTACTTAGTGGATTCCATAGTGAAGAATGTTGGAGGAGAGTACCTTGCAGTGTTTGCTAAAAACCTAATCACTTCATTTATATGTGTCTTTGAAAAGGTACAGTTCTCTTTGCTGCTGTTAAACTTTTAAGCACTATGACTCTTAGCCGCTCCACTTCCCTCCTGTTTGTTGTGTTGCTTGCTTTATTCTCTGTGGTCGGCACTCTGCTCCTGTGTACATAACGCCGTAAACGATAAATAAAAGGGGGAGGGATCATTATTAATCATTCTTTTGAACTTGTCCTTAAAGTGCTAAAACTATTTTTCACCTCCTTACTCGTGGACGTAGAGCTGCTTACACTTGTAAACGCTTGTGGTGCTGCTGCAGTATGTTTCTCTGTATTCTGTTGCTCGCTGTGGACCAAGTCATGTCCTCTGTTCGTAGGTGGATGAAAACACCAGAAAGAGTTTGTTCAAGCTGCGCTCGACGTGGGACGACGTGTTTCCTCTGAAGAAGCTGTACGCGCTGGACGTGCGGGTCAACTCCGTGGACCCGGCGTGGCCCATCAAGCCGCTGCCGCCCACAGTCAACGCCAGCATCCACGTCAACCCCAAGTTCTTAAAGCAGGTGTGTATGTGTCCGACCGCCAGTCATTCCTCACGGAGCCGGTTGGTTACGTTAGAGACTCGTGAAGCTCCGTACTGTCGGTATCTCCGAGGTAAATCTGATCTGCTACGGCCCGGGATCAAACACGCGGTTCCCGGTTTCAGCCGTGAAACTCAAATCCAGCCTTTCACAATAAAATACATCCTGTCGGCTGATTTTAGATGTTTAAAGACACGGAGCAATCGGCTGTCCTACGACACGGACTTCATCCTCATCTGTGCTGCTGATTTAAATGAATGCATTTGTTGGACAACCGTTCTCTGGGTTACTCTATCGTTACATTCAAGACGTAACAGTTTAAGGTTATTTAAGACAAATGAAGCAGCTAAAGCATCCGAGAGGCTGGAAACAGAACTTTGACCCTTTTTAATTTAAGAAAAGAGAAATGAATCGATGTTCTGTTGAGTAAAATCATTGCTCGTTTCAGCTCTAGAATCAATAATGTGAATTGTAATTGGTTTTGTTCTTATTGGTTAAAGTCTGAAGTCATAATTTGTCTCTTCGTCCCTCTTGACCGTCTCAGTCTGAAGATGCTCCGTCTCCTCAGCCGGCTCCCACTCAGCCGACTCCACCGCCTCCGGCAGCAGCGCCGGTACCGGCTCCCCAACCGGTACCGGTCGCCGCCGTCACCGCCGTCAGCCAGTTCAGCCTGACCCAGGAGCAGCTGATCCGACAGCAGCTGCTGGCCAAACAGAAGCAGCTTCTGGAGCTTCAGCACAAGAAGATCGAGCTGGAGCTGGAACAGACCAAAGCTCAGCTGGTAGGAACAACCGGGGCCGTTGGTTCTGATCCCAGATTCCATCAAGTCGTCTGTAGTTATACTTTATGTTCAGCTCGTTCACTGGAAAGTTGTTTTCATGAATAAAAACTTGTTATTTAGCGTCAGGAGAAATGAGTAAAACCCAGAGTATTGATACGGTTCTATGTCGTCTCAAACCTCTGGCTCTCTGTCTTTATGCTTTACTCTGCACACGCTTCATGAACATTCTCACTAAATAATCAGAGTGTCGACGGGAGCCCGACCCGATGAACCAGTGAGTGCTAGTATCGCTAAAGCTAACGCTGATAAGACATGAGTCTGTTTCCTGTTGGTCTTCATGCAGCCGGTCTGTCCCTCCACATGTTGGATTAGTTCAAACTCTCTGACTGTTTGTTGTCTTCAGGCCGGAGGGTTCGCCATCCCGACAGCGGCGAAGACCGCCGGCCAAACTGCCCCCGCGGTCCGACCGTGGATCCCTCCAACGACTCAGACGGACGCCAAGCCGCCCACCAGAGACCCCCGGCTGAACCGCACCGGCCCCCAGCCCAAAGAACAGCACGCTGGGAGGAAAGACGGCCACGCCGTGACAGGAAGTCCGGCGCTGATGCCCGAGAAGCCCACCCGGCCGGACAAAGTCAAAACCCCGAGAAAAGAAGCGTTGGAGGAGAAGCAGAAGTCTAAATCTCCGTCTCCGATGGCCAAAGCCCTCCAGAGTAAAAACAAGGCGGAGCCTGAGATCCAGAAGTCGGCGGACGGCACCAAGAAAGACCCCCGGCTGAAGAAACGCCCGCAGGACAAGAGCGGGGAGGCCAAAGACGAGGAGCTGAAGGAGAAGAAGCGCTGCCCCGACAAGAAGGAGCGAGAGGAGGCGCCTCGGGGAGTCGACCCCCAGAGGTTCAACAAGGGGAAGCTGGTCAACGGCTCGGTGGGCAAACACGACCGCGGCGCGTCCACGGAGAAGACCGAGTTCAAGGCCGGAGGCAACGCCCGCACGCACGCCAGGAAACGCTCACGGTCCAAGTCCAGGTCCCGCTCGCCCGCCGGCGCCTCCTCCTCCCCGAAGAGGAAGGACAGGCGGTCAGTCCGGAGCAGCTCCATGTCGCCGTCGCCGTCTCACAAACCCGGCAAACCCAGGAGGGTCGGACCGGATCACATCAAGCCGGGCCGAGGGGACCGGCCCGCCGCGCCCAAGAAGAACCAGCCGGACAGCAGGAGGTCCAAGAGGCCCGCGGAGGACCGGCACTCCGAGTCCAGAGACTCCCACTCACCGAGGAGCCACGACGGAGGAGGCAAGGAGGCCAAGGAGGCTCCTCACCGCTGGAGGAGCGGCTGGGAGGAGAACAAACAGTGAGTCATCAACTCATTCAGTCTTTCACCGGCGGTGGACCCTAAAAAGCTGAATGTCTTCCAAGAAATGTATCCCTTCTGAAATGTATCCCTTCTGAAATGTGATTCTGTGTGAAAGTCAACACACTCAAACCGTTTTCTGTGATATTTAGTAAAAACATGACGATGATCTTGATCCTGTTGAGTTAAGTTTGGATCACGTGTTTCATATTCTCACGTTGGGGCTCCTCTGGATCACAGCTCTGAGCAAAAGAAAAGGTCCCGGCTGTTGTCTAAACGTCTCGTTTCCTCTTCAGTCCCAAGCTTCCTGAGGACTCTCACGTGAAGCCGGGTCCCCAGAGACACAAACCGTACGGGACCCCGACCCGGCCCACCACCCCCCGGACCCCCAAGCACCGCCTCAGCGTGGACGCCAACCTGCAGATACCCGAAGTCCTCAACTCGGCCTCCAAGAAGGACCTGCTGCGGAGGGTAGGAGCTGTGATGTAGTGCAGAGGAGGACATTATTATTAACATTATTATTATTATTATTAACATTATTATTATTATTAACATTATTATTATTATTATTATTATTATTATTATTAACATTATTATTATTATTAACATTATTATTATTATTAACATTATTATTATTAACATTATTATTATTATTATTATTATTAACATTATTATTATTATTAACATTATTATTCTTATTATTAACATTATTATTATTATTATTATTATTATTATTAACATTATTATTATTATTATTAACATTATTATTATTATTATTATTAACATTATTATTATTATTATTATTAACATTATTATTATTATTAACATTATTATTAATAACATTATTATTATTATTGACATTATTATTATTATTAACATTATTATTATTATTGACATTATTTTTTATTATTATTGACATTATTTTTTATTATTATTGACATTATTATTATTATTGACATTATTATTATTATTGACATTATTATTATTAACAATATTATTAATAACATTATTAACATTATTATTAATATTATTATTATTAACATTATTATTATTATTATTAACGTTATTATTATTATAATTATTGACATTATTATTATTAACATTATTATTATTAACATTATTATTATTATTATAATTAACATTATTATTAATATTATTATTATTATTAACATTATTATTATTATTATTATTATTCAGCCGAGTGTTTGATCTCTTCAGTCACTCCAGGAGAAAGACTCTAACGTCTCACTCTTTCTGCTCCACATAGTGAGACGCGTCTTCACATCCACACCATGAATATGCAAATGTTTTTAACTTCGGGTCAGATTTATTATGAATACATCACATTTCATACTTAAGGCAACACGTTGCATCACAATCACCATAAAAACAAGCAAACTAAAGCACAATCGACATTCAACAGATCATGGAAGTCTTTATTGTTTCATACCGGCTCCTCTGAAGATCACAAAGTAGCCGCTGTGTCACAAATCCTGTTTGGAAATATTGACCTGAGATTTAGAGTCCATGAATGCATGAACACGTAAAGCGTTCATGTCTTCACGAGGAGGAACGAAGTTGACTCCACCGGCCCTCTAATGGTCGGCGCTTTGTCTCTGCAGGCCAGTAAGCGTCTGGAGAGCGGTGAGATCTCCCAGGAGGACTTCCTGAACATGGCCCACCAGATCAAGCACTTCTTCCAGTACCAGGAGGAGAAGCAGCAGCGCTCCGACGGCTGGGACGCCGACGCCGCCGCCGCCGCCAAGAAGCTGCCGAGCTCGCCCCCCTCCTCCTCCCGAGACAACATGGACGCCGCGGAGTTGTCGTACTACGAGCACAAGTCCAAGCTGAGGAAGACTCGGGTCACCCACCGAGCCGCCGGGGAGGAGTGGGAGGGAGAGGACAGTCCGGAGGAGGACGAGGAGGCGGGGCCCGGCGCAAAGACCGGCGGCAGCGGGCGAAGCGCCGGACACCCGAAATACAGCCAGGCGCCACGGGACCGGCAAGGTGAGCTGAGGTTTATGGATACTCTTAATGACACCAAAGGATTCCGAATATTCATTCTTTATGACTCGTTCAGGTGAGAGGAGGAGCAAAGAGCAGGAGGAGCCGCGGCTGATCGAGGAGTACAACCACGGGAAAGAGTTCCCGCCTCTGAAGTCTCTACCGGGCCTTCGCTTCAGGAGGAGAGCCGAGCCCAGAGAGCCCAGTGAGTCCACCGCCACCCGGCTGATCTGTGAAAGATATGATCTGTCATCTTTATCCACAGAGAGGTCAGAGGTCAGGTTCTGAGCAGCGTGGTGTCAGGGTCTCGATCACTTCAGCGGGGTTAGACTCTTCCAAAGAGATCAGCTTAGATCTAGGGCTTAGATCTAGGGCTTAGATCTAGGGCTTAGATCTAGGGCTTAGATCTAGGGCTTAGATCTAGGGCTTAGATCTAGGGCTTAGATCTAGGGCTTAGATCTAGGGCTTAGATCTAGGGCTTAGTTCACTCAGGAGATGACCCAGGACAGTTGAAGTGAAACACCTAAAAGATGGCGTGAGCTTCACTGCCTGTCGGTAAACAGAGTTCTGGTCTGTTCCAGGTGAGAGAGAGTGGAACTCTCCGCTGACGGAGCGGCCGCGTTTCGACGAGCGCGAGGAGCAGAAGAGCGGCTACGACGCTCCGCGGGGTTACGGCCCGGCCGCCGACCTCAGGCTCCCCGACCCTCGGAGGCCAGAGGGGCCCCCGCCCTCGGGCACCGTGGTCCTCAGGAACTGTCCGAGCCCGGTCGGCCCCGAGGCGGCGCCGCTGGCGCTCGCGACCCCGAGGTTCGAGCGCGAGCGCCTCTCGCCGCTTCACCAAAAAGACTCGTCGGAGATGAGCCCGATCCCTCGCTTCGAGAGCCCCAACAGCGAGCACTCTGACGACGGGCCCCTCAATCTGGACGTCCCCACTCCCCCCAAATCCATCCTGAAGGCGCCGCCCCCCCGCGTGGGGCCGCTGTCTTCGGTCCGGCAGCACAGCGACTCCCCGGGACACACGCCTCCTCACGACGGAGGACACCCCACGCCACGGTACGACGGGCCAGGACACATGGGCCTCGCCAGACCGCACCCTCCAGGGTGGTACGAGGGTGGGGGCCCCGGTCGCTACGATGACTCGTCCCGGTTCGAGGGGCCTCACCACCAGGGTCCCGGCAGGTTCGACGGCCCGCCTCACCACAACATGCCGGAGAGGTTCGACGGACCCCACATGTCTCACGGTTTGGGGCAGTACGACGGTCCACCTCGCCCTCAGGGCCCCGGGAGGTTTGACGGTCCTGTTGGTCAGCAGGGGCCCGGACCGGGTCACTTCGAGGGCCCCATGCAGCACTTCGACGCACCGCGGTGCTTCGAGAACAACATGGCCCCCGGACCGATGGGCTTCCAGCAGCAGCGGCGCTTCGACGGCGCTCCAAACCAGATGGGTCCGATGAGGTTCGAGGCCCCCGTTCAGCCGGGACCCCGGTTTGACTTGCCCAACGTGCCCCCCCATCAGGGCGGACCCCCACTCTACGAGGGGCCCCTGAGATTCGCTCCCCAACACAACCTGCAGCCCCCCCCCATGAGGCCCATCTACGACAACCCCATCCCCCCCCAGCAGAACTTCAGCATGAACCCTCAGTTCCCCGCCGGGCCGATGAACTTCAACATGCAGCAGGCTCCGCCCTTCAGTCAGCCAGGCCCCGCCCCCTTCTACAACCCCGCCGCCCCCGCTGCCGTCGGCATGCAGCAGCCGGTGAGTCGAGTTCTCAACACGTTTTAAATGTTTCGCTGCAGAGTCCACCTGAGACTGGAGCAGCAGAACGGAGCGTGCTGTGGTTTCTTCTTCTTGTGTTTTTTGGACGCGTGTGTCGTGAGTGAACCTGTTCTGTGCTTGTTAGGTGAACATGTTGGGGAACCTCAACCAGTCCTTCCTGCCTCAGAACCCAGTGCCCTTCGGACAGCAGAGTAGGTTCTGACATTCGGTGTTTCTCATGAATGAAGAAGTGAAATGTTTCTGACGGCTTGTTTGCGTCCCTGCAGCTGCACAGCCCCCCCCCCCAGAGAACCACTTCGGTCAGGTTGACGTCAACGACTTGCTGTCCAAACTCATCTCCAACGGCATCATCAAGCCCTCGCAGCCCGACGCCGCGCCGACCGCCAGCGCCGGTGAGCGAGACGTTCTTCTGTTGCGTTGAAACGGCACCGGGGTTCAATAACAAGCTGCTGTTATTGAAATGTACCTTTTTCATTCTTTTTTCCCAGAACCCACCACGCCTGTGGTAGCTCTGCCCCGGGTGGTGGTGGAGGAGGAGGAAGAGGAGGTGGAGGAAGAGGAGGAAGACGACATCCCCGACCTCACCAGCTTCAACGTCGACGACTTGAAACAGTGAGTTCAATAATCGGCAAAACTCTTCTGATCATTGATGTGATTTAGTGTTCCGGACTACAAGCCGCAGGTTCCCCCGAAATGCTACCCGCCATTAGCATTAGCATTAGCATTAGAGAATATAATATATCTTTGTATATCTTTTCATGCTTCATACAGACATACCTACCGGTTCATGATGTGGTGTGTTCAAGGACCCAAATGCAGACTCAGGACAGCAGAGTTATATTGCAAACCAAGATGATTTATTTCTCTCACTCAGAAACACGCACACACAAAAACTCTTGAACAAGGAAAAAACTGGAAAAAAACGGTAATAAGTCAACTAGGAGGCGTCTCCACGCCGGGAAGTGGCTTCCGGTACCGGTCATCCCTCTGATCCGAGCCGGAAAGGATCGCTATTGATCGCTGTCGCCTTCGTCCTCCTGTGCACTAAAACCACTGAAGTCTTCTTCAGTGTCGCAATTAAACAGCCTCAGAACGCTTCGTTGCACTCAGTCCGTCTTTCGTCTGCGCCCTCGGTGTCACTTTGCTCCCGAGGCTCCGCCCCTGAGCTTGCGCTGTCATCTCGCAGCAGTCCAGCCTTTGGGAACCCGTTGGTGATGGTGGATTCTTCCACACTGCTGCACGCTGTTAGGATCCACTGGCAGACTCTTCTCATGCGGCCAGTTTTTGTGAAGGATTTCTCTCCGCTCGTCATCCAAGCCTCCCACTGAACTCTGAGTGCCACCTTAAATGAACGGTTCGCACTAATGTCGAGGGGCTGCACTACTTTGTTGTGCCCCCAGGAATCACAGCTGGAATAGTTTGTCGTCCTGATGTTTGCTTTCACAGAATCTGTGATGTGGCTCTCGCTGTCCAAAACTAGCAATGCCTTTTTTCTGTGAAAGAATCCCCCCGGTCGCTTGGCGTAGCATTCCTTCAGTACGCTTCCTATCATCCACCCTTTCTTCTTCACTTTCACGCCGATTCCTTTCGGGAATTTTTCTTTCGCCGTTGTCATCCGCTTAAAAATCACCGTGTGAGCTTTAGTCCGGATGCCGTGCGTTCTCTCATGGCCAGTTGTTTTCAGCGTGACGGACTCGCCCGTTCTGTTAACGGTCCTAGTGAGAGGGAGGTCAAAGGTACTTCGTCCATATTTATGATGTCGTCTGGTCCAATGGAATTTTCGGTTATATCTTTGCGTGTATTCGCTGAAGTTTGTCATTTTTTCCTTGAAGTCGGGAGGGAGTTGCTGACCAGCGGTGGTCCGGGTTCTGATCGACGGGCATGAATCTGAAACACGGAGACGGTCCACCTCTGAAATCTCCATCTTCTTCTCGGTGGCGAGGGCTTGAGCCTTCAGTCTGATTTGCACGGTGGAAACACCTCGAGCGTCTGCTCTGTGTGTTCACCCAATCCTCCAGAGTGTTTTCAAGATCAGGCCACCTGCTCTTCCTGCCTCTCAAGGCTTTTGTCTTTTTGCAGCAGCTCAGTTCTTCGGCCTGGCGTCTCCAGCGTCTCTCCATCGATTCATTGACGCCGAGCGAATGTGCAGAAGCTCCGTTTCCTTCGACAGCCAGGCGGATCGCTTTTAACTGAAAAGCAGCATCGTACGCATTTCTTCGTGTACCGGTTTCTCCATGGCGGGCGAGGTGCGTGCAATGAATGAAACTCAGTGGCTGGACACGCTTTGATCCGTCCGGGGTCGAATCACGAGCAAGTATTCATCCGCCCAGTGCGAATACAGGTGTCATGTATTCATCCGCCATATGCTCCGTGGTGAGACGGCGGAGAGAGCGCCATACAGCGATCATAGTTCGTCGATTGTTGGCCACAAATCTTCTAGATATCTTCCAGATATGATCTTAGTTCATGTATAATTGTGTTTACAATGGCTGGTATGATGATGTTGCGCGGACTTTTTTTTCGGACTTTTATTTTAATATGTCTGGACTATTTCCGGTATTTTTCTCCGTGACGAATGCTTTCAACAACACGCTGAATGCTACACTTTTCTAAACATTGTCCTAACTGTACCCTCCCCCCCCCCCCCCCCCCCCCACAGCATGTGAGTAATATGTGTGTTTTCATCGTCTGCTTTATCTCAGCCATTGGTTGTTTGTTCAGGTGGTGTTTGGACAACCTTTTGGCAGGTGCTTAGTGGTGTTCTACTCAGATCTGTAGCCTCTTTGATTTGATTAAAATAAAAGCTAAACAGACCCCCACCCCACCCCACGAGGGTACAGAATCTGTAAAATCCATAACACAGACACACTTACATTACAGACGAAGGCAAGGCTACCAAACGGAAGAAGTAAAACAAAGCAGCGTGTCTACGTTGCTCGTAGCTCTGAATAGCATTTACGGCTAACTGGCTTGGCCAGTTGCTGCTAGCACAACAGCTATTCAGAGCTCTGAGCAACAACAGTTATTGCCTCATTGCTTTTCGTTTGGTAGCCGTGAGAGACCGTAGTCTGTAATGCAAGTATGTCTGCATGAAAAGATGTACAAAGATATATTATATATTCGCTAATGCTAATCGCGGTTAGCATTTCCCCATTGGCCGTAATGTTAAAATTATCTTAGAAGCTAGCGAGTCGGACATGTACTGTTAAAAGCATCTTGCCGTTCAACCTTTTTTGTTAACAGTCCTAGTGAGAGGTAGGTCAAAGGTCAAAGGTACTTCATCCATATTGTAGCGACCCTGTCAGTAACAGCTGGTAGCAGAGGGGTTGCTGGTAGCAACTGTTCTGTGTCGGGAGCTAGTAAATGTTGTGTTAGACCGGAACCGGAAGTTGCGGTTGTTGTTGTGGAAAACACACTACGGATAATGTTCGAGGGAGTTGCTCGGCAATAAGAGCGACGGTTTCTGTGAATGAACCTCTTGCAAGGACCCCGTCTCCGACTCGTAAGTGGAACATTACAATATTCATGTTAAATGTGTTGGCGGAGGAAAGCTACGGAAAAATCCGTATATAAGTCGCACCGGACTATAAGCCGACGCCTCAAAGCGTGGGGTAAAAAGTACGGTACTCATTTTAAACAGTGAAGTGTTTCATGCAAACGAACACTAGAGGACAAGAACAGAGAGAACTCTACGGCTGATGAAAGCCGGCTTGTGTTTTCATCGTCGCTGTTGTGACTCACTTTGTTCCCGTGTTATTTCGTGCCCCCCCTCTTCTCTCAGGCGCTTGGAGAGCGTGGTGACCAAGCTGTACTCGGGGAACCAGTGCTGCCTGTGCAGCATGAGGTTCACCGCGGCTCAGACCGACCTGTACGCAGACCACCTGGACTGGCACTTCAGGCAGAACCACGCCGGCAAAGTGGCCAGCAAGAAGATCACGCACCGCCGCTGGTACTACGGCCTCCGGGTGAGCAGCACCGACCTCTCCGACCCACGGCAGCCTGCAGTCCTCGCCTGAAGCTCACCCTCGTGTGTGTGTGTGTGTGTGTGTGTGTGTGTGTGTGTGTGTGTGTGTGTGTGCGCGCCCTCCGTCAGGACTGGGTCGAGTTCGAGGAGATCGCCGACCTGGAGGAGCGAGCCAAGAGCCACTTCTTTGAGAAGGAGAGCGAGGAGGAGGTCCAGAAGAGCCAGCAGGCCGCCAAGGAGAAGGAGTTCCAGAGTGTGAAGGCCACCAAGGACCAAGTGGGAGAGGTGAGACGAGAGCATCCAACTGGTCTCATGAAGTAACTAAAGCTGAGCAGCACCAGTGCTATAGAACGGGAATACTCCAGGCAGCAGAGAGTTCACTGACTATTCAGTTTCACATTCCTGAAGATGAATCGATGATTTACAATAATGGAACTGAGCGCTCAATAAATAACTCGATGTTTGTGTTTTCCTCGTGCAGTTGTGTGAAATCTGTCAGGAGGCGTTTGAGACGTACTGGGTGGAGGAGGAGGAGGACTGGTTCCTGAAGGACGCCCTCAGGGTGGACGACAAGGTACCGGCACAAACTCGCCCAGCAATTCTACTCCTATTGGCCCAACGGGTCCCTGAAAAATATTGGTCAAATGTTTCATATTTACAAAGAATAAAATATAATATGTATAATAAAAAATGTCCCATCAATACTGTCCCAATTTCCCCCCAAAGAAGTTGTAAAATGTCCAACGATGTGACTAAAGTACGCTGGTACGGTGTCCCAACATCTTTAGTCGTCGGTACAAAAATATTTGTAATTTAAGTGAAAATTGTTCAATATTGTCTCAATCGTTCCCAAAGTATCTCTGTAAAATGTAACGATGACGTCAATAAACCGATGAATGTTTTCTCTCCACAGAACTTCCATCCCGCCTGTTTTGAAGATTATAAGAATGTAAGTAACTGAGACATGAATCTCATCAAAGATAATGATTCTAATTGAAAGCGTCGGACGTTTGAACAGCTGCTGTTTGTTTCGTCTCCTCAGACGTCGTCGTATCTCGACGTCACGCCGTCGCCCAGCAAGGTGCTGACCGACCACCCGCTGAGCGCCTTCATTAAGAGAGAAGAAGAAGAGGAGGAGGAGGAGGTCACTTCCTGTGCTGTCGCTGCCGCCGCCGCCGCCTCGGTCAAACAGGAAGTGGAGTCTGAGGCGAGCGAGCTCCCTGCTGTGAAGAACGAGGTTTTAACAGACGATCAGAGTACAGCGTAACCGTGTTCGTGTTTTTATCGTTCCTCCTCAGCGACATCAACTTCAATACATTTTTGTATTTGGATTCTGCGCGACCATTTGTGGTCTCTTCCTGTTTCTGTGAATTGAAACTGTTTATTTCAAAAGAAGAAGAAATGTTTTGTTTCCTTTTTTCTTTTCTGTGAGGTCAAAGATGTAAATGATTTAATTTATAAATTAAAGTATTTTTTGGTATCTCTGGTGTAACTGATTTGAATCGCATGTCTGTAAATGTTGATCGATCGGGTTAAATGGCGGGTAGCTGCGTTTAAAGGTAAGCATCTTCTGATTGGACGACAGGAGGCTCCGCCTCCTCTTCAGGAATCGTTCTACGGAGGACCGAAGTCTTCTGTTTTTCTTCTTCTTTGGTGTTCAATAAAAGAGTCTGAAACTGTGTCTGTGTGAACGCTGATTGATCTTTGATGCCAACAGTTAAATTGTCATTTAGGTTTCAAAACAATAAAGGTTTAGTGAATTAAATGTTCTGGTGTTTTTATTTCACGTGAGTCGTTTCTTTCATACGAGAACTTAACTGTGTTCAAAGCGAAGAAGTCGAGTTAAACATTTGAATCTTCGTCTTACAAATAAGTTAGATTCATCACATCGGAAAGATCTCGAACACGAAACCTGTTTCCTGTGTGAGTATTTAATGCGCAAAGATGTTTCCATACATGTGCTAAACAACTTTCTAATTTAGTACAAAAACAAACGGCGACGACTGTCGGGGTGAAAACACGCGACAGCCGGGCCGTGAAGTGTTAATTGTACTTTTTTTTCTGCGGTCATTAAATGCATCGTTGGTGGCGGAGTCCGTCTTTCCCGCCCTCGACTCACAGGAAACGATGAGACTGACGAACTCGATGAAGACGAGCTGTTTCCTGTCCGCTTCTAAAAAATAAATGACGTCAGAAAATATTTTATAATGTAAACATGAGTGGTTCTTCTTCTGTTGTATTTCTGACACGTCTTCCTCTCAGCAGTGAATCCTTAACTTCTCTGCTTTCGTCACATAATTATAAAAACACATGTGGTTTGTCTATTTAAAATCTTATTTGTTTTCAGTACAAACGAATGTTTTTACATTTGAAACAATCAAACCTTCAAATTCAACACAATATTACCAAATAAGTTTTAATATGTATTATATTTATTACAATAAACAGGTTTATTAAATATTCTGATTGTTCTGTTAAATATGTTTTCACCTAAAATATCTTCACTACTTCATGCACATAGTTTTAAGTACATCTTTGAGGTACTAGTACTTATATTTGTAGTCCACTTTATTTCAGAGGGAAGTATTTCAGCGTATAGTACTCTGATCCGGTAGTAATACAACAATTAAAAAGTACTACATTTAAAATCATCCAAAGTATTGGAAGCTGATAATACTTTAGTACTTATATACTGAAGTAGTATTTTGAATACAGGACGTTTACATGTGATGGAGTATTTTTAAATTGTTGTACTTTTACTTAAGTAAATGAAATATAGTGATGTAGAATATCTAGTAGCATTACGTGAAGATACTAAGTACAAGTACAAGTACCTCAACACTGTTCTTATATACTGTACTTGAGTAAATGTGTACTGGTACTTTATAGTACCAGTACACTCTTCTGCGTACTTTCCTTTAACTGAGAGTACTTCTGTACTAAAGTAACATCTGACTTTAAACTTTGACATTTCGTAGCAGCAGCTGAGTCCACCGGAACTACTTTGCGTGGCGGAGGAAGACGAGTTAAACGAGTCCCGGCTGTGTTTCACCTCCACAGCCGGTAAACTCCCAGAGCGATGGCGAGGCAGGAAAACACGGTCGCTGAGGAGAAAACACAGTATTACTACGAGTACTACTGCCAGTGTGTTTACTAGAGTACTGGACTTACTGTACTACACCTCAGAGGTACATGTAGTACTTTATACTGTACTACATCTCAGAGGTACATGTAGTACTTTATACTGTACTACACCTCAGAGGTATATGTAGTACTTTATACTGTACTACACCTCAGAGGTACATATAGTACTTTATACTGTACTACATCTCAGAGGTACATGTTGTACTTTATACTGTACTACATCTCAGAGGTACATGTAGTACTTTATACTGTACTACACCTCAGAGGTACATATAGTACTTTATACTGTACTACATCTCAGAGGTACATGTTGTACTTTATACTGTACTACATCTCAGAGGTACATGTTGTACTTTATACTGTACTACACCTCAGAGGTACATGAAGTACTTTATACTGTACTACATCTCAGAGGTACATGTTGTACTTTATACTGTACTACATCTCAGAGGTACATGTAGTACTTTATACTGTACTACAGCTCAGAGGTACATGTTGTACTTTATACTGTACTACATCTCAGAGGTACATGTAGTACTTTATACTGTACTACATCTCAGAGGTACATGTACTTTATACTGTACTACACCTCAGAGGTACATGTTGTAGTTTATACTGTACTACATCTCAGAGGTACATGTTGTACTTTATACTGTACTACACCTCAGAGGTACATGTAGTACTTTATACTGTACTACACCTCAGAGGTACATGTAGTACTTTATACTGTACTACACCTCAGAGGTACATGTAGTACTTTATACTGTACTACACCTCAGAGGTACATGTTGTACTTTATACTGTACTACATCTCAGAGGTACATGTTGTACTTTATACTGTACTACAGCTCAGAGGTACATGTTGTACTTTATACTGTACTACATCTCAGAGGTACATGTACTTTATACTGTACTACACCTCAGAGGTACATGTAGTACTTTATACTGTACTACACCTCAGAGGTACATATAGTACTTTATACTGTACTCCATCTCAGAGGTACATGTTGTACTTTATACTGTACTACATCTCAGAGGTACATATAGTACTTTATACTGTACTACATCTCAGAGGTACATGTTGTACTTTATACTGTACTACATCTCAGAGGTACATGTTGTACTTTATACTGTACTACATCTCACAGGTACATGTTGTACTTTATACTGTACTACATCTCACAGGTACATGTTGTACTTTATACTGTACTACATCTCAGAGGTACATGTTGTACTTTATACTGTACTACAGCTCAGAGGTACATGTTGTACTTTATACTGTACTACAGCTCAGAGGTACATGTTGTACTTTATACTGTACTACAGCTCAGAGGTACATGTACTTTATACTGTACTACATCTCAGAGGTACATGTTGTACTTTATACTGTACTACACCTCAGAGGTACATGTAGTACTTTATACTGTACTACATCTCAGAGGTACATGTACTTTATACTGTACTACAGCTCAGAGGTACATGTTGTACTTTATACTGTACTACAGCTCAGAGGTACATGTACTTTATACTGTACTACAGCTCAGAGGTACATGTACTTTATACTGTACTACATCTCAGAGGTACATGTACTTTATACTGTACTACATCTCACAGGTACATGTTGTACTTTATACTGTACTACATCTCACAGGTACATGTTGTACTTTATACTGTACTACAGCTCAGAGGTACATGTACTTTATACTGTACTACAGCTCAGAGGTACATGTAGTACTTTATACTGTACTACAGCTCAGAGGTACATGTAGTACTTTATACTGTACTACACCTCAGAGGTACATGTAGTACTTTATACTGTACTACATCTCACAGGTACATGTTGTACTTTGTACTGTACTACATCTCAGAGGTACATGTTGTACTTTATACTGTACTACATCTCAGAGGTACATGTTGTACTTTATACTGTACTACACCTCAGAGGTACATGTTGTACTTTATACTGTACTACATCTCAGAGGTACATGTTGTACTTTATACTGTACTACATCTCACAGGTACATGTTGTACTTTATACTGTACTACAGCTCAGAGGTACATGTACTTTATACTGTACTACATCTCAGAGGTACATGTAGTACTTTATACTGTACTACATCTCACAGGTACATGTTGTACTTTATACTGTACTACAGCTCAGAGGTACATGTTGTACTTTATACTGTACTACAGCTCAGAGGTACATGTTGTACTTTATACTGTACTACAGCTCAGAGGTACATGTTGTACTTTATACTGTACTACAGCTCAGAGGTACATGTAGTACTTTATACTGTACTACAGCTCAGAGGTACATGTAGTACTTTATACTGTACTACATCTCACAGGTACATGTTGTACTTTATACTGTACTACAGCTCAGAGGTACATGTACTTTATACTGTACTACATCTCACAGGTACATGTTGTACTTTATACTGTACTACAGCTCAGAGGTACATGTACTTTATACTGTACTACAGCTCAGAGGTACATGTAGTACTTTATACTGTACTACATCTCAGAGGTACATGTTGTACTTTATACTGTACTACATCTCACAGGTACATGTTGTACTTTATACTGTACTACACCTCAGAGGTACATGTAGTACTTTATACTGTACTACATCTCAGAGGTACATGTAGTACTTTATACTGTACTACATCTCACAGGTACATGTTGTACTTTGTACTGTACTACATCTCACAGGTACATGTTGTACTTTATACTGTACTACAGCTCAGAGGTACATGTAGTACTTTATACTGTACTACACCTCAGAGGTACATGTAGTACTTTATACTGTACTACATCTCACAGGTACATGTTGTACTTTGTAATGTACTACATCTCAGAGGTACATGTTGTACTTTATACTGTACTACATCTCAGAGGTACATGTTGTACTTTATACTGTACTACAGCTCAGAGGTACATGAAGTACTTTATACTGTACTACATCTCAGAGGTACATGTTGTACTTTATACTGTACTACATCTCAGAGGTACATGTAGTACTTTATACTGTACTACAGCTCAGAGGTACATGTTGTACTTTATACTGTACTACATCTTAGAGGTACATGTAGTACTTTATACTGTACTACATCTCAGAGGTACATGTACTTTATACTGTACTACACCTCAGAGGTACATGTAGTACTTTATACTGTACTACATCTCAGAGGTACATGTAGTACTTTATACTGTACTACACCTCAGAGGTACATGTAGTACTTTATACTGTACTACATCTCAGAGGTACATGTTGTACTTTATACTGTACTACACCTCAGAGGTACATGTTGTACTTTATACTGTACTACAGCTCAGAGGTACATGTTGTACTTTATACTGTACTACAGCTCAGAGGTACATGTTGTACTTTATACTGTACTACATCTCAGAGGTACATGTACTTTATACTGTACTACACCTCAGAGGTACATGTACTTTATACTGTACTACACCTCAGAGGTACATGTAGTACTTTATACTGTACTACATCTTAGAGGTACATGTACTTTATACTGTACTCCATCTCAGAGGTACATGTTGTACTTTATACTGTACTACATCTCAGAGGTACATGTAGTACTTTATACTGTACTACACCTCAGAGGTACATATAGTACTTTATACTGTACTCCATCTCAGAGGTACATGTTGTACTTTATACTGTACTACATCTCAGAGGTACATGTAGTACTTTATACTGTACTACATCTCACAGGTACATGTTGTACTTTATACTGTACTACAGCTCAGAGGTACATGTACTTTATACTGTACTACATCTCAGAGGTACATGTTGTACTTTATACTGTACTACAGCTCAGAGGTACATGTACTTTATACTGTACTACAGCTCAGAGGTACATGTAGTACTTTATACTGTACTACACCTCAGAGGTACATGTAGTACTTTATACTGTACTACATCTCACAGGTACATGTTGTACTTTGTACTGTACTACATCTCAGAGGTACATGTTGTACTTTATACTGTACTACATCTCAGAGGTACATGTTGTACTTTATACTGTACTACACCTCAGAGGTACATGTTGTACTTTATACTGTACTACACCTCAGAGGTACATGTAGTACTTTATACTGTACTACATCTCACAGGTACATGTTGTACTTTGTACTGTACTACATCTCAGAGGTACATGTTGTACTTTATACTGTACTACAGCTCAGAGGTACATGTAGTACTTTATACTGTACTACACCTCAGAGGTACATGTTGTACTTTATACTGTACTACATCTCACAGGTACATGTTGTACTTTGTACTGTACTACATCTCAGAGGTACATGTTGTACTTTATACTGTACTACATCTCAGAGGTACATGTTGTACTTTATACTGTACTACAGCTCAGAGGTACATGTAGTACTTTATACTGTACTACACCTCAGAGGTACATGTTGTACTTTATACTGTACTACATCTCACAGGTACATGTAGTACTTTATACTGTACTACACCTCAGAGGTACATATAGTACTTTATACTGTACTACACCTCAGAGGTACATGTAGTACTTTATACTGTACTACACCTCAGAGGTACATATAGTACTTTATACTGTACTACATCTCAGAGGTACATGTAGTACTTTATACTGTACTACACCTCAGAGGTACATATAGTACTTTATACTGTACTACATCTCAGAGGTACATGTTGTACTTTATACTGTACTACATCTCAGAGGTACATGTTGTACTTTATACTGTACTACACCTCAGAGGTACATGAAGTACTTTATACTGTACTACATCTCAGAGGTACATGTTGTACTTTATACTGTACTACAGCTCAGAGGTACATGTAGTACTTTATACTGTACTACATCTCAGAGGTACATGTTGTACTTTATACTGTACTACAGCTCAGAGGTACATGTTGTACTTTATACTGTACTACACCTCAGAGGTACATGTAGTACTTTATACTGTACTACATCTCAGAGGTACATGTTGTACTTTATACTGTACTACAGCTCAGAGGTACATGTTGTACTTTATACTGTACTACAGCTCAGAGGTACATGTTGTACTTTATACTGTACTACACCTCAGAGGTACATGTTGTACTTTATACTTCTTGGTGTACCTGCCAGGTAGCGGATGGTCTCCAGCTTCAGAGACTCCAGGACGGTCTTCAGCGAGGCCACCTGCAGGTCGATCTTCCTGTTGATCTCCATGTTGTCGTTCTCCAGGTCGGCTTTCTGACCACATGAGACACACGGACCAATCACAGCGCGCGTAGCTTCACATGTAGAACATGACAGCAGTGTGATCGTAGTACCTTGTGATGGAACTCTGAACTGGTCTCCATCAGCTTCTTCTCCTGTTCACTGAACTTGACAGAACACACAAAACAAAAACAATCTTTCAGCCGATATTTTAAACATGATCAGCTCCCGTTGACTGACAGAAAACCTCTCAGGATCACTGAGACTGAAGGAAAGGTGAAACGTGTTCTGTGATTTCTCAGCAGGTTTGTGGACTTTTATTGATAATAAACATCAGATATCAGGACAGAAAGTGTATCACACGAATCAATCAACATGTTTCAATTTGATGTTTGAGCGACGGAGACTCATGTTTGTGCTGAAGAGCTTTAAAAACAACAGTCGGAGAGAGAGACGCATTCTTTCAACGACTTCAATCAAATTCATTTGATTGAAATCCTTGAGGAACGACTGTGATCACCGACTTCCTGTTCTCTCCCTCTCCTTCTCTCCTTCTCTCTCTTCCTCTCCCTCTCTTCCTCTCCTTCTCCTTCTCTTCCTCTCCTTCTCTCCTTCTCTTCCTCTCCTTCTCTTCCTCTCTTCCTCTCCCTCTCTTCCTCTCCTTCTCCTTCTCTTCCTCTCCTTCTCTCCTTCTCTTCCTCTCCTTCTCCTTCTCTTCCTCTCCTTCTCTTCCTCTCCTTCTCTTCCTCTCTTCCTCTCCCTCTCTTCCTCTCCTTCTCCTTCTCTTCCTCTCCTTCTCTCCTTCTCTTCCTCTCCTTCTCTTCCTCTCTTCCTCTCCCTCTCTTCCTCTCCTTCTCCTTCTCTTCCTCTCCTTCTCTCCCTCTCCTTCTCTCCCTCTCTTCCTCTCCCTCTCCTTCTCTCCCTCTCCTTCTCTTCCTCTCTTCCTCTCCCTCTCCTTCTCTCCCTCTCCTTCTCTCCCTCTCTTCCTCTCCCTCTCCTTCTCTCCCTCTCCTTCTCTCCCTCTCTTCCTCTCCCTCTCCTTCTCTCCCTCTCCTTCTCTCCCTCTCTTCCTCTCCCTCTCCTTCTCTTCCTCTCCTTCTCTTCCTCTCTTCCTCTCCCTCTCTTTCTCTCCCTCTCCTTCTCTCCCTCTCCTTCTCTCCCTCTCTTCCTCTCCCTCTCCTTCTCTTCCTCTCCTTCTCTTCCTCTCTTCCTCTCCCTCTCTTTCTCTCCCTCTCCTTCTCTCCCTCTCCTTCTCTCCCTCTCCTTCTCTTCCTCTCCTTCTCTTCCTCTCTTCCTCTCCTTCTCTTCCTCTCCTTCTCTTCCTCTCTTCCTCTCTTCCTCTCCCTCTCTTCCTCTCCCTCTCCTTCTCTCCCTCTCCTTCTCTTCCTCTCTTCCTCTCCCTCTCCTTCTCTCCCTCTCCTTCTCTTCCTCTCCTTCTCTTCCTCTCTCCCTCTCCTTCTCTCCCTCTCCTTCTCTCCCTCTCTTCCTCTCCCTCTCCTTCTCTTCCTCTCCTTCTCTTCCTCTCTTCCTCTCCCTCTCTTTCTCTCCCTCTCCTTCTCTCCCTCTCCTTCTCTCCCTCTCTTCCTCTCCCTCTCCTTCTCTTCCTCTCCTTCTCTTCCTCTCTTCCTCTCCCTCTCTTTCTCTCCCTCTCCTTCTCTCCCTCTCCTTCTCTCCCTCTCCTTCTCTTCCTCTCCTTCTCTTCCTCTCTTCCTCTCCCTCTCTTCCTCTCCTTCTCCTTCTCTTCCTCTCCTTCTCTCCCTCTCCTTCTCTCCCTCTCTTCCTCTCCCTCTCCTTCTCTCCCTCTCCTTCTCTTCCTCTCTTCCTCTCCCTCTCCTTCTCTCCCTCTCCTTCTCTCCCTCTCTTCCTCTCCCTCTCCTTCTCTCCCTCTCCTTCTCTCCCTCTCTTCCTCTCCCTCTCCTTCTCTCCCTCTCCTTCTCTTCCTCTCCTTCTCTTCCTCTCTTCCTCTCCTTCTCTTCCTCTCCTTCTCTTCCTCTCTTCCTCTCCTTCTCTTCCTCTCTTCCTCTCCCTCTCCTTCTCTCCCTCTCCTTCTCTTCCTCTCCTTCTCTTCCTCTCTCCTCTCCTTCTCTCCCTCTCCTTCTCTCCCTCTCTTCCTCTCCCTCTCCTTCTCTTCCTCTCCTTCTCTTCCTCTCTTCCTCTCCCTCTCTTTCTCTCCCTCTCCTTCTCTCCTCTCCTTCTCTCCCTCTCTTCCTCTCCCTCTCCTTCTCTTCCTCTCCTTCTCTTCCTCTCTTCCTCTCCCTCTCTTCTCTCCCTCTCCTTCTCTCCCTCTCCTTCTCTCCCTCTCCTTCTCTTCCTCTCCTTCTCTTCCTCTCTTCCTCTCCCTCTCTTCCTCTCCTTCTCCTTCTCTTCCTCTCCTTCTCTCCCTCTCCTTCTCTCCCTCTCTTCCTCTCCCTCTCCTTCTCTCCCTCTCCTTCTCTTCCTCTCTTCCTCTCCCTCTCCTTCTCTCCCTCTCCTTCTCTCCCTCTCTTCCTCTCCCTCTCCTTCTCTCCCTCTCCTTCTCTCCCTCTCTTCCTCTCCCTCTCCTTCTCTCCCTCTCCTTCTCTCCCTCTCTTCCTCTCCCTCTCCTTCTCTTCCTCTCTTCCTCTCCCTCTCCTTCTCTCCCTCTCCTTCTCTCCCTCTCTTCCTCTCCCTCTCCTTCTCTCCCTCTCCTTCTCTCCCTCTCTTCCTCTCCCTCTCCTTCTCTCCCTCTCCTTCTCTCCCTCTCTTCCTCTCCCTCTCCTTCTCTTCCTCTCCTTCTCTTCCTCTCTTCCTCTCCCTCTCTTTCTCTCCCTCTCCTTCTCTCCCTCTCCTTCTCTCCCTCTCCTTCTCTCCCTCTCTTCCTCTCCCTCTCCTTCTCTTCCTCTCCTTCTCTTCCTCTCTTCCTCTCCCTCTCTTTCTCTCCCTCTCCTTCTCTCCCTCTCCTTCTCTCCCTCTCCTTCTCTTCCTCTCCTTCTCTTCCTCTCTTCCTCTCTTCCTCTCCCTCTCTTCCTCTCCCTCTCCTTCTCTCCCTCTCCTTCTCTCCCTCTCCTTCTCTCCCTCTCTTCCTCTCCCTCTCCTTCTCTCCCTCTCCTTCTCTCCCTCTCTTCCTCTCCCTCTCCTTCTCTTCCTCTCCTTCTCTTCCTCTCTTCCTCTTCCTCTCTTCCTCTCCCTCTCTTCCTCTCCTTCTCCTTCTCTTCCTCTCCTTCTCTCCCTCTCCTTCTCTCCCTCTCCTTCTCTTCCTCTCCTTCTCTTCCTCTCTTCCTCTCCCTCTCCTTCTCTTCCTCTCCTTCTCTCCCTCTCTTTCTCTCCCTCTCCTTCTCTTCCTCTCTTCCTCTTCCTCTCTTCCTCTCCCTCTCTTCCTCTCCTTCTCCTTCTCTTCCTCTCCTTCTCTCCCTCTCCTTCTCTTCCTCTCCTTCTCTCCCTCTCCTTCTCTTCCTCTCTTCCTCTTCCTCTCTTCCTCTCCCTCTCCTTCTCTTCCTCTCCTTCTCTCCCTCTCTTTCTCTCCCTCTCCTTCTCTTCCTCTCCTTCTCTTCCTCTCCTTCTCTTCCTCTCCTTCTCTCCCTCTCCTTCTCTTCCTCTCCTTCTCTCCCTCTCCTTCTCTTCCTCTCTTCCTCTTCCTCTCTTCCTCTCCCTCTCCTTCTCTTCCTCTCCTTCTCTCCCTCTCTTCTCTCCCTCTCCTTCTCTTCCTCTCCTTCTCTTCCTCTCGTTCTCTCCCTCTCCTTCTCTCCCTCTCCTTCTCTCCCTCTCCTTCTCTTCCTCTCGTTCTCTCCCTCTCCTTCTCTCCCTCTCCTTCTCTTCCTCTCCTTCTCTTCCTCTTCCTCTCTTCCTCTCCTTCTCTCCCTCTCCTTCTCTTCCTCTCTTCCTCTTCATCTCTTCCTCTCCCTCTCCTTCTCTTCCTCTCCTTCTCTCCCTCTCTTCTCTCCCTCTCCTTCTCTTCCTCTCCTTCTCTTCCTCTCCTTCTCTTCCTCTCTTCCTCTCCCTCTCCTTCTCTTCCTCTCGTTCTCTCCCTCGCCTTCTCTCCCTCTCCTTCTCTTCCTCTCCTTCTCTCCTTCTCTTCCTCTCCCTCTCCTTCTCTTCCTCTCGTTCTCTCATTCTCTCCCTCTCCTTCTCTTCCTCTCCTTCTCTCCCTCTCCTTCTCTCCTTCTCTTCCTCTCCTTCTGCTTCTCTTCCTCTCTTTCTCTCCCTCTCCTTCTCTTCCTCTCCTTCTCTCCCTCTCCTTCTCTTCCTCTCTTCCTCTCCCTCTCTTCCTCTCCTTCTCCTTCTCTTCCTCTCTTTCTCTCCCTCTCCTTCTCTTCCTCTCCTTCTCTCCCTCTCCTTCTCTTCCTCTCTTCCTCTCCCTCTCTTCCTCTCCTTCTCCTTCTCTTCCTCTCCTTCTCTTCCTCTCCTTCTCCTTCTCTTCCTCTCTTCCTCTCCCTCTCTTCCTCTCCTTCTCCTTCTCTTCCTCTCTTCCTCTCCCTCTCCTTCTCTTCCTCTCCTTCTCTTCCTCTCCTTCTCCTTCTCTTCCTCTCGTTCTCTTCCTCTCCTTCTCTCCCTCTCCTTCTCTTCCTCTCCTTCTCTCCTTCTCTCCTTCTCTTCCTCTCCTTCTCCTTCTCTTCCTCTCCTTCTCTCCCTCTCCTTCTCTCCCTCTCCTTCTCTTCCTCTCCTTCTCTCCTTCTCTTCCTCTCCTTCTCTCCCTCTCCTTCTCTTCCTCTCCTTCTCTTCCTCTCCTTCTCTCCTTCTCTTCCTCTCCTTCTCCTTCTCTTCCTCTCCTTCTCTCCTTCTCTTCCTCTCCTTCTCCTTCTCTCCCTCTCCTTCTCTCCCTCTCCTTCTCTTCCTCTCCTTCTCTTCCTCTCCTTCTCTTCCTCTCCTTCTCTTCCTCTCCTTCTCTCCCTCTCCTTCTCTTCCTCTCCTTCTCTCCCTCTCTTCCTCTCCCTCTCCTTCTCTCCCTCTCCTTCTCTTCCTCTCCTTCTCTCCCTCTCCTTCTCTTCCTCTCCCTCTCATTCTCTCCCTCTCCTTCTCTTCCTCTCCTTCTCTCCCTCTCCTTCTCTTCCTCTCCTTCTCTCCCTCTCCTTCTCTTCCTCTCCTTCTCTTCCTCTCCTTCTCTTCCTCTCCTTCTCTTCCTCTCCTTCTCTTCCTCTCCTTCTCTTCCTCTCCTTCTCTCCCTCTCTTCCTCTCCCTCTCCTTCTCTCCCTCTCCTTCTCTTCCTCTCCTTCTCTCCCTCTCCTTCTCTTCCTCTCCCTCTCATTCTCTCCCTCTCCTTCTCTCCCTCTCCTTCTCTTCCTCTCCTTCTCTTCCTCTCCTTCTCTTCCTCTCCTTCTCTTCCTCTCCTTCTCTTCCTCTCCTTCTCTCCTTCTCTTCCTCTCCCTCTCCTTCTCTTCCTCTCCCTCTCATTCTCTCCCTCTCCTTCTCTTCCTCTCCTTCTCTCCCTCTCCTTCTCTTCCTCTCCTTCTCTCCCTCTCCTTCTCTTCCTCTCCTTCTCTTCCTCTCCTTCTCTTCCTCTCCTTCTCTTCCTCTCCTTCTCTTCCTCTCCTTCTCTTCCTCTCCTTCTCTCCTTCTCTTCCTCTCCCTCTCCTTCTCTTCCTCTCATTCTCTCCCTCTCCTTCTCTCCCTCTCCTTCTCTTCCTCTCCTTCTCTTCCTCTCCTTCTCTTCCTCTCGTTCTCTTCCTCTCCTTCTCTCCCTCTCCTTCTCTTCCTCTCCTTCTCTTCCTCTCCTTCTCTTCCTCTCCTTCTCTCCTTCTCTTCCTCTTCCTCTCCTTCTCTCCTTCTCTTCCTCTCCTTCTCTTCCTCTCCTTCTCTTCCTCTCCTTCTCTCCTTCTCTTCCTCTCCCTCTCCTTCTCTCCCTCTCCTTCTCTTCCTCTCCCTCTCCTTCTCTCCCTCTCCTTCTCTTCCTCTCCTTCTCTCCCTCTCCTTCTCTTCCTCTCCTTCTCTCCCTCTCCTTCTCTTCCTCTCCTTCTCTTCCTCTCCTTCTCTTCCTCTCCTTCTCTCCTTCTCTCCCTCTCCTTCTCTTCCTCTCCTTCTCTCCCTCTCCTTCTCTTCCTCTCCTTCTCTTCCTCTCCTTCTCTCCCTCTCCTTCTCTTCCTCTCCTTCTCTTCCTCTCCTTCTCTTCCTCTCCTTCTCTCCTTCTCTTCCTCTCCCTCTCCTTCTCTTCCTCTCCCTCTCATTCTCTCCCTCTCCTTCTCTTCCTCTCCTTCTCTCCCTCTCCTTCTCTCCCTCTCCTTCTCTTCCTCTCCTTCTCTCCCTCTCCTTCTCTCCCTCTCCTTCTCTTCCTCTCCTTCTCTCCCTCTCCTTCTCTTCCTCTCCTTCTCTCCCTCTCTTCCTCTCCCTCTCCTTCTCTCCCTCTCCTTCTCTTCCTCTCCTTCTCTCCCTCTCCTTCTCTTCCTCTCCCTCTCCTTCTCTTCCTCTCCTTCTCTCCCTCTCCTTCTCTTCCTCTCCTTCTCTCCCTCTCTTCCTCTCCCTCTCCTTCTCTCCCTCTCCTTCTCTTCCTCTCCTTCTCTCCCTCTCCTTCTCTTCCTCTCCTTCTCTCCCTCTCCTTCTCTTCCTCTCCTTCTCTTCCTCTCCTTCTCTTCCTCTCCTTCTCTCCTTCTCTTCCTCTCCCTCTCCTTCTCTCCCTCTCCTTCTCTTCCTCTCCCTCTCATTCTCTCCCTCTCCTTCTCTTCCTCTCCTTCTCTTCCTCTCCTTCTCTTCCTCTCCCTCTCATTCTCTCCCTCTCCTTCTCTTCCTCTCCTTCTCTCCCTCTCCTTCTCTTCCTCTCCTTCTCTCCCTCTCCTTCTCTCCCTCTCCTTCTCTTCCTCTCCTTCTCTTCCTCTCCTTCTCTTCCTCTCCTTCTCTTCCTCTCCTTCTCTCCTTCTCTTCCTCTCCCTCTCCTTCTCTCCCTCTCCTTCTCATTCTCTCCCTCTCCTTCTCTTCCTCTCCCTCTCATTCTCTCCCTCTCCTTCTCTTCCTCTCCTTCTCTTCCTCTCCTTCTCTCCCTCTCCTTCTCTTCCTCTCCTTCTCTTCCTCTCCTTCTCTTCCTCTCCTTCTCTCCTTCTCTTCCTCTCCCTCTCCTTCTCTCCCTCTCCTTCTCTTCCTCTCCCTCTCATTCTCTTCCTCTCCTTCTCTCCCTCTCTTCCTCTCCCTCTCCTTCTCTCCTTCTCTTCCTCTCCTTCTCTTCCTCTCCTTCTCTTCCTCTCTTCCTCTCCTTCTCTCCCTCTCTTCCTCTACCTCTCCTTCTCTTCCTCTCCTTCTCTCCCTCTCTTCCTCTCCCTCTCCTTCTCTCCCTCTCTTCCTCTTCCTCTCCTTCTCTCCCTCTCTTCCTCTCCCTCTCCTTCTCTTCCTCTCTCCTTCTCTTCCTCTCCTTCTCTCCCTCTCCTTCTCTCCTTCTCTCCCTCTCCTTCTCTTCCTCTCCTTCTCTTCCTCTCCTTCTCTTCCTCTCTTCCTCTCCTTCTCTCCCTCTCTTCCTCTACCTCTCCTTCTCTTCCTCTCCTTCTCTCCCTCTCTTCCTCTCCCTCTCCTTCTCTCCCTCTCTTCCTCTTCCTCTCCTTCTCTCCCTCTCTTCCTCTCCCTCTCCTTCTCTTCCTCTCTCCTTCTCTTCCTCTCCTTCTCTCCCTCTCCTTCTCTCCTTCTCTCCCTCTCTTTCTCTTCCTCTCCTTCTCTTCCTCTCTTCCTCTCTTCCTCTCCCTCTCCTTCTCTTCCTCTCTTCCTCTCCCTCTCCTTCTCTTCCTCTCTTCCTCTTCCTCTCCTTCTCTCCCTCTCCTTCTCTTCCTCTCTTCCTCTCCCTCTCCTTCTCTTCCTCTCTTCCTCTCCCTCTCTTTCTCTCCTTCTCCTTCTCTTCCTCTCGTTCTCTCCTTCTCACCACGTCAGAGATCCTGCTGCTCTGCAGGTTGATGTCCAGTTTGGTTTCAGCTCTGACTTTCAGACTCTCCTCCTGAACACAAACATCAAACACATCGGATCAAATGAACGCGAAGAAACGTTTTGTCATGAAATCGTTACTTTAAATATGAAAACACGTTCAGACCTTCAGTCTGTTTTGAATCTGCTCCAACTCTCGTTTCATCTTCTACAAGAAAACAACAGAAGCGTGAAAACATCGTGAACAGTTTAACGGTGAAGGAACAACTGTACCCAACACATTGAATCAATACATATCAATACATATCAATACATATCAATACATATCAATACATATCATTAAATATCAATACATATCAATACATATCAATGCATATCAATACATATCAATACATATCAATACATATCAATACATATCAATAAATATCAATACATATCAATGCATATCATTAAATATCAATACATATCAATACATATCAATGCATATCAATACATATCAATACATATCAATACATATCAATACATATCAATACATATCAATACATATCAATACATATCAATGCATATCATTAAATATCAATACATATCAATACATATCAATGCATATCAATACATATCAATACATATCAATACATATCAATACATATCAATACATATCAATACATATCAATACATATCAATAAATATCAATACATATCAATGCATATCAATACATATCAATACATATCAATACATATCAATACATATCACTAAATATCAATACATATCAATACATATCAATACATATCAATACATATCACTAAATATCAATACATATCAATACATATCAATAAATATCAATGCATATCAATACATATCAATAAATATCAATACATATCAATGCATATCAATACATATCAATACATATCAATACATATCAATACATATCACTAAATATCAATACATATCAATACATATCAATACATATCAATGCATATCAATACATATCAATAAATATCAATACATATCAATACATATCAATACATATCACTAAATATCAATACATATCAATACATATCAATACATATCAATGCATATCAATACATATCAATAAATATCAATACATATCAATACATATCAATACATATCACTAAATATCAATACATATCAATACATATCAATACATATCAATGCATATCAATACATATCAATAAATATCAATACATATCAATACATATCAATACATATCACTAAATATCAATACATATCAATACATATCAATACATATCAATGCATATCAATACATATCAATAAATATCAATACATATCAATGCATATCAATACATATCAATAAATATCAATACATATCAATACATATCAATACATATCACTAAATATCAATACATATCAATAAATATCAATACATATCAATAAATATCAATACATATCAATGCATATCAATAAATATCAATACATATCAATGCATATCAATACATATCAATAAATATCAATACATATCAATGCATATCAATAAATATCAATACATATCAATGCATATCAATACATATCAATAAATATCAATGCATATCAATACATATCAATAAATATCAATACATATCAATGCATATCAATAAATATCAATACATATCAATACATATCAATACATATCAATAAATATCAATACATATCAATGCATATCAATACATATCAATAAATATCAATACATATCAATGCATATCAATAAATATCAATACATATCAATGCATATCAATACATATCAATAAATATCAATGCATATCAATACATATCAATAAATATCAATACATATCAATGCATATCAATAAATATCAATACATATCAATACATATCAATACATATCAATAAATATCAATACATATCAATGCATATCAATACATATCAATACATATCAATACATATCAATACATATCACTAAATATCAATACATATCAATACATATCAATACATATCAATACATATCAATACATATCAATAAATATCAATACATATCAATACATATCAATACATATCAATACATATCTATACATATCTATACATATCAATACATATCAATACATATCAATACATATCAATACATATCAATACATATCAATAAATATCAATACATATCAATGCATATCAATACATATCAATACATATCAATACATATCAATACATATCAATAAATATCAATACATATCAATACATATCACTAAATATCAATACATATCAATACATATCAATACATATCAATACATATCAATACATATCTATACATATCTATACATATCAATAAATATCAATAAATATCAATACATATCAATACATATCAATACATATCAATACATATCAATACATATCACTAAATATCAATACATATCAATAAATATCAATACATATCAATAAATATCAATACATATCAATACATATCAATAAATATCAATACATATCAATACATATCAATACATATCAATACATATCTATACATATCTATACATATCAATACATATCAATACATATCAATAAATATCAATACATATCAATACATATCAATACATATCAATACATATCAATAAATATCAATACATATCAATACATATCAATACATATCAATACATATCAATACATATCAATACATATCAATAAATATCAATACATATCAATACATATCAATAAATATCAATATATATCAATACATATCAATACATATCAATACATATCTATACATATCAATACATATCAATACATATCAATACATATCAATACATATCAATACATATCAATAAATATCAATACATATCAATACATATCACTAAATATCAATACATATCAATACATATCAATACATATCAATACATATCAATAAATATCAATACATATCAATACATATCAATACATATCAATACATATCAATACATATCAATAAATATCAATACATATCAATACATATCACTAAATATCAATACATATCAATACATATCAATACATATCAATACATATCAATAAATATCAATACATATCAATACATATCACTAAATATCAATACATATCAATACATATCAATACATATCAATACATATCAATACATATCAATACATATCACTAAATATCAATACATATCAATAAATATCAATACATATCAATAAATATCAATACATATCAATACATATCAATAAATATCAATACATATCAATACATATCAATACATATCAATACATATCAATACATATCAATAAATATCAATACATATCACTAAATATCAATACATATCAATACATATCAATAAATATCAATACATATCAATACATATCAATAAATATCAATACATATCAATACATATCAATACATATCAATATATATCAATAAATATAAATACATATCAATACATATCAATATATATCAATACATATCAATAAATATAAATACATATCAATAAATATCAATAAATATCAATACATATCAATAAATATCAATACATATCAATACATATCAATACATATCAATACATATCAATACATATCAGTATATATCAATACATATCAATAAATATAAATACATATCAATACATATCAATAAATATCAATATATATCAATACATATCAATATATATCAATACATATCAATAAATATAAATACATATCAATAAATATCAATAAATATCAATACATATCAATATATATCAATACATATCTATACATATCAATACATATCAATAAATATCAATATATATCAATACATATCAATAAATATCAATAAATATCAATACATATCAATATATATCAATACATATCAATAAATATCAATAAATATCAATACATATCAATACATATCAATACATATCACTAAATATCAATACATATCAATAAATATCAATACATATCAATAAATATCAATACATATCAATACATATCAATAAATATCAATACATATCAATACATATCAATACATATCAATACATATCTATACATATCTATACATATCAATACATATCAATACATATCAATAAATATCAATACATATCAATACATATCAATACATATCAATACATATCAATACATATCAATACATATCAATACATATCAATACATATCAATACATATCAATACATATCAATACATATCAATAAATATCAATACATATCAATACATATCAATAAATATCAATATATATCAATACATATCAATACATATCAATACATATCTATACATATCAATACATATCAATACATATCAATACATATCAATACATATCAATACATATCAATAAATATCAATACATATCAATACATATCACTAAATATCAATACATATCAATACATATCAATACATATCAATACATATCAATAAATATCAATACATATCAATACATATCAATACATATCAATACATATCAATACATATCAATAAATATCAATACATATCAATACATATCACTAAATATCAATACATATCAATACATATCAATACATATCAATACATATCAATAAATATCAATACATATCAATACATATCACTAAATATCAATACATATCAATACATATCAATACATATCAATACATATCAATACATATCACTAAATATCAATACATATCAATAAATATCAATACATATCAATAAATATCAATACATATCAATACATATCAATAAATATCAATACATATCAATACATATCAATACATATCAATACATATCAATACATATCAATAAATATCAATACATATCACTAAATATCAATACATATCAATACATATCAATAAATATCAATACATATCAATACATATCAATAAATATCAATACATATCAATACATATCAATACATATCAATATATATCAATAAATATAAATACATATCAATACATATCAATATATATCAATACATATCAATAAATATAAATACATATCAATAAATATCAATAAATATCAATACATATCAATAAATATCAATACATATCAATACATATCAATACATATCAATACATATCAATACATATCAGTATATATCAATACATATCAATAAATATAAATACATATCAATACATATCAATAAATATCAATATATATCAATACATATCAATATATATCAATACATATCAATAAATATAAATACATATCAATAAATATCAATAAATATCAATACATATCAATATATATCAATACATATCTATACATATCAATACATATCAATAAATATCAATATATATCAATACATATCAATATATATCAATACATATCAATAAATATAAATACATATCAATAAATATCAATAAATATCAATACATATCAATACATATCAATAAATATCAATACATATCAATAAATATCAATATATATCAATAAATATAAATACATATCAATAAATATCAATAAATATCAATACATATCAATATATATCAATACATATCAATACATATCAATAAATATCAATATATATCAATAAATATAAATACATATCAATAAATATCAATAAATATCAATACATATCAATATATATCAATACATATCAATAAATATAAATACATATCAATAAATATCAATAAATATCAATACATATCAATAAATATCAATATATATCAATACATATCAATATATATCAATACATATCAATACATATCAATACATATCAATAAATATCAATAAATATCAATACATATCAATAAATATCAATACATATCAATAAATATCAATACATATCAATACATATCAATACATATCAATAAAATCAATAAATATCAATACATATCAATAAATATCAATAAATATCAATACATATCAATACATATCAATACATATCAATACATATCAATACATATCAATAAATATCAATACATATCAATAATATCAATACATATCAATACATATCAATACATATCAATAAATATCAATACATATCTACACATATCAATACATATCAATACATATCAATGCATATGAACAGATGTCGTGGTCGTACCGTGTTCTCAGATCGGAGGTTGGCGAAGTCGCTCTTCTCCAGGATCACCATGTCCTTCCTGATGGAGTCCAGGTGAGCCATGATCTGCTGCAGAGCGATTTCCTCCAAGAACAATCAACACGACACGACCAATCAAAACACGTGGACGTCCTCTGTGCTGCAGTAAAGGTGTGTTTTGTGTACTTTTCTACCTGGTGGGATTTGGTCACCATGTCCTTGTAAACGATGTCCATGTTCGCGGTCGTCAAGGTAACCAGAGCCGAAACGATGAGCTCCGCCTGAGGCTTCTCAAAACCTGCAAGTCAAGACGCGGGGAAGGAAAAACCTCCTGCATGAAACCGGGAAGTTGTTTTGATATAAAATATATTTAATTGTTTTGATCGTTTTGATTGTTTTGTCACCGCTGCTCTGCAGCTCCGTCACCATCGAGTGAGAGTCAAACGTTAGTTTACGTTGTTCAAGAGACGTTAAGTCAACCTTCCTCAGGTCAAAGGTCATCGTAGGGGCTGTCATGTGGAAACCTAAAACACACACACACACACAGACACACACACACACACACACACACTCACACACACACATACACACACTCACACACACACACACATACACCACATATACACACACACACACACACACGCACACACACACACACAATACAATACAATACGTTGTATGAGAGCGTTTATAGTAACAAAGTACTTGTAAACTATAGTATTTGTACTTTTGCTGAAACAGAGTATTTGTACACTTTGGTCATAGTCCTTTAACTGTAGCATAGTATTTTACACTGTATTATTAGTACTGTACTGTCACAGAGCAGTATTACACTGTAGTATTAGTACTGTACTGTCACAGAGCAGTATTACACTGTAGTATTAGTACTTGTACTGTCACAGAGCAGTATTACACTGTAGTATTAGTACTGTACTGTCACAGAGCAGTATTACACTGTAGTATTAGTACTTATATTGTGAGATCGTATCTGAACGGATCTTCTTCTTCGTCTCTTCATAAACAGACTCACCTCTCCAGTTTCCGGTTCCGACCCGCCGCAGCAGCGCATTCATCCTGGAGACTGGTGTTGTGTTTTAAGAGTTTAAATAAAGTTGAATGAAACACTAATAAAACTAGAGGAACAGCAAGGATCACAGACCGGAAACAGATGAAAGCACGAGGAGGAAGTTCAACCGACAGTTTAAAGATCGGGCTGTCATTGTGCTGCATTCAAGGCCTGTCGGAGTTCTCATTATTACTGTGGTCACTGTACAAAAAACAGGACAAACAACAATATTAACATTAATAATAGTAAAAGTAAAATTGATATACAGCACTCCTCAAAACAGACATTGTCAGTTTATTCATAAACATTTCAAATTCATTCTTTATACTTATATGTCATTAAAATGAGCTCAACCTTTAAAGTGATGAACACATTAATGCGTCAACTATTATAATACTATAATAAATTATATTATTCTGAATATATCATTCTGCATAATGAGTACTTTTACTTTCGGTACTTTAAATATATTGTTGTGTCTTTACTTGAGTAACATTTTGAATGCAGGATTTTTTACTCGTCACAGAGTATTTGTACACTGTAGTATTACTACTTTTACTTAAGAAAAATATCTGAATACTTTTTGCACAACTGTCGATGATATAATGTAATATGATACAATAGAATAGAATAGAATGTAATATCATGTAATATCATGTAATAGTATGTAATATAATATAATATAATATAATGTAATATAATGTAATGTAATATGATGTAATCCAATATTATGTAATATTATGTAATATAATGTATTATAATGTAATATAATATAATGTAATATAATGTAACACAGAGGCCATTTATCTTGCAGAGTGAATTTAAATTTTTTACACATTAAGTACATTTTTCCGTCGATATTTACAGACTTTTATTGACGGGGGTTTTACATATACGGACCTTATTGTTATTAAATGTTTTTAATTTTCCTTAAATTAAGGATCTGAATACGTTTTACAACATGATGATTGTATTTTACTAAGGAAGCTCAGAATTCCGAGCTTTACGAGGTGCTCACAAAGGCATTTAAGATTACAGGACTGTCGTTCTGTCCTTCAACAATAACGTTTCATTAAAATATTGAAAACAAAACTATAAATTAATCACAAAGCAGCTGGTAAGTTTTATCCGGTAATTATTCATCTATAAACCATTAAATATGTTTTAAACAGAAGTTCAGTCTTTTATGTCCGGCACGGAACTTGTCAATAAAGTTTTACATACAAACTCAACTACGTCACTAGGGTTCAATATCCAGAATATAACTTCTATATATATATATATATATATTCTTTTTTAAATTCATAGATAACATTATTATTGTGTTGAAATGATGACTGTCATAAAGTCATGATGTGTTACACACTCCGGTCCAGTAGGTGGCGGTAATGCACCGTAAACGTTAGACGAAGAAGACCGACTACGTCACTGTCATGGCGGCGGCGGACAGCTGGAGCTGGTTTCCAGCGTTAGCTCTGGGAGTTTCTTTGCTGAAATGTCTGTTTATCAACGCATAGTGAGTGGGAACACTTTGATGGGAACCAGTTACACTCAACGCGGCAGCTCCAGGACGATTCTCTCTTCTTATTAGCATTAGCATTAGTCTGTTAGCATCCGGCTAACACACTGAGGAGCTAGTGTTAGCTACAAGCCGGGAAATACTATTTAAAATTACATATTAACGTTAAAGAAGTTTTGTAAGCATCGATTCCAGCGGAAAAAGCAGCGATATGATCTGTGTGCCTTCTTTATATACAGTAGAGTTTATATGAAGAGAAGATGGTTGGTGTAACATAACTCGACGTGTTATTAACTTGCAGGGTAATGTTGCCAAACAGCCACAGGATGTCGCTGTTTCTCATCAGAAGTTTGTTTAGAAGCTGAGTTCTAAAGTTTCAGACGGATTAATAACTAATGCACAACCTGTCACTTCTAGCTCACGTGTTTGAATGATTTTGTCTCTGTTGCTGTGTTACGTACATTTATATCCTTTATGGAGGCGGAAGTCTTCACAAACAACTTGCACACGTCATAAAACAAAAGTTTATCAATACATGAGAGTTAAGTTCTGGTCATTTCTGCATTAATACAATAATCATAACGACGGGCTTCAATATCGTGTCTTAAATATTTAGTGACATCCTGAAGAACGTCTAGCTCACGTATTTGAATGATAAGTCTTAAAATGTTACATTTATTTGATCCAAACCTCAAAAAAACCCTAAATTTAAGGGTTTCTCTCATATTTGCCAATGTATAAACGTCTTAAAACACGAGAGTATATCAATAGAGTCAGTATTAACATAAAGAAGCAGCACAGTCTGTACACTTATAGCTTAAATTCTGTAGTTGTGGCTTTATTACTCTCACTGATACAAGTGTGTCGTAATCTGTGTTAAATGATCTCGCTTTAGGGTTCCTCGGGAGGTTTTTAGGGAACAATAATCATAAAAAATGGAAAAACCAGACGTGTACTGTTCCTAGTGAGTCTAGATTAAGTGTCATTTCTTCTGTATGGAGGCTGGTGTGTCTTCGCCCTCCACACTGGCCTGATGTTAATCTGTGTCCGTCTGTCAGTCACTCCACAGACTTCGAGGTGCACAGGAACTGGTTGGCCATCACTCACAGTCTGCCGGTGTCCAGGTGGTACCACGAGGTCAGCACGCCCAGTCCTACATCTATCTCTGGTTCAAACAGACGTTAGCCTCAAACGAGCTTCTCTTGCATCCTGAACATTAAAGGTGCCCCCCCCCCCCGTTCCAGTTCATTCACCTCACAACTGTAGGAGTTGAGGAGTCGGTACAGCTGTGTTGTGTATCTGCTGTTTGACGGGATTAATAGAGATTCAGGAAGTCACACACTTGAAGACACGTTACGTGTTTCAACTGGTCGTTGTGATGTTCTTGTGTTTGTTGTGTTTTGATGAATCTTTCTGGGATATTTGTGACAGAACTTAACTTAAAGTACGTTCCTCTGTTCTTCACTTGATGGTTTATTTGAGGAGTCATGTTCAGAGATGCATTCCTCCCTTAAAGACACTGATCTTAGTCTCTGAGAGAAACCGTGCAGCTGGTGAACTACAGAGCGCTTTGGTCCCTGCAGGACTCGTCGGAGTGGACCCTGGACTACCCTCCGCTGTTCGCCTGGTTCGAGCTCGGTCTGTCCCAGGTGGCTCAGCTCTTTGACGGGGACATGCTGCTGGTGGAGAACCTGAACTACGTCAGCCCGTCCGCGGTGCTCTTCCAGAGGCTGTCGGTCATCTTCACCGACGTGCTTTTTATCTACGCTGCCAGAGAGTGAGTCTGGATTCTACCGTTGTCTCTTATTACATCCTCACAGAGCGGGTTTCATTGTCTTCTTCTCTCCTTTAATAATTAACATTCTAACACAGATCAAACTGTTTGATTCAGACTCCAAATGTTTTATTTACATGTTGAAATAGTTTGAAATGATTCAAACTTCCCACCGAGTCACATGACAGAATCCCGTTGAGGGATCGATCAGTAAACAGGTTCAAACTGATGAGTTCAGCTGTTCCAGCAGTAACTGCACGAACCTTCTGATTCTACTGAGAAGTCTGAAGAAGTTGATTCCAGCTTGTTCTAAGATGCTTTTATTGTGAAACTCTTGACACTGAAACAGGAAGCTGTTTAAATCTTCTCTTCTTCTTCATCTGTTGCTCAGAGGATCTTTGTCTCTTTGAACACACTTTTGTTCTCCGTCTACTAAACTAAACATCTATTAGTAAAGAGGACTTTCTACACCAGGGGTGCCCACACGTTTTCGGCTTGCCAGCTACTTTTAAAATGACCAAGTCAAAATGATCTACCTACATTAAAAATGCTGAATATCTATGTATATATGTGTGTATGTATATGTATATATATATATATAGATATAGATATAGATATACATAGATATATACTGAGTATATTTTATAAATGTGCAGCACATAAGTGTAGCAACTGGCTCGAGTAAAGCAAAGTCTGGAAAGCGTTTGTCAAACTCTGACAGACACTTGTCAACCTGCTCTGTGTAGCGCGCACTGTCAAGTTACGCACACGCCTTCCGCTGAGTCTCCAGCTCTGACGCCAGGTTTTGGAAGTTTCCCAAATCATGGCGCTGCAGCTTTAGCTTCTTTAGTAGAAATAAATTGGAAGGCTAACTAATTAGCTCGCCGGAGTTTTGCAGTAGCTCGTGCGGTTGACCGCGCATACGTGGTGACCCGTGTCTTAGAACATCAAGTGGCAAATGCCATGCAGACATCTCATTTCTTTTGAATGGCATGCGATCTACACGCACTACCTCCGATCGACGTATTGGGCACCCCTGACCTAAACTAAAGAACATCGTCTGAACTAAAGAACATCGTCTGAACTAAAGAACATCGTCTGAACTAAAGAACATCGTCTGAACCAAAGAACATCGTCTGAACTAAAGAACATCGTCTGAACTAAAGAACATCGTCTGAACTAAAGAACATCGTCTAAACCAAAGAACATCGTCTGAACTAAAGAACATCGTCTGAACTAAAGAACATCGTCTGAACCAAAGAACATCGTCTGAACCAAAGAACATCGTCTAAACTAAAGAACATCGTCTGAACTAAAGAACATCGTCTGAACTAAAGAACATCGTCTGAACTAAAGAACATCGTCTGAACTAAAGAACATCGTCTGAACTAAAGAACATCGTCTGAACCAAAGAACATCGTCTAAACTAAAGAACATCGTCTGAACTAAAGAACATCGTCTGAACCAAAGAACATCGTCTAAACTAAAGAACATCGTCTGAACTAAAGAACATCGTCTGAACTAAAGAACATCGTCTGAACTAAAGAACATCGTCTAAACCAAAGAACATCGTCTGAACTAAAGAACATCGTCTGAACTAAAGAACATCGTCTGAACCAAAGAACATCGTCTGAACCAAAGAACATCGTCTAAACTAAAGAACATCGTCTGAACTAAAGAACATCGTCTGAACTAAAGAACATCGTCTGAACTAAAGAACATCGTCTGAACTAAAGAACATCGTCTGAACTAAAGAACATCGTCTGAACTAAAGAACATCGTCTGAACTAAAGAACATCGTCTGAACTAAAGAACATCGTCTGAACTAAAGAACATCGTCTGAACTAAAGAACATCGTCTGAACTAAAGAACATCGTCTGAACTAAAGAACATCGTCTGAACTAAAGAACATCGTCTGAACTAAAGAACATCGTCTGAACTAAAGAACATCGTCTGAACTAAAGAACATCGTCTGAACTAAAGAACATCGTCTGAACTAAAGAACATCGTCTAAACTAAAGAACATCGTCTAAACTAAAGAACATCGTCTGAACTAAAGAACATCGTCTGAACTAAAGAACATCGTCTGAACTAAAGAACATCGTCTGAACTAAAGAACATCGTCTGAACTAAAGAACATCGTCTGAACTAAAGAACATCGTCTGAACTAAAGAACATCGTCTGAACTAAAGAACATCGTCTGAACTAAAGAACATCGTCTGAACTAAAGAACATCGTCTGAACTAAAGAACATCGTCTGAACCGAAGAACATCGTCTGAACCGAAGAACATCGTCTGAACCGAAGAACATCGTCTGAACCGAAGAACATCGTCTGACCCGAAGAACATCGTCTGAACTAAAGAACATCGTCTAAACTAAAGAACATCGTCTGAACCGAAGAACATCGTCTGAACCGAAGAACATCGTCTGAACCGAAGAACATCGTCTGAACCGAAGAACATCGTCTGAACTAAAGAACATCGATTCGTAAAGAGGACTTTCTACACAATAAAAGCATCATTTAGACATATACAGAGTGACTGTTAACATGTAACCAGTAGGTGGCAGCAGAACTACATTTCTATCTTGTGTGTTCAAGTCAGACGGCAAAGTCCTGTTCTGAAGAGTGAAGTCAGAGCTTCATGTGTTAAAGCTGCATTCTCTCTGGTGTCCACCAGGGGGCGACTCCTCTGGTTCTATAGAAGTCTATGAGAAAATGACTCTACTTCTCTCTTGATTTATTACCTCAGTAAACATTGTAAACATGAGTTTATGGTCTCAATCTCTAGTTTCAAGTCTTCTTCAATACAGCATGATGTTCATTTAGTACATTATGGTCCATTTAGAGCAGGGGTCTCTAACTGGCGGACCGCGGTCCGGATCCGGACCCAGACGCCATTGCATCCGGACCCAGGACCTAAAATCGATATTTCGGAATCATATATATTAGGCAGCGAGTTTGTACTTTAACCGGCGCATCTTATTCAACCGTTACGGTACTTGTTCAGCGGTGCAGGAGACACACTGACCAATGCGTTGTAAATCACATCACGTGATGCCAGCTCAGTCCAACAATGATGTTAACAGAGAGGATAGAGCTGAAACAAGTGTTAATAACCACAGAGAAAGTCCATGCTCACGGATTTGTTTTTAGAAGACAAAAATATTATATTGTGACTTTTTTATTGACATCACTTCACACCTGAATGAACTGAATTTAAAGCTGCAGGACAACTCAGTGAAATTAATGTTTCTAAAATGAATTACTTTATTTTAAGATGCACATTTTTCAAAAGCTTTCTGTCAGTTATTCTGTATTCCAGCCCTTATTGTACTTGAAATGAGAAGAACATTTATTTATGTATTATTTATAATCCATCCAGTTAAGTTTGAAAACTGAGAATAATAATTTGTTAAAATATAATTGATGTGTACTTTCTTTATTTGATTTGATAGTTGTTGACCACACAGAGACGTTGTTACTACTAGGCTTCTTCAATATATATATATATATATATATATATATATATATATATATATATATATATATATATATATATATATATATATATATATATATATATATATATATATATATATATATATATATATATATATATATATATATATATGGCACTAAATAGCGCGGGTTAAATATTATTGTAATGTTTCGGACCTTTGCCCGAGGAGATTTTCTCAATCTGGACCTTTTGGAATTTTAGTTGAAGACCCCTGATTTAGAGTCACACAGACCATAAAGCAGTGTTTAGGTCTTTTGCTGTCTCATGTGAGGAGGTTGTTTCTGTTTGTATGGAAGTTCTATTGTTGTATAAAGTTACTTATATCGTAATTGAAGACTTTGGTCATATCGCGCACCCCCGACCTTTCTATCAGGCTTTTATTTTGGTGATCCAGTGACGTCACTGCAGCAAAGGAGAGACGACGTTAAGAGACAACCAGCTGCAGCGTTGAACTCACTCTGTGACTCTTATGTTTTTTTAAACACACGTCTTGTGAATCAAAGACGCCGTATTTGGTTCCAGTAGCTTCGTCCTGATTGGCTCCGCCCTCTTCCAGGTGCTGCAGGTGCGTTCAGGAGCAGAAAGGCTCTCGGGACGTTTTGAGCCGCCCGTCCTTCGTCCTCGCCGTTCTGCTGCTCTGGAACTTCGGCCTCCTCATCGTCGACCGTATCCTTCAGAAGACGATATTCATGTCATCTTTGAAATGCTTCTTAAATCAGAAGGTTTGGGATCAGACTCAACATGTCCGTTCGAGCGCGAGCATTCACTCCATGAGTTGAGTGAGAAACGCTGTTTTTAAACATTAGTTGTCTTTATTTATAAGAAACAAGAAAGTTGAGCAAACCAGATCTTAAATCAAATGAGTTATTATTCTGTAGAATATTTCAAAAACTGGTTCCACAACGTTCTTGAAGAATCACTTAATTAACCTGCAAGTTCAT